>JADDMT010000116.1:0-84991 GCA_021401465.1 Teratosphaeria epicoccoides
GAGAGAGAGAGAGAGAGAGAGAGAGAGAGAGAGAGAGGGAGAGAGAGAGAGGGGGGGGACTGGTGCTGGTCCATAATGCGCGAGATGGTAGACGTGGCCGCCGAAGAAGCGTTGGAAAGCATGACGAAGCTGTACCTTTCGACCCTGTCGTCTGTGTTCATGAGCAGCAGCGGCGCTGGCAGTCTCGCATCAGTCTAGTGTATCAGAGTCGACATCGGCGCCGAACTCCAACACCACCCACTGACAAAACCTCTCAAATTCCCCCGCCCACTCCCTCATCCGCTCCCCTCGGACGCCTTTCCCGGCGGCGCCCGCCTTGACATCCGCGGCCCACGCCTTCGCGTCGAGATCCTCGTACGCGGCCCACCTCACGCTGTTCTCCGCCAGACTCCCCAGCCCCTCCAGCCCCAGATTCTCCCACCCTTGCAGCGCCTGCCAGAAATCATGGCTCATGCCGCTCTCGCCCTGGCCGAGGATCGCGGGGTCGTCGTTGCAGAGACTGCAGGGGACGCCGCGGGCGAGGAGGGCGGGGAGCGGGTGCGACATGATGGAGGAGGTGAGACGCAGGATCTCGTTCGAGACGGGGCAGGCCTCGACGAGGATTTTCTTCTCTTTCGCCATGTCGATGAGGAGGGGGTGTTTGTGGAGGGAGAAGGCGTGGCCGATGCGGCGGGTGCCGAGGAGGATGGCGTCGAAGAGGTTTTCGTCGGTCGCGTCGCCGTCGCCGAGCGTCTCGCCGGCGTGGAAGAAGAAGGGGATGTCGACGCCGTTTTGGGCGCATTGTTTCCTGAACCAGAAGAGTTCCGGGGTGAGGTCTGCGAGGGGACGACCGGCGTCTTCTTGGCCGACGAGGTCGTAGCCGGATATCAGGTCGGGGAAGAGGAGTTTCGTCTGGATGGCTCGTTTCATGTCCTGTATGATGCCTCTGGTGGGGAGGTGGCGCATGGTGGTCCAGATGAGGCGAGCGCCCCAGAAGCCTTGGCCTTGGTGGGAGGTTTTGAAATTGTCGATTTCTTCTTCGAGCGCCGCGAACATGTTTTCGAAGTCCTCGTCTGGGCGCTCGTGGCCGGTGCGCGTCCAGGGTTCGACGAAGACGGAGCGGAGTTCGACCCAGCGGACGCCGTCGGCATGGAGTTGAGAGAGGACGTGGCGGATGAACTTGCGGAAGATGGGTTCGTAGTGTTGCAGGGAGCCCAGGATGGCGAAGGTGGCGAGGAATTTCTGCCAGATGGCGTTGGGGCCGAGGTGTTGTTGGAGGGATTCTTCGTGAGTGATGGAGGCGCGGGACTTGAACCAGGTGACGAAGGAGGTGGTGCCGCCGGGGAAGGTGGAAGCGGCGGTCGTCAGGGGAATGCAGGTGTTGGGTCTGTATGACGGGTCCCAGAGGTGTGGTGATGAGTCGTTCTGGTCGGTCGGTTTGACGTACTTGAACTTGATCATCGCGCTCCGACGGGATTCCGGGGTGTCCATGGGTGCTGTCGCGCTGATACAGAGGCCGTCGGTGGCGAGCGCTTCGTTGATCAGCCAGTCCAGATTGCCCAACGCACCCAGATGGCAATGCAGCAGGGTGCCTTTGGGCATCTTCTTGACGATCTTCCACAGCTTCGACGATTCCATGCGCTCCTTGGCCAGACTGAACATCATGCCGGGGTGGACGGGAATGTCTTCCTGCTTGGCCAGGTTGTCTTCGAACTGTGCGTTCCAGAGGGTGTGCTGCTCCTGGAAGCGGACGGCGGCCACGATGGCGGACGCCTCTCGCGCCATTGGCGACATTGTTTGTCGGAAGGCATGGTCGCTGCGTTGCCGTTGCTCCTGCACGACCAATGCGTCTCTCGCGTCCAGGTATTTCTGTAGGAAGGGCTGGTCGAGGGCGGGCACGCCCTCGGCCCGGCGGAATGCGTCGTCGTCATCGATCTCGTCATGTTCTTGCGTGAGAGTCATGGTGGAGGTGGAGGTGGACGGTGACGAGGCACGAGAAGAAGAGAGCAGAGATGTCAGGGTCACCGATGCTCCCGAGCCGAGAGCCACGCGGGCCGACGGGTGATCCCGATCGCTGTCCCGCATGATCCCTGCATGCACGAGGAGTGTGGGGCTGCATGTGACAGCGTCATGGCGGGCGTGCCCGGTGCGTAGCGACGTCGAACTTGTCGAACTTGTCCCTTGCGATGTTCAAAGGTCGCCGGATGTGTCTGTTGCAGTCTTGCACGTGGCTTCCCTGATCATCGCTGCCTTCTGCGACGAGGAAGCAGACTCGCTGTGATGTGCGAGACATGACGCAATGTCGTGGTGGCAGACGAAGCTCACCAGCTACGCCCTCCGCTATGTCATCAGCACGAGCGGCCTCTTGGACGAGCGGTGCATCGATCCGAGCATCTACGGCCGCGTCGGCGTCAACAGCGAGATCGAGCTGAAAAATGTGGGCGTCAACGTGGACGCGCTGCGGAACTTTGCCGAGCTCCCACCGGGGCTCCGCATCGAGACGGCGCGAGTCTTGCTCCTCCGCGCACGCATCCCACCCGATCTGTGGCAGTCGAGCATCGACGTGCACATCGACGGCCTCGAGTTGCTCGCCCGGCTGGAAGCGGCGCCCGAGTCATGTAGGAAGGAACAGGAAGCGGAACAGGGCAAGAGCGAGAGCAGAACGCGCGCGCCTGCCAGTGCGAGCGGCCCACCCCACAGGAAGGTGCCCCGCAGAAGACACTCACCGCCTCCGCGCGCCCGCGACGAGAGCCGGCTGCACTTTCCCTCGACGCACGACATGGCCGTGTCGTTCCTGCAGCACGAGCCGGCCGACGAGAGGCGGGACATGGAGGCCGCCCTGCCGCGCGACGAGCCCGGCATGGAGGAGTCGCTCACGGGCGAGAGCAGCCAGGGCCCCCTCGCCCTGCGCACCGGCCCGTCTCTGCCAAGCTTTCTGTCGCGCTTCATCCGAGGCATGCAGGACCGTCTGCAGGCACACCTCGACAACATCGACGTGAAGCTCATGACGGACGTCCAGGGCGATGGCGGTGAGCTCGTCCCCGTGACGCTGCGCCTGCGCCTGCCCAAAGCGCACGTGCAGCCTCTGCCGACCAAAGCAAAGACGGGGGACGAGCGGGGAGGAGAGAAGCGGCAAATCACCTTGTCAGACGTGACCCTCGATGTGCTGTCGGACGCCACCGTCTTCGCCGACCTGCCCGGCCCGCCCACCCGACCGTCTTCGGCAGCAGCCGACAACAAGGCCCGGGAAAGCCCGGACCAAACCACCGCATCCGTCACCTCACCGACCATGGACTCGTCCACCACGAGCGCGGCCTCTTCACCCCATCTTCTGCTGCAGCATGGCTTGCCCACCTTTCCCACCCACGCTGCAGTGCGCGCCTCTGCTGCAGAGACCACGGCCACGGCCAGTCCGCCTTCGGATCCTCTCCAGAGCACCATGTTTCACTCAACGGACTCGACACACCCAAGTCTCGACATCCAGCCCGGGGACGACAACATCAGCTGGGGCTCCAGGAGAAGTCACGTCGCCACGCCTGCTCCGCAAGATCTGTGGAGTTCGATGACGAGCGAGGATGACCTGTCGGACTCCTTGCGGCTCGCGAGAGCCTCTCCGCCCCGGGCCCACATGTCAAGAAGTAGCAGTCCGACCGCGACCAGGACCCGCCGTGCCCTGTCTCCTTACGACCGAACTCTACAGAGTCCTGGATCATGGCCGCGACCAACGACCCCGGAGAAGCATCCCACCCATCAAAGTCCAGGTTCTTGGCCCACACTGGACCCAAGCCCGCGCAGCATCCTCCAGCCGCCGACTCCGGGGCCGGAGGATCCGATGGACAACAAGCCACCCGCGGTCGAACGGTCCGTCGTCAGCCCCGGGTCACATTTACGGGCTCGATCGGACCATGGCGGCGACAGTCGACCAGAACCAACAGACGAACAGATCGACGATCTTGCCCACTCAAAAATGTACAGTCATGAGGATGCGGAGAGCATGTACATGAGCGCCATGACCCACACTCCCAAAATGGCAATTCCTGGGGGCTGGGATCGTGATGACGATCACGGCGTGGGCGGGAGTGTCCGCTCAGATGTGCCCGAATTACAACTTCGCACTGTGGATGGCGCAAGCGAAAGTCGTCATGCTCGACAGGAGCACGAGCCGGGACCGCGACCGAGTTCGGGCAATGACCCTCCTCGCGCGCCATCACCAGAGCCTCGACGCAAGGATATGTCAGATCTCGCGGCAAAACGCTTGCTAGCCATCGATGAAATCGTGTTCAGTCTTCCCAATGAGCGGCCTCAGCAGGGTGCCGATCTGTCTCCGTCGTCGTGCGCCAAGCCGCAGGCGAGCACGCGATCGCGTAGGGGCCAAGGCGTACCTGGCGCATCCACCTCCTACTCTGAGCTCACGGGTTCTCGCCGACAGAGGTCGTCGTCCACATTTGAGGAAGAAAGGAGTGTTCTCGGGTCACCGAAGCCTGCTGCGAGCGATGCCATTCGAGATCAAGCCTGGGAAGTCAGACTGGGAAGCCTGGATGTCACGACCGATCTCGCATGTCTGCAATTGCTGTGGAAAGCGGGCTTGCTCGCCGCTGATGCGATGAGGATCAAGGAGTCAGTCGGTGCGCAGGAAAAGACCGCCAAGCAGCCTACGGGTCCGATGAAAAGCATGCCTATCAGCGGTTCCATCGATAAGATCCGGGTCGCGCTCTTCGAGAAGCTTCAACATACGCACGAGCACTTTGCTGAAACGGAGCTAGTTGCGCTTCACTGCCAGGACGTCGACGTGAGCACCAGTCATGGTGACGGTGACGTTCGACTTGGACGATTCACCGCCTTCATCAGTGGCAGTGAGCTGCTCGCTTTCGATCGTGATGGCGTGATGAAGACTTCCATCATCCCGACAGAGCACACTCCAGATATTGCTGCCATGGTGTCCACATCTCGCGTCACGGCCATGGGTCGCTCAATCACCGACATCACCGTCGAGACGCTTCCGCTGAAGCTCGAGTTGGATATGTGCGCCATCGATGATACGCTAAGCTCGTTTGGTGGCATCAGCGGGTTACTGGAGCTGAGCACTTCGATGCTGTTGGAAGATCGCCCCAAGTGGCCTGCAGTCGCAAGTACGAACCCCACGAAAGGTGTTCGCTTCCGCGGCGATCCATCTCCTCTGGCGCCGAAAAGGACCGAGATCAAAATCAATGGCAACCTAGGAGGCGCCGATGTCCTGCTTCGCGGAGACGCTTGTGCAGTCAGTCTTCGGACCACGAAGATCAAGACGATCTACCGAGAGGCTGGAAGCTCGGCTACGGTGGCTCACGTCATACTCAGCGGTCCTCACGTGGAAAGGCCTGGTCGGGATCCACTCACCATCGACGCGGCCAACGTCAAATTCGACTTCCTGAACACCCCCACAGAGAAGGACGTCGAGCGACTCATAAGCCTCGTGAGCCCGTCCAAGGACAAGTACGACGGCGATGATGTCTTGATCGACACGCTCACCCGGCAACGACACAAAGGCTCGCTCACACGTATCGGCGTCGGTGACATCAAAGCCGAAGTCGTGCAGTGGGAGTGCTTAAAACCGTTGACTGCCTTGGGTGGCGAATTGAGCAAGCTGTCTGCTGTGGCGAAATACCTTCCTGACGACGACAGGCCTGGTCTTCTGACCTTGGTGAGAGTCAGATCATTTGAGGCCCAGATGCCGATCAACGAGCGATTTGGCAAGCTGCAAGTCACGGGCCAGGATCTGCACTGTGCGCATGTGGGCGCGCCGCCACTGCTGGCCGTGGCACTTGGAACCGTTCACGTCGAGCGTGCTGGTCATGCGCTCCTCCTCCATCCCGTGACGGCGACGACGAACGGCAACGGCGATGCTCTGCCCATGTTGATGGTGCGGAACCTCGGCGAGGCAGAGCCAGTGGTCAAGATCAAGTTTTTCAACACGCTTGTGGACTACAGCGTTCCCACTGTCCTCGCATTGACCAACGTAGACCTGCCGAAAGAAGCTCAAGGAATCGTGGTGGACCTCGCGCAATCGGTTGCACAGCTCACTAGAACGGAGTCACGCCAAAGGTTGCAGATGGTTCCGGGCGAAGAATCGTCGGCCTCAGAGAAAAGGACTAGGATCGATGTACTGATCCATGATTCTGCCGTAGGGCTTCAACCAGAGGGCATTGGCGCCAAGGGCATGCTGGTGCTGAGTGACGCCAGATTTTCGACAATGCTGCCGCCTGAAAGCAGCATGGCCGGTTCTCTGGAGCTTCGAAGGGCCGCACTATTCGCTACAGACGATGCTGCATCCGCACCAGAGGAGTCCCCACTTTCCCGGCGTAGTCCCAGTAATGAATCGACCGATGCGAAATTGGCTGCTGCGTTGTCACAAGAGGGATACATCTCGCTAGGCTCGATACGATCTATGAAGCTGACGGCCCATGTGGAAGGTGCAGATGCCGACGAGAAGTCTGTCGAAATCGATGTGTCCAGCGAACTCCTTCTGCTGGAGACGTGTGCGGACTCCACACAGACATTGTTCGCCATCCTGGGGGGCTTGACTCCACCGACAGCCCCGAGTACTGAACCAAAGTATCGTATGCAGCCGATGACGATCGAAGACATGATGGCCTCATTCACGGGCGAACCAGAAAAGGAGCCTGCGGTGAGCTTGGGGCCCGAAATGCTCTTTGACGCTGAAGACGACCAAGGTTTGGAGCCGCCGAAGTCGCCGCAGGCGTCTCTCATGCCGGACGACAATGACGATCTTCTGCTGGCATCTGGGATGTCGGCGAGCGTGTACGGTCCTCTGAGCGGCATGCTTGGAGGCGTGGACGAACTCGTCGATGATGAGGAGCAGATTAGTGGCAACTTCGACGAGACCGCTGAGAGTTTGCTGGAGGAGGATCCATTTGAGATGACCATGGCGCCAGGTGATATGGCAATGGGTGATGCGGCTCTCGTCCGTGAGCTCAACAAGCAGAGCAAACCAGCTATGAAGTCGGAGCCGGTCGATCTTGGATCACACGAGATCGAGGACCTCGGCTTCGATGCTCTGACATCTGGTCAACAGGCATTGGGTTCTCAACATCGATTCGCCAGGCCGATCATCAAAAGTCGCAACCTTGCCATCCCGCACGCGCAGAAGAAGCCCCCACTCCGCCTCCGTCTTCGTGATTCGAATGTCCTATGGCATCTTCACGATGGCTATGATTGGCGCAAGACTCGCGATGGCATCACTCATGGCTTCGAAGCGATGGAACAGCGGCATGAGGAGCGCATGGCCAGGAGACGGGTCTCGGCGGAAGCTAGGGAAGACGACGAGGACATCATCGGAGATGTGCTGTTTAATTCCATCTACATCCACATCCCGTCCAACCAAGACCCCCAGGACTTGAGACGGCAGATGAACAGGGCTATAGATGATACGGTCAGCGAGACGGAGAGCCAGGCGGTCTCAAACATGTCCAGACCAACGCAGTATTCTGCCCCTGGGCGACCCATCAGACAGACCCGCAAGCGTCGGCTGAAGATCGAGCGCAGCAGAACGCATAAGGTGTCCATGGAGTTGCACAGTCTCTGCGCGGATGTCTCAGTCTTTCCACCCGGAGACGGCGATGTGAACAGCTCAGTGGACGTCAAAGTGAAAGACTTCGAAATCTATGACAACCTCTCGACATCGACGTGGAAGAAGTTTCTGACGAGTCTCGATCAGGGCGTGAAGGACAGAGAGATGGCGAAGCCGATGGTGCATCTGGACATCGCGAATGTAAAGACGCTGCAAGATTATTCTGCCAGCGAACTCACTATCCACGCATCCCTGCTCCCCTTACGGTTGCACGTCGATCAGGACTGCCTGGACTTCATCGTCCGCTTCTTCAGCTTCAAAGACGACGCAGAAGCTTCAGCGTCGCCGAAACAGCCAGACGAACAACCCTTCCTGCAAAGACTCGAAGTCGACACCGTGGACATCCGTCTCGACTACAAACCCAAACGCGTCGACTACGCCCTCCTCCGCTCCGGCAAGACCGGCGAACTCATCAACTTTGCCGCCCTCGACTCCGCTCCTATCCGCCTCAAACACACCATCGTGTACGGCCTCCGCGGCTTCGAACCCATCCATCAAACTCTCAACGACATATGGATGCCGGACGTCGTAGGCCGGCAGCTGCCGCGGATCGTGGCGGGGGTGAGCGCAGTGAGGCATTTGAGCAATCTGGGGGCCGGGGTGAGGGACGTGGTGGCGGTTCCGGTCAGGGAGTGGAAGAGGGATGGAAGGGTGGTGAGGAGTGTGGCGAAGGGGGTAGGGGCGTTTGGGAGGGTCACCGGGAGTGAACTTGCGAGGTTGGGGGCGAAGATTGCCATCGGGACGGGAAATATGCTGCAGGGTGCGGAAGGTGTACTGTCACCTCCTCAGCCTGCGAGCAGGGAAGGGGAATGGCAGGATGTGGAAGGCGATGCGGAACCACGCGCTATTTCGAGTTATGCGAACCAACCGCTTGGTGTATTTTCGGGATTGAGGGCTGCGAGGCGGAATCTGGAGAGGGATCTGTTGACGGCGAGGGACGCGTTTATCGCAGTGCAGGGTGAGGTTCTGGAGAGTGCGGGACCGGGCGGTGTGGTGAGGGCCGTGGGAAGGTATGCGCCGGTCGTGTTGTTGAGGCCGGTGATTGGGGCCACGCGGGCGGTGGGGCATACGTTGCTTGGGGTGGGGAATGCGATTGATATGGAGGGGGCGAGGAGAGTCGAGGATGTGAGTGCCATTCTGTTGTGGAGTCCTGTGATTCGAGAGCTGACGTGTGTTTGTAGAAATACAAGAAGAGGTGATGGTGGTGCTGGAGGAGGTGGTGGTTCGTGGTGTTGGGGTGGCGATGCGAGTGTGGTGTTTTTGGGTTCTGTGGGTGTATATGATGACTGCATGCATGGTGAAGGGGGACTGTGGAACCGGGAGACTTGGCGCAACGCGATGCATTGGCAGCATCATCCTGATTTGATTCGGTATCTCGCATCTATTGCACGGCTGAGCTGCAGCAGAGGAGGGCAAGCGCTGGGACGGTGTGTTCGTAGCAGGCGATATGCAGCTGTTAGTCGAGGACATGCAGAGTAATGTCTCTTGTGTCCGTGAACAGCGACTTTTGTATTATGCACAGTCGGAATGCTGACAAAGACCGGCGAGATCAATGGAACGGATCTAGCCGCTGCGAGGCGACGGGGATTGGGCTGCATCACGCCGTCACATGATTGAGCTCATGGAGCTCCGCGTCGCGTGGTGACTCGCTTGACGTCGACCAATCCGGTAACGGCGTCACGCTGCATGACTTATCACTATCGAACAACACAACACTCCAGCACCATGTCCTCACGATAGCCGAATTCCAACCCTCACACCTACGAACCTACACTCCCGGTCCACGCCCCAACCCAACGATGCCCCGCCACCGCGCCGCCTCGACGGCCTCCAGCCGCAACAGCCTCCGCTCCCTGCCCCCCGGCCAAGAAATGGCGTCCATGTACGACTACCTCGCGAAAATCATCCTGCTCGGCCCCTCGGGCGCCGGGAAGTCCTGCCTCCTGCACCGCTTCGTGAAGCACGAGTGGCGCGTGCTGAGCTCGCAGACGGTGGGCGTGGAGTTCGCGAGCAAGATCGTCAAGGTGGGGACGGGCCCGCGGCGGAAGCGGATCAAGCTGCAGCTGTGGGACACGGCGGGCACGGAGCGGTTCCGCAGCGTGAGTCGGAGCTACTATCGCGGCGCGGCCGGCGCCGTGTTGGTCTACGACGTCGCGGATCGCCACAGCTTTGCGCAGTTGCCGACGTTTCTGGCCGATGCCAGGGCGTTGGCGAGCCCGCAGCTCGCGGCCGTGCTCGTCGGGAACAAGCTCGATTTGGCGCAGCCGGGCGCTGCGGCGCCTCCGCGGGATTTCCTGGGAGATGGCCTCGGCTCGTCGCCGTCGGCCTACTCGGGCGGCACGGTCGCGCTGTCCCTTGGGCCACAGTTGCGCGCCACGACGGCTCGGTCCGGCCGCGCGGTGGAGGCGTCGGTGGCGGCCGGTTGGGCGGCGCAGAACAGGATCCCGGCTCGTGTGGAGGTCTCGGCGTTGTCGGGAGAGGGCGTGGACGAGGTGTTTGCGAAGCTGGCGAGTACGATTCTGACCAAGATTGAGTTGGGCGAGATCGATCCGGACGACAGTATGAGTGGGATACAGTACGGCGATGCGGACTATTATCGATGGGAGGATGGGGGTAGTGTGAAGAGCGGGTTGACCAGTGAGGGGTTTGGGGGGAGGAGGGCGAGGAGGAGGGGGAGGAGTGGGTGGGGTGCTTGTTGTTGAGCTGGTGTTGGTGCGTGTGCGCAGTGGGGTTTGCGCGGGGAGTCTCCGGGTGCGATGCAAGGCGAGCGAGGCGCTGGGGGAGTTTTTGGCTACTGTGTTGGTCGAGGCGATGCATACATGTCGGACGCGCGGAATGGAGGGCATAGTAGTAGGATTCCTGTGTGTAGCTACATTCAAGCACGGGCCCGCCAGACGCGAGTCGTGCGCTCAAGTCGCTTCGGGCGGTGCATGCAGGTGTCCACGAAGCGGTTGGGCTAGCGAGTGCTGTTGTGGCAAAAGAGCAAGACCAATGCATATAATCGCATGTGGGTTGCGCGCTTAGGTGAGGCGGGCGATTGTGGCGCCCCGTTCCAACTCTGCTTCGCGGCTAGCGCTTGGAAGCTGTTTTGGTGGCGGCCACGCCTGTCGCACGCGGAGTCGGAGTCCCAACAGCGCGGAGAATCGCTCTCCAACAGGCTGGCGGCTGCGGACCACTACGTCGGGTGTCGGTACCAAAAGGGGGCTACCCGCAACGCTGGGCCAACGGGTTTTTTGGTCCTTTTCGACCGTCATGTGGCGTAGCTCAGCAGAAGCATGTGTTCTCCGCCGATAGATCATATCGGGCGTTTGGTGGCTTCTGGCGGGAACATCACGTGTGGTCATGGATGTGGTGTGGGCCCCGTCCTACGATTTCTCCATGTCGCGAGGCTTTCCTGTCAAGAAAATCCTACTCCCCACTGGTGCCTCTCGTGAAGCGAAGCGCCATATACATACAGGATGTGCACCTCGGCAAGCGGCGTCACAAATGGCTTCCGGAGGTCATTTTCCCACGTTGGCACGCCTGTGCTGCGAAAATGATCTTGGCTATCAATACGGAGGCCGCAGCCTGTCCCGCAACGCTGTCGCTATCTGTTGTGACTCGTCGATTCCGGCTGCGGCTGTGCCCTCATCAACTGTCCACCAGAGCAATCGCCACATCGCCCGGGCACCCGGGTTTTCTCCTCTCGCTAGCCATAACACGTTATATTGAATCGCGTATCCATGCACTTCAAGGTGTCGTCGTCTGGGAACCGCGGGTAGTCGCTGCATTCGCAGTCCTCGCCCCGGGCGGCACAGTCATGGCGGATGATACCGATGTAATTGTCGTCGCAGTTGAGCTATCACGTAGCTGGCGTTAGCCTTGACGCGCCGGGAGAGGCTATGCTTTGGATGCGAGACTCACGACGTATTTCTTGTCGCTGCTGCAGGCCTGTGTGAACGTGATGATCAGGCAAGCTGTTTTCCGCGAGGAATGGATGGGCGTTGGTTATTGCTGCTTACCCAGGTTTGACCGACACATTGCGCATGAATGCCGGCGGCGAGGGCAGCGACGAGCAGGAGGATGCGTAGAGATGGCATTTTGACGTCAGGACAGCTGTTGGATGTGAGGAGGTCAGTAGCCAAGGGTGTTCTTGGACAGAGCCTTTCGAAGTGTTGTGCAGACGGAGGGTGCAAAGGAGAGCCGGTCGCTAGTCTTGTTGACTTTGTCGATCGGAGTGATATCGAGAAATGCTTCTTGACTTGTGTGCATGATCTCTGCTCTGCTTCAATGGTAAAGGATGCGGGAGGTTTGAGGAGATGGCTGGGGATCACGTGGCCGGGGGGTTTCTGGGCTGTCTAGGAAACCGGACGGCTTGGAAGGGATCGGACTGCACGAAGGACATTGTTGTCATCTGTTCCATGTGTAGGCTGTCTGCTCAAACAGGCGTAAGGCCAGCCGCCTGCACTCTCACGTGGCGTGTGGATTCTCCGAGTGCCCCCAGCCCCGACAAATGCAAGACCGCTGGCGCCATGTGCGTGGAAAGTATAACTCTATCCTCGTGACTGGAACGGGATCAAGCTTAGTCAGCGCGCTAGAGCGATCGAGGAATCCCAGCGCTTAGGTGCGTGCATCCACGCGTGGGCTCGTGCAGCTGTGGGTGATCAAGGGATGTTCAGCTGCTGCCGCTGGCATTGGTCGCGGAAGTTGCCAACGACACTTAAGGTGGTGATTGTCTGTATGCCTATTCCGGCATGCGAGCTTCATGAATCATCGCCCGACAGTATTGATCTTATCCGCAGTCCACCGGGCCCCCATCCATCCTGCCGTCGCGTGGCTCCTCGGGAACAAGTATCTGGCGCGGATCGCGCATCCTGCGCCGCACACATGCGCACAGGAGCGGCCGTAGCTTCTGCGCCCCTCAAGGTTCCCAGTTGGCCTCCTCCGTCCGCTTGCGACCTCCTCCTCTGCCGCCGCATCGACAACTGGCAGTCTGCGTGGAAACGGGAAGGCCAAGGTCTTTGGCACCGCCGGGCGCTGCTGTGGCCTGACCAAGAATAGCCGCCTCCCACAAGCAACTAGACATGCTGCGCGTTTGATCCGTCGGCGAACGTCGCACTGCAGGTTCAAGGCTCAGCTGCCGTCGCTGGACGGACTTTGTTGCAAGAGGGCCGCCATGGCTCTGAAGAGCCCGCTCATGCCTTCACCAACTGGCGGCGGGCTATCTTCCGCATTCCCGCCCTATACAGACTCGCCTGGCTCACCTCTGTCCTACAATAATACTCTCCCAGGTAGCACGGCGAACAGGTATGCTGTGGCTCTGAGATTCTCGGAAGGCCATGTTGTATCAAGCATAAGCTGATACCAGACTGCAGGCTGTCGGATCCGTCCAACTCTTTGGCTCCACCACCGAGTCCATACCCACAGCAGATCGAGCCGTCGCCCGTAGACTCGAACGGGACCGACATTGACGAGGAGGTCCAAGATGAGGCAGATGTGAAGTTTTCCGGCACAGATGCAGATGTAGAGCTGCTGTCTCCGGACATCGAGATCACCAGCCCCGAGTCTGTGACCGGACAGACTGCGCTCCCGAGTGCGGGCAGTGTAAAGTGTAGCGACCCCTGTGCTGTATATATCACGCTGATGATCGGGCAGGATCGACCAGACAAGATCGACACTTCATTGGCCTTGAGGGTGCGCTCAGATTCGACCGAAGACGAGCCACAATCAGTCGTCCATGCGCCAAGCGGCTTCAAGGACTTCGAAGGAGGGAGATCAAATCAGGGGTCTCCCACCACGGTTTCTGAAGCCTCGAGCAAGTCGACCATCGTGTCTCCTGAGACGCCAGAGCCCGACTCTAGCCGGTCGCCTGTCGAAAAGGTGTGGTGTGCTATAGACTCAACGAGATACTCGCTGATGGATGCCTAGAAATTGGTCTCACCCGTCATTACAGACATTCCTCGTGTCATGGACCGTTCTACGCCACGTGCACAGACGAGGCAAGAACTCGAGGATGAATGGAAACGCAAGAGCAAGCGAGCGACCATGCTCGAAGGTATGCATGCTAGTCCAGCAAGCGTCCAAGAGCCAATCTGACCTCGACGTTCAGATGTACCCGAAGGCAATGACGAAGACGACGGTGACGGCAGCGACAGACCAGACACCGCCGGGCGGATAGGCGGGAATAGCATGAGCCAGGCCATGCAGCAAAGCTTGGAGGAGGCTCAAGCTGAAGTTGCCGCATTGCAAACCGCCCTTAGTGAGTGCTGGACCCTTTGTAATACTCTCGCGGCGCTTTCTTCGAGCCATCGACAACGAACATTTAAGTTCGCCGGCAAGCAAGACATCCAGGAGCAGGCGTGGCGAAGCTGCTGGAGAATGTGCCAACAGCTATACGATCACAGGGCAGAAGATTACTCTGAGCAGGTCATCCCGACTCTGGAACTCTGCCGTGACTTCTGCCAGTCGCTGTTCGATGCTCGACAAAAGGGCGACGAAGCCTCCGATGCCGTCTTGCGTGTGAGCTTTGAGCTGAACAATCATCTTTATAACACTCACAGCGTTGCACTCCCCGAAGCATTCAACGAGCGGACATTAGACTTCTACATCACAATGTGCCACCGACTAATGAAACAGCGAACCTCGTTGCCCCAAGAGACCGATGCTCTATTACGAGCCTGCTGGAACCTTGCGGAAATGCTGTTCAACTTACGCCAGAGTACCAAAGAAGGCAAATCGCCAGACGAAGAACTGCTCGGATCCGCCATTCAAGCTTGCTGGGAGCTTTGCGACTTATTCCGTGAAGGCTGGACCAAAATCAGACCTGATCGAGGCACGCCAAGACCCAGTCAGCCCACGTTTCCGAATACCTTCAGCAGCGCACAATCCTCTTATGGGCAAAGACAGAGTCCAGAGATGAGGAGCAACTCGAGCATGAGCAACCAACAATACCACGACGCGCCGACCAATGCTCGGACGGTACCTGAGACGCCAACCACGATATTCGACGACATGACGTCCGCGGCCTCTTCTCCTGACACTGAAAATGTGCCGAACATCCTCGTACTTGGACCCGCGAGCAACAGTGGCGGCTCCGTTCGAGGCGGAGCGCCGCATCATGAGCGCTGGTCGAGCAACGCGTCTGTCCTGAGCGGATACTCGGACTCTACCTCTTCCCAGCGTTCATCATCAACTGCCACAGCCGGCTCGGAAGACACGCACCTCTTGCGCCTCCGCTACCTGCTGCTCAAAGCCGGCACGCACACGGGCTATAAGAAGAGTTCTGGTCAGAGACTTCCAGTCTTTGTCAAAAGTCTTCCTGGCAATGCTTTTGGTACTTTGTCGTGGCAGAAGAAGGTCCTGGAGCTTTACAAAAAGCTTGTTACGAATGATAAGTCAATGTCGAATGTGCATACCCTGCCGTCAAGGAGACTTGGCGCTAATGAGGTTGCGAAGTCTGTGAAGTGGCTTGGGTCCAGTGAGCAGTGGGCTTGGATGAGGGATTTGTATCGCTTGGTCTTTGGGTTTGGGATTGATGAGTCGGAGATCAGGGGTGGTGGATTCACGGTGTGAGATGGCAGGCGAAGAATCAGATGATTGTTTAGATGCTTGACATGCACTGAGGCTGTGCTTCTGGAGACTCCGGGCGGACAGAGCCTGGCCAGGAAGATCAGGCCACCGCTGGGTGACAGCGTGGGCAAGCCCCGATCGAGGGAAGCGCGCGCTGGATGCCCAAGTACCTGTGCGATGCAGCCATTTCGAGAAGGCTACAAGGTTTGTGAGCATGACCAGTGGAATTCGCCAAATAATGACATCGACGCCACTGAGTCAATCAGACGGTAAGCATCGCCAGAAGAGTAGATCACCGAGGCCTGCATAACTGGACGAAGCAGATCAAGTTGTTCATCGGCCGTACAAAGGCAAGAGCGCAGACCGTCGGAGGACAGGCGGCTGTGTGCCGGCCGTGGCATCAACCAAAGATCGACTGGACGCAGAATGGCGACAGTGCAAGTGCAGTTGTGTGCCGCCATGGAGCACAGAGCTGGGCACCAAGACCACATGTACCGAAGGAGAGAGCATGCACTTCAGTACATCTGCACCTCGACTAGTGCTCTCCCAACGCCGCCATCCACTCCGGGCACGCCATGATTTTCGATCTCGTACGCCACGGCCCCTTCCTCCCGACATGCAGCCTTGAGTCCATCGACGCTCCCACCCACGCCAAAGTACATACGCTTGGCCGCGACCATGGCCTTTGACATCTTCACTCGTTTCAGCAAACGACATATCAGCTCCACGAATGCTTTCGTTGACTCGGGGCTGTATATCGTCTCTGCTGCTAGTATCACGGTGCCCATGTCCGGCGCCGAAACTGGGATGAGATCGGCCAGAGCGGGTGACCAGGAGCCTGAGAGGAAGCGGAGAGTGATTTTGTGGGATTGAAGAGAGGACTTGAAGTTTTGCAGGAGAGTGGGCGTGATTTCGAGGTCACGTTTTGTGCTAGAGTCCAGTGTTGGAAGGGTGGAGTCGGTGGTGGTTGAAAGCCAGGTGAGGAAGAGGTTGGGCAGTGTGACGAGACGAAGAACCGAGTCGTTGTAGTCTGCAATTGCGAAGGAGATGGGTATAGAATTGGTGATGGCGTGCTGAAAGAGAACGAGTGTGGGTATGGCGGAGCCTGCGCCGAGCTAGAGAAGTTTGTTAGTCGCCACTCAAATTAGCATATCGAAATCACGCACCTCAATGACCTGATCACATCTGACGAGCTCATCAATGTCTTTCCTGGGCCCTCTGTCGAGCAATAGACTAGCGAGATCAAGCGAGCATTCCCAAGTCTTGAAACCGCCTTCGTAGACGCCAGAGTGGATGTCGGCTTGCTCTATCTGATCGATGATTGCGTCGTTTGCGGGCGTAGACTCTCGCAGAAGCTGGACTTTGACATCATAAAGGTCGCGTTTAGGGAGGAAGAGGATTTTGCCTGTGGGTGATTCGATGCGGATGGTGCTGTAGCTCAGGTGGTCAGGAAGGGTGGTGAGCTGGGAGGTTGTTAGTGAGGGGTCACCTCTGCCTGGACATTCAGAATGGGTCTTGATTGAATCGTTGAGAACGACAGTCTTACCTACCATTTCGTCGAAGTCCAACTCTTTTACCGGGACTGTCGCATTGCCGCCTCGGAGGTGCCTGTCTCGGGGCTGCTCACTCGAGTCCTGAGCGTTGACGCCCTCGTCTTGGATGTCGTTGTCTGATGCAAAGCCGAATGAGAACGACATTGTGGCGGTGTCAATGGAGTGGGGACATGTGGAGAGGTGCCTGGGTGAGATATTTGCATAGGGCTGTGATGGCTGCTTTACCTCCCCACGCCAGACACGCGGATTGCACCGGGACATAGATGACACGCCGCTCCCTTTTTTCCCTCCAGGTATATTGAGTCTTGCTTATTTATGGACGTCACATTGTCTCGTTCGACCGCCTTTCGATTGTATCCATCTCTACCTAACACCTATGATTCGCGCACTCCATAGCGCTACGGCATCACGCCCAGGCTCGGCCACAAACTGCAGCGCGAGAGACCTGCCGGCTCACAGCCGCCGACATGCTGACCGGCTGTGTTGGCACTTTTCATACCTCAGATGTGATCTGCAAAGGCTGTAACGATCTGCAAAGGCCGTAACGATCTGCAAAGGCTGTAACGAATCTGCAAAGGCTGTAACGCCAATCCTCCAGAGTTCCCTTCATGATCAAAACGTTCTGCGCCTGCGAGATCCCACACATTTGACGGGCAACGAGTTCTTGGAATCCGACTTACCGCAGTTTGCCAACTGTCGTACGGACGGGCGATAATGAAGCGCCAAAACTGCCGCGGCGCCGTGTTCATCAAATCTGGTAGTTTTGTAGCCTTGCTTGTCAAAGCAAGTTCGAGTGGCGCTGCATCAATCTGTGCAGCATGGGAAAGCCAGAGGCTGCAAAAAGGGAGGAAGATGATGGCAACCGGACGCCAGAGGAATGGATGGCTGTGCAGAGACTGCGTGTTGGCGGCGCTCCAGGCAATGATGCAGTTCCTCATGGCAGCGCGCCCAGCTCGCGTTTCGTGGGTCTCTCGATCGATGAAGGACAACAATATGCGATAACCATGCTCTGGACGCAGGATTCGGGGACTCGGGACAGTGACCGATGTAGCAAAGCTTTTGGAGTCAGCTGCATATGCGGGTTTGTCACCTCGACATACATCATGTGCAACCTCACGATGCACTCACCTACGGCATGCAGTTGTTTTTGGAAGAGGCAAAGCGACGAGAAACGGCTCAGGATCATCGTTGGACAGAGCTTCCAGAGTTGTTGACAGGGTGCTTGTGCAGGATTACCCGGTGCTCGGCGGCGAGTCGAGTTTCTGCTTTGGCTCGAGCCCGGGAACGGGTATCATACCCCTGCGCCTTGATGATTGTGGTCGGCACGTTCGGTCACACGGTCTCAGCGTGGCGTGCTGCTGGCGCATCGCTCATGCATGACTTTGGAAAATCGACAGCAGTGCTTTTGCAGATACACACCTGGACATGCTCAACTGAACTGTTCAGAGGGTCCAAGAAAGGGAGCTCCAAGACTTTGGACTGCTTTCCGCTCACTCACCTGAGGATCATGACATCGTAAATCTCATCGCTACAAGCTCGAGTTCCAATCCACATCATCACAGTATCTGACCAACAAGACTCCTCGTCTTCAACACAGGGTAAGTAACATCTGCGATCAGCTTGGCGCCTGAGCCCATCGACCCGCACTATGGTGATCCCAGAAGCGAGCCTACGTACGACATGGCATCCGCAAAACCCTCGAGGATCTGTGCTGCAGCACAATTACATTACGTAGGCCAATCGATCGAAAAAGCGAACCTGAAAATTCCTTGCGCTGAACCTGGCCCACTCTGAACCTGCTCGCTTGACCTCGATCTACCATACCGACGGAAACATCCCGCGTGCCACGCAGCGAGTCCTGCCACATTCGTCGAAAATGACATTGTAGTGCCGACTTGCGATTGATCGATCGAGTGGAACGAAGATTGTGTCCTGCCCTTTGATCGGAGACGGGGACCGAGTATCTGATTCTTTCGGAGTTACTGGGAAGGCGTGGGTAGATAGATACCTAGACAGCAGCGCAGCGTTGGATCTCGCGCCTGAAATCAATCGCCCTCCGTACGTGAGAATCCCTCGAAAGCAGAACAGAACTGGAAAATTGTCCCAGCATGCCTGCTCGTGAGGCAGATGATAGTCTGCGTCGCCTCGGCGTCTGATTGCGAGAACGAGGAATCGTCCTGCTCGAGATCTGACTGCACTCGGATTCGTCATGCTAGATGGGATCAAGAGTCCAACCTCGGCGCTCGTCAAGCTATCAGTAAGATGGATGTCGTGCCTGGTCATCCAGTCGCTGGCGATGTGTAAAAGACGGAGTGCTCTCACAGTGCTTGCTTCAGCCAGGGTGAGAGACTCTTAGATCCAGCAATGTGTACTGTATACAAGTAGCACGACCCGTCGCATGTGAGGCGTTCGGGTGCCAAGCGCCAAATTCTGATCAACGGAAGGCCTCCAGGTTCTTCAGTGCTGAGGCGTACTTGCATGCGAGCGTTTGCACGTGTTCACCGGCGACACGTTCGCGGACTTGCTTGGCTTCCGGCCCGTTTACGTGCGAACATGTGTCAGCCGCGAAGACCACATATCCTGCGAATTCCAGGTAACCGTGCAAGTATTACACCTTCCAGCGGCACAGCCTGTCTGAAGGGCTTCAAGTCCCCGACGGAATACATGCGAGCTGTTTCTTCTCCACGCTCAGCCCTCCGCCTCAATCTCATAGCTATTGCTCCGATGCTTCGGCTCAAACTTGAACCCATCAGCCGCCTTACCCAAAAACATCTCACTGATCTTGATCCAGTCCTTGTAGTTGCTCGATGAAAGCAATGTCTCCAACTCACTCCTCCCTCTGAACGCCGGTGGCCGGTCTCCAAACTTGGGCGGCAAGTACTCCAACAGACCAATCGGCACATATCGACAGCTGAAACTCAACCACTCAAGCAGAAATCTGCGAGTCGTGCCGACACCGATCTCATCGCTACCCCAGTATTCGAGACCATTGCGCACAAAATCGGAGATGTAGCCCAAGCGTTCGGAAGCGGACTTGTCGAGGTATTGGTTCGTGGCGATTTCCTCGAAGATCCAGGGCTTGATCAGCGCGCCGCGAGCGATCATGCAAGAATCCACGCCAGCGTACGAGATATGGTCGTTGTAGTCCATGTGGCTGAGGACGTCGCCGTTCCCGCAGAAATATGGCAGACCACCTCCTGGCCCTCCTGGCAGGTCACGGGCGTCAGATTCGCGGACCGTATCAGTGACGTCGGCACGTGCGGACTTGAGGTTGCGAACGATGGTGGCGCATTCGGCAATGTAGGACCAGTCTGCGTTCTTGGTGTAACGCTGCTGTTTGGAGCGGCCGTGCAAGGTGATGGCAGCGACGCCAGAGGGATCTTCACCGAAGTCTTGAGTTTCCTGGCCGCCGATGACAAGGCGCTGGACGAGCTTGTCGGCCGTGGGTTGGCCGGTCTTGGTGCCCATACGGATCTTGACGGTGATGGGAGTCTCCCCAGACACCGCATTCATGCCTCGAAGTGTCTTCTCAAGCTTGGCTGGTGAGTCGAGTAGAGCTGAGCCTCCGCCCTGCCGGCAGACGAGATCGATCGGGCAGCCGGAATTGAGGTCGATAGCTCGGAGGTGAGGACATAGTTTGGTCAAGACTTCAGTGGTCTTGAGAGCCACCCACGGCTTTGCTGCGGCTATCTGAGCGCCGAATCGAATATCTACGCTGTTGTCGTAGTCGAGTATAGGGATGTTGGGATTGTACGCCGGTGGTGCCAGCTCGGACTGGTGAGCCTTCATCAATGCCCACTCTGGCTTCTCGCTCTGAAGAAGAGGCAGGCCCATGGCCATCTCTGACCAGGTGACCTGAGCGCCGAGGCCCACACATAGTCTTCGGAACGGCAGGTTGCCTTGTGTGGTCAGGGGCGCAAGTACGGGTGTTTCAGGTCCATAGTAGATTCGTCGCTTCTCCGATGCCCGGAACGGCGGCTCAATGTATCTCGCGCGATTGTCGCGGTTGGTAGAGGACATTGCCATCATAATGGGAATACCGTCATCATCTACCGCCGGGAGCCGGTCGTCCTTCTTGCCATTGGTTGGATCTTGATTCTTGTTCATCCACTCCAGATACTTTTCCGATTTCTCCGTCTTGATGTGTCTTTTGCGGAGGGCAATCTTATCGTCGTTGCTGACGATGTTGACAACGCCACCGAGGTTCTCGTGGTCAATGCCGCTGTTCAAACCGTTATGACCGACAGCGCCCTCTGGCTTGCCTAGAATGCAATAGTCAGCGAGTCAGTCACTTTGTCAACGGGAACAGGGCCGTCCATCGATCAACCAGTTGACTCTCGAGTAAGACTTTGACAGTTGGTTGATCAATTCACAGAGCCGTCCTCCACCACAGTCAAGCAATCAGTTGATTGACTGGTGGAGTCGCTGAGTGTGGTCCTGTCCATCACTCCACTTACCGAGCAGTACGAGCTCCTTCCTGCCACTTTCATGTTCGATCTCCTCGCTATGACTGCCGGCCCATCGACAGCGCCACCCACCTCCACATGCACGATGGGTTTTATACGTCGGACAAACTCCATCGAATGTGTGTAGATCTTCTCGCTTGCCCTGCGTAAGGTACCTGCGGTGATCGTGCTCGTATTTGCAACGATTCCCGAACTTGCAAGACGGCGGTGCGAACTCATCGACATGCGCACGACTCATGCACAGCTGTATGGCATCTTTGGAGCTGCCGAATGTACGGGCCTTGTTCTGGCCGCGCTCTGTCTTCTTGCCTCCTCGTCCACCCGTCGTTTCTCGATTGCCTGCCCTGCCTGAAGCTTCTGCCTGATCATCGTCGGGGGCGGGTGCGGGTGCGGGCGCGGGTGCGGGTGCATGTGGCTGAGCAGTGCGTGAGACGTCAACCAAATACTCTTTCTTGATCGGCGCGACGCCTTTGACTCTGCCTGGTTGATCATCAACAGCGCTTGGCTCGATTGCAGTCAATGACGGCTGAGCATCGATCTTGCGTCGCTTATTGGACGGATATTGTTCAAAGCCGTCGCCGTTACTGCTTCTCTCCACCTTCTCTGCTCTGGTCGTCGCCGAGTCGCCATTCATCAATTCGTTGTGTGGATTCGGTCTGTCGGTGGTTGCATCGGTGGACGAGCGGTGCAATGGCAATGGCAAGGACTCGATGCCATTCACTACTGGATCTAGGTCAGCCATTGTTCTAAGATGAGTCCCCCCCCGTCCATCACCACGCAGACGGCAGACGGCAGACGGTAGATACACGCCCAGCAGATGTTCCAGAGGCGTGTCACATGCTCCACTGCACGTGGAAGAGTTTACTGATAAAATCGACCTACCACGAACTGCCCAATGTGTTCTAGCTCCAAGCGGGGCTGATGCTTGGCAATGACGTAGCCACCACAAAACCTGGCTTGCCGCTTGTGGCTCCTCGTGGCGCTAGTTCTAAGCAGGCAAGCACTGGACACACCGAACACACCGACTGAACACACCGAACACACTGAGCTGCCCTTTCTGCCTTTCATCTCGATACCACTCCGACCACCATAATCCATCCATACCCACCACCATACCCGTCCAGACACCCAGCGTCATCACATGATCAAAAACGGCTGAGCACTCCTCGCCAACGCCTGCACCTGCATCCTGCCACTACATCATACCCACCAACACCCGAATCCCTCAAAAGCAGACGCCATGACTCTCTACTACTCCTTGGTATCCCTCCCCCCTCCTATTCTCCCTCTCCCACAGCAATCTATCGTCAAGATCATCGCCCACGACCGCCACCAGCCATGCCTTCCCTCATCTATGCTCCCGTACAGCCGACCACGGTCTTGTTCTCACACGTCCCCGACTGACATCCTCCCATAGGTGTTCGCACTCCTCGTCTTCGAGATGAGCGTCTTCGTCTCGCTCATCGTCCCCCTTCCCTTCGCTATGAAGCGGAAGCTCTTCACCTTCTTGGCCGAGTCGCCCGTAATAGCCAAGCTACAATACGGCTTGAAGATAACCTTCATTTTCATCACAATCCTGTTCATCGATAGCGTGAACCGCGTCTATCGTGTTCAGGTGGAGCTGGCGCAGGCCAAGTACCAGGGCGGTGCCGCTGGGTAAGCGCTGCTCTCCCAAAGCCATAACGATCCTTTGCTGACTCTCCTTCTAGTGCCGTGGCCGGCTCCGAGCGCATGGAAGTCCAGGCCCGCAAGTTCTACTCCCAGCGCAACATGTACCTCTGTGGCTTCACCCTCTTCCTCTCCCTCATCCTCAACCGAACCTACATTTTGATCCTCGAAAACCTGCGTCTGGAGCAGGAGGTCAAGCGCACCAAAGGTGACAGCTCCGCGACCGGCAAGGACGCTGCCAAGCTGAGCGAGGCGGGTAACGTTGGCGAGATTGGTAGACTCAAGGAGGAGCTGAGGAAGCGGGACCAGGACATTGAGGTTCTGAAGAAGCAGAGCAAGGGCTTGAGCGATGAGTACAACAGACTCGGTGACCAGTTCCACGTCAGCGATGGTACACCAAAGAAGAAGGTCTGAACGCTCGAGGCAAACGAAAACGAAGCAGTGGGATGGTGTGGTCCCGCTATTTGTCGGACAATCCACGGCCAGCTTCTCAATCATGCAATAACGGCACAAGACACAGGGAGAGGGGTGCAGGCATACAGATGCGTGAATGAGGCGGTCGACGTGATGGTAGGGCGCGCCGGGGCATTGCGACAACAGCTGACAACAGTTGCTGTCCAGCGTGAACAAAGTAGAAATGAAGTTTGTGCTTAGAAAGTATTGCGTGTGCATGTTGTCCTACCATCAGGCGTGGCGGCTCCGAGTGAGCCCGTGCGCAACCAGACCTCCTCCCCCTTTTGCCCGACTGATACCCTCTGGCTCCTCCCGATGATTCGATGTTCTCAGTCGACTTCTGCACTCTAGAGACTTGTTAGTTTGGTCGACCATAGAACACAATGCCACAGAGCAAGCGATACGGCCGCAGTAGCCCCGATGTTTCAGACCGCTGTCACCTCTGTGCCGTTGTAATATTCAGTTTTGTTGCCAGAATCGGAGACGGGCGATGCAGCTTCTACAATGCGGAGGCGTGATACTGGCATTTGTGTACGTTTCTCTACATCCGTCACCACGGCCGTCTGGCTGTATGTCTGTCTACTGTACATGGACTGATGGGCCGACCCTCTGCTTCTGCCCTATACCCCATCCAGGCCACGGGCGTCCTCCTCCAACACTGTCCAATCTGACTTGACCTCGATCCCACTGCCCAGCCTCTCCGACCCATCCGACCGACCCTCACTCCAAATGCGTCGGCCCGGCTCTGCAGCTGCGGTCGTAAGTCTCTTGCCATCGTGGTGCTTCTTGGTCATGTCATGACTGTCTTCCTCGTCTTCGGCATGGAAAGTGAGATCCGTGAGCGTGTATGGGCCCCGAGGTCTCCGGATATGATTTTTCCAAGACGTCAAGCCATTGCTGTCGGTACCCGGTGTCGCCATACCGTCCTCGTTTGACGCAACATTCCCGCGCGATGAGATGGAGCCGAAGATGTACTGGAGCCCAAGCAGTCTGATTGCGGGACGCAGGCACGGCAGGCACGCACAGATCATGCCGCAGTGGATTTCGACTGCGGACCAGATGACGGCCTCGGAGAAGTTGAAGGTTACGTCGCTGGACAGCAGGTCGAGGCTCATAAGCACGCTCAGGCGCACCATCGAGACCACGGAGACGAAGCAGCCGAGCATGAACATGCAGCCCAGTGCGATGCGTTGGGCAACAGGTGCGTTTAAGGTCCAGACGTACGGCAGGGGCAGAATCAGGAGAATAGCGTCGGTGGTAACGTTGACGATAGAGGCAGAGAGCCAGATGGTCCGGGTCTTGATGCATTTTCTGTCTGTGATTGTGATGTCCCATTGAGATTGGACTGGGTCGCAAGCGAAGATGACGGTGAACGTCTAGAGCAGGTCAGTTGGGTGTAACGGTTAGGCTGCGAGCTGCATGGCTTACTACAGCAAAGAACCACATGGCACAAACTGCACCAACTATCAAGATAGGTATCCGACTCTTGACTGAGAACAGGCGCCAGTAGAAAGCCAGGATCGCTGCTTTCACCGCGCTGATGCAGCATGTATAGAGCAGCTGGGCGTAGAATAGAATCTCCAGGTACGTGATGACTCCGCTCCTCGGCACTTCAGTATCAACGTGTAGGCCCTGATATGGTCTCAGCCCTGGCAGTGTCGTTAGTAGGGCATTGATGGAACCCGAACTTTCCAATCGCACCAAGCATGACCACAAAGAACTGCGAATGATCAGTCGTCGATCTGGTTGTCGAAATCTGTGAGCGACTTACCCAGGCATTCACAAAAACAAGTGCAACCAACGTCAGAACGTCGTCCCACCCAAGACCTTGCCTTCCTATCGACGAGATTCTGCACCATATCCTCAATGGCACAATCAACATGACCACCATGTAGGTCGAGATGGACGCGCCATCCAGATGAGATCTAATCTGCACAAACGTTGTGAGTCGGCCCATCTTCTCGCTAACAACGACAACACACTGTTCGTTCGTCTGCCTTGATTTTCATGCGCGAGAATATAAGTCCTAATGCTTTGCAACCACGAACCCTCCAACCTCAGCCTCCACCCCTCCCAGCAGGAAGGATGATGCATGGCAGGTACAAGAATACCGCGCGCGGAATCCAGCCAGATCTCTCGGCATTGTGATCTGTGATTAGCAGTTCCAACCAATGTGGCGAGGATGCAGTGCTTTGACGACCTGCGGGGTCCGCTTCCCCGGCTATGTTGTGAAATTGCTGCGTGGACGAGGACGGTCTGCATTTGGCACGCCTCATGGGATTGGCAGGACGCGGTACTTTGTAGAGCAGTCGATGGCTGCCGCGAGCGAAGTCCTGGGAGCGCTGTTGCGAAGCGCAGATGCAGGAATGTGCAGCGGCCCTGGCGCTGCCAACGTTGACGCCGCTACGGACACACAGTCTGAGCCATGGTCGTTCGAGCCCTGCGGCGGGACGGCATCGACGCTCACGTCGTCGATTGACGAAGTAGCGTTTCACAGGCGACTGCATGGGCGCGCTCCTGCTTGGGAGCTGGGCTGCCGTCCAGGTTGTGCCAGATGCGCAAGCACTCCAAAAACTCAATTTCCATCGATGCGCGTCGCCAACTGATAGCTTGGGCTGCCGTCTGCACACGCAGGGCCAAGAAAAGGGGAGGTGAAGGCATGGCCCGGGGTTCCATGGCCGGGGATCTAGTTCCGTCGTGTTGGGACTTTGTTTATCGACCGACCGCTCCGGTGTGGTGTCTGGAACTAGGAACTGCCTCAGGGCCAAGGCTTCATGGTTGGTTTGACCTTAGAGCCTTGTTGAGCGGAGATGGCATGAGCGTGTCTCTGCAAGCAGGGCCGCTTTGCGCATTCCTATGAAAAGGCTCAGATACGCACATCTGGGATGCATAATCCGTCCAAATCCTCGTGACCTCTGGAGTCACATCGGTTACGTCCATACTGTTCCTGGTCTCGTCTCCCTGTTACTCCCCTTTATCGTGTCTTCTAGCGATGCCTTCCGCCAAGGAGCAGGATCGGGAAGACCACGCTGTTGTGCTAATGCCATTATCCCGAGCAGCGACTGTGATCGCGTGACATGAACAGGCCAACTTCGATAGGCGGAGAAACAACATCGCCGGGGAGAGCAGCATATATGTATGTATCCATGCACGCGGCGATGTGAGCCGAGCGGTGGCGTGCGTGCTTATGGGCCTTGTCATGCCGGATTGTCATTGCTGTGTATCCGATGACCAGGAAGCCAGGGTCAAGAGACACCTTTGACTCAGGTCTACCCGCTAGGATTGGTCTATCGCCCACGCACTCCGCTCTCACATGCAAGTTGAGAAGATACCAAGCAACTCCGACCAATGCCGCCCATGCAACGGCACACCAGCAGACCCAGTAGCACCACACCACGCTATGATTCCTCTTTCGGGCCCATGGCAGCGAGCATAAATGCTTTTCGATCTCTGCATTGTCACACCACGTACTGGCTACTGGCGTGCGCGGTCATCGTGGACTCGCGGAAACCCCTCACATTAATCAAGCAAGACGTCCCCTTGGTCCCTTCCGACTATCGTTTCAACTTGTAGTCGCAATGGCGGTCTTGGACGTGTCCAACTCGCACCTTTTGCTGCTGGGAAGCGTCCTGACGACCACCTATGTACTATACATCGTTATCTACCGTCTCTACTTTCACCCTCTGGCACGGTATCCTGGGCCTTTTTGGGCACGGCTGACGGCCTGGCCTTCCTGGTGGCATACGGTCAGGCAGGATCGTCATTTATGGCTGTTCAGCCTGGAGGAGAAATACGGTATGCTCGCGAGCAGAAGTATGGCAGGCCATCATGATGCTGAAAGCCCAAAGGCACAACATTTCGCTACAGACCGGATGCAGTCCTGGTGAACACGCCGACCGCTTTTCGGACAATCTTTGGGCCCCGCGGCAACGTGAAGAAAAGCGATGATTACTACAGGATATGGCCGAAGACCATCGACATCAAGAGCACTTGGAACGTCACAGATCTCGAGACGCATGCTAGGAAGCGCCGTGTACTCAACTACGCCTTCTCTGACAGGGCGCTCCGCGACGCCGAGCCCGCGGTTCAAGCAAATATTGATAAGTGGCTGGACCTGTTTGGAAGGTTTGGTCAAAATGGCAAGAAATCTTTTAATGTAGCGCATGAAGTGAACTATCTGGTCTTTGATATCCTCGGCGATCTGTGTTTCAGCAAATCGTTCGAGATGATGGCGCCTGAGAACGAAGGCACGGCGATCAGAGAGATCCCAAAGGTTCTCGCTCAGTTTCTGGCCGCAATGCATCCGGTAAGAAGGTCAGTGTCCGCCGATGCGCGGCTCGCCCGTTGACGCTCTCACAGATTGCCTTTGCACCTTGGGCCGAATGGTGGCTATGGATGAGGCCTCGTGGTCTCGACTGGCTGCTTACCAAAGCACCGCCGCCAGCTGCTAAAAAGTGGGACGCCGTCGTGAGCAAATGCCTTGCGGACCGCACGCAAGTTGAGCTCGACGTCGAAAGATCTGGCAAGAAAGGATCAGAGACGCGCAAGGATTTCTTCTCCTGGCTTTGGGACGCCGTCGATCCCGCGACTGGACAAATCGGGTACTCTCGTCACGAGCTCTATGGTGAGATGGAGCTCCTGATAATAGCTGGCTCCGACACAACTTCCATCGTATTGTCGGGCATGGTATTCCACCTGGCGCGTAACCCTGAGATTCAGGAGAAGCTGGTGACCGAACTGCGCTCAGCCTTCTCTAGCTACAACGAGATTCAGAGCGGTTCGAAGCTTGCGTCGTGCAAATATCTCCGCGCATTCATCAACGAGGGCTGCCGAGTAAGTGGGCCAGTTCCTGCCGAGCTAGCACGAACGGTATTGCCAGGCGGCACGCATGTGGACGGAGACTTCTTTCCGGAAGGCACCAGATTGAGCGTCGGCTTTTACAATCTGAGCTACAACAAAGACATCTATCCGGATCCGTTCAAGTTCCGTCCGGAGCGCTGGATTGTGGACGAGAAGGATCCCAAGTCCGTAGCTGAGGTTCAGCAAGCCGAATCTGCTTTCTGCGCGGTAAGTGTAAGTTTGAGCGCATGCTTGGCCCCTCTACTGACGAGACAGCAGTTCTCTGCTGGCTCCCGCGGGTGCATTGCTAAGAACTTGGCAATGTTGGAGATGCTCCTCGTAATCGCCAAGCTTGTTTGGCGCTTTCAGGTCAAGCAAGATCCCAACAACAAGCTGGGTGGTGGCACTCCAGACGGCAGGCCGGGCCGGCGTAACGAGGACCAGTATCAGCTCTACGAAGCTTTCGTTGCGCTGCGAGATGGACCTATGGTACAACTGTATCCCAGTAAGTGATGGAGCTCTAGTGTTCTCCTACATAATGCAGAGTGCAATAGCTTACGGCCGTGATGTTGGCTTTACTGGGCAGCAGCATCGCACCTCTCATTCGCGCATGCTGATTGCCTAGGACATACGACATTCGATTGCGACAAATATGACACGTGAACACGAAGTGCACTGCAGCGGTCCAATCTGCCGGCTCGCCAGGAGCTGCTATGTCTCAATGATGACCCGGTTGGTTGTGATGTGATAAGACTCATGTTGAACTCGCCTGATCATGGAGGTAGGGGGCGGCGGTCTATATGTGCCAAGTAGTAAACGCCAAATTCATGTGTTTTTGGTCAGCTGATATCACGTGGATTCGCACAATGAGGGTGGTTATTATTGAATACCACTTCACTAGCAATTAGTATTGTGATTGCCGTACTACTGTTAGCTCTAGTATAAGTGTCTCCTCTCTGCTGCTAATCTACTATGCTACATCCTCTAATTACCTTAATATTGCTACTAACAAAATATCAATATAGCTGAATAATTCACTACTAAGTTGCCTGAGCCTAAACTGCTACTACTAGCGCTAGTATAAGTAGTCTCTACACTTATAGCATACTTATAGGAGTAGTTACTAACTTGTAGTAGTAGTTTGCGCTATCTAGAGACTAAGAATACTACTAGCTGTCTAGAGACTAAGAATACTACTAATTAGTAGTATAAGTCTAAACAGAGCTAGTAGTATGATTATAATACTAGCTTAAAGGAGAAAGATGCTATTCTATATAAGTATAACATAGCTAGCTATATTATAGAGACTAACGAAGGCAAGCTAGCTAGTATTCCATGTAACAAATACACTAAGCGCGGCTATTAGTGTAGGGTATAGGCCTAGCGTGATAATGTAGCCTACATATTCTATAAGTGTAACAATCATGTTAGATGTCATGCTAATTACTAGCATAAGCTGTTAATTAAGGAGAAAATAGGGGCAGTTAAGTCAAGGCTTACTGCGATTAAACTACGACTAGACGAATTCAATATGCGTATTAACACGCGGTTTAGTAATATAGAGGGTATGCTTAGTAGTACTAGAGACATTAACAATGTTAATGATACTAGTAACATGCGGTCTATTATAGCAAGGTTTAGTGCAATTAAGGGGCAGATAGCTATGCTAGTAGAGCATGTCGCTAGTCTTGTAGACTTAGAAATCTCATAGATTAGAGAAGATATAGATAATAGATAAATCTAAGCTATACCTAGAGAGTAGATACTACTAAAATATAAGAGATATCTATCTATCTGCTTGATATCTTTTACCTAATAGATTAAGAGCTACAGATAATCTATTGTCGCTTGACTAAGTAGATATCTATAGATAATAAGCTTAAACAGAGCAAAATCTAAGAAATTAAGATTTAGAACTTATATTTAGAGTACATGAAGCGTAAAGTCCTAACTATTAACAGGAGTAGAGCTTATCGATGTATAGTATGCACACTTTCAAGCCTTATTGCTAATAGAATAACATAGGCTCTACCTATACGTCTGTCTATGTTATCTCTATAGCAACCCTCTTAATTAGTACTTATTATTAGGGCATAATAAACTATATTCTTTATAATCCTTCTAACAAGCTGCATGTCCTTCTGCTAAATAGTAACGCGCTTAGCATAGATGGCTACTAGGTTCGCATCTAGACATGTAGTTAGTAACTACGTAATATGACTCGCATCAAAACTTACTCTTAAAGTATAATACTAAGTACGCTTTAGCTGCCTCTTAAATCGCCTGAATAGCACTAGCTTAGAACCTGATGTCAGGTATTCTTATGTTGTCCTTTATGACCTCCTAGACAAGCCTCTAGAATAGTCTCTTTTAAATTAACAGATCCATAGAACACTAGTATCTCCTGATCTCTCTTAGCACTATCGCTATAAGCAAGTCAGTAATTAATCTTAGTAGAGAGTTACAAAACATACTACTAGCCTTCTACTTATGCTTCCTTCTCTGTAGTGTACTACTACCCTAAGCGTCCTTCTTCTTCTTATTCTGACTAGTCTTCTGATGCTAATCCTTACGAGTCTTAGTGCCTTTCCTAGTAGCTGCTACCGCGGTCGTAGACTTGCTACTAGTGCTCTTGCGAGGTACTTTCTAGGCAGTCGTGCTTTAAGTAGTACTATTGCCTCGCCCGCGTAACGCGGCCTGCTATTCAAGCTAGGCTTTAGGGAGATTAGGAGGCATGTCTAAGACTATTAGTATCGAGCTTGCATTAGGATATCTGCAGACATACTAGCTATAACGAGGTTACGCTATTTGCGAAAAGGTAGGATTAATGCGCTACTAATTAAAGCTATGTCATGTAGCGAATAGAGTGCAGGTAAGTAATAGATTGCTCTAGTAAAGCTTAAGTGCGAATGTAATAAGTAAGGGTTGTTAGAGGTTAGTACTACAAGAAAGGTTATAACAAGTCATAAGGTAGTAAGGTAGGGCCTTTAGTTGCTAGGGCCACGTGCGCAAGCTATAGTAATACGCAAGTCGATTAAATTCAGAAGGTACATAATGCGCTTAGGTCTTAGAAAAGCGAGTGCGCATGTGTCTACAGCATGTCTATAGTATGTCTACACTATACTAGACCTAGCTTAAGAAGTAGTAATGCTCTGTAGGTACTTCAAAGCATTAACTAAATCGTTGCTTAGTTAGTAATACTAGTATAACAAAGGGTAGGGTAATTAGCAAGTACCGAGTGCTTATCGAAAGGCTGCATCGCTCCTTCCTTCTAAGAACTGCCCCGCAATTAGACTAGTTAGACTTTAGGTAGTAATCTTTGTCTATAGTATGTCTACGTTAACTTTGCACAAAAACAAGAGACTAGTAATTTACTTACTAAAGATTAGGTTGCCTAGACTCGTACTACCTATAGAGTATATTAGTAGGAAAGCTCAAAAAAAGTTGTCTATAGCATGTCTATGTTAACTTCGCATGAAAGCGCTAAGCAATATCTACTTCCTAGTACTAAACAGCTTTTACTCTTACTACCTAGCGCAAAGCAGCCTTGCTATAACCTGTGAAGCGCTAAGGGATATTAGCTTCCTAGCGCTTAACAGCTTTTACTCTTACTGCCTAGCGCAAAGCAGCCTTACTTTAACCTGTAAAGCGCTAAGGGATATTAGCTTCCTAGCGCTTAACAGCTTTTACTCTTACTACCTAGCGCGAAGCAGCCTTGCTTTAACCTATGAAGCGCTAAGGGATATTAGCTTCCTAGCGCTTAACAGCTTTTACTCTTACTGCCTAGCAAGATTGCTAGTATCTAAGAGTAGTCGCTCTGAATTTCGCTAAGTAGGTTTATGTATAAGGTTCTAGTAGTAGGTAGCTTGCTATTTACAAGACAGAGCTCTATAATCTGTCCTAAAGAACGTTAGATGTCTATAGCATATCCATGGCATGTCTACATAGCTAGATAGTAGCTAAGCAGGGCTTCTTAGGAGGCAGTCGTCAAGTAGGTTTGTGTATAAGGTTCTAGAAGTAGGTAGCTTGCTATTTACAGGACAGAGCTCTATAATCTGTCCCAAAGAACGTTAGATGTCTATAGCATGTCTATAGCATGTCTACATAGCTAGATAGTAGCTAAGCGGGGCTTAGTAAGAGGCAGAAAGACTAGGTCATCTGTAGTGCGTCCTGTCGATGCTACTAAGATGCTTTTTTAGCTACTAAACAAGCTGTATATCTTTAGGCATAATAGTAATATGTTTTAAGTAGATCGTAATCATGTTATACCTTTCGAACTTAGCGACAAGATATGCTTCTACAGCCTCTTACAATGTAACTAAAGCAAGACTTTAGAAGCAATATTCTGCGTGACCTAGTGCTACTAAGCCTGCAATCTCTTAGACAAGCCAAGTAAATAGCAACTTTCGTAACAAGAGCTTAGTGCCTTTCTAATACTTCCGAACCTCTCGTATAGCTGCTAGCCCTAGCTTCTTAGGCTTATGCTGTCGAAAGGTCTGACTAGTCTGAACTGCGATTTTTTCCCTAGGCCTAGGGTGTAGGACCCGCTTTTTAGACGCCTTGCTAAAGGTGTTTTATTAAGGTAAGCTTGTATACAGCTAATAGTAGTAGACTTCTTTACAGGCTTACGCTTTTTTGTAACCCTTTTCTTTAGCTGTATACAGTTGCGGAAAGTAGGGCTCTTTATAGGGTCTACATCACTCTTATTAGTATCCTCGATACTACTAAGTAGTAGCATATTGCTAGAAGGACGCGTTACGCAGGCGATTTAGTAAACAAGACGGAATTTAGAGCGAGAAAATCAGGATCCAGGGCAGGCAAAAGACTTTAAATTACACATAGTAGGGCCGTACTATTCTAAATCAAGTAGTAATACCTATGGCATCAAAGCTTAGAATTAAGAATGTAGTATCGAAGCGTATATATGCTACATAGCATGAGGTCGCTAGAAGAGTAGTATAGTACTTGACTTTAACGATTTAAGATAGTAGTCTTAATTGCTAAGCAATGCTATAAGAGTCACGTAAGTTAGCAAGTAACAAGTCAACTCTAACGCTAACGCTAAGTCGCACGTTCCTTCTTTACTATACCTTCTAATTACTACCTAAAAGTAAAGCTTCTTTTAATCTACAACTTGTACTTCTTCTTCTCTGTTACTACTACTAAAGCGCTACTATGCGCTACCTGAAGAATTATAATACCTGTACTAGCTAATCATTATGGCACTAAAATGCAAGGCAGCAAATCTCGCGATCCCTAAGCGCCCTGTAAAGCGCCATGTCTCAGACCTAGGTCGATCGCTCTCGACATATCCTAATGTAGTTCGAGAATACAAGCGAAGGTAGAGACTATAGCCTGATACTTAGTTAGTAGACACGTATTAGAACTCGATCTACAAAGCAAAAACGCGAGTAGTTTAGCGCTTTAAAGATAAGAATCCTAGCATGTCTACACAAGATCTCGCGTACTAGCTCCCGCGAGTTAAGCATGTGGCAGAGCAGAAATTATAAGTCTATCTATATGTCTATAGTATGTCTATAGCATGTCTACGGCATGTCTATAGCAGCTAACGTACTTTAGTTAGGCTAATAATAGCATGTTACTACTCCTAGAGTACGATGAAGATAGTAAAGAGCAAGAGACTACAGGTAATGATAATACTAGCAATGATTAGGCTACAAGAGATTTTGACGGCTAAGCATTTCGTCTTGAGGTTATTACTCTTTAGAACGGCCGAACCTGTTGTTAAGATGATGCATATTACGTCAAATGCGCCTAGGTTACTATCATATAGCGTCTAGATAACATAGAGCCGTATTTAGAAGATTAATTCTAGAAGTAGGAGATTAAGGATCATAATATAACTAATGCAGAAACAGAGAAGAGGGTATATAGATCATTCTAGCTAGTAGAGCAAAAGGCGGTAGTTAGGGTTTCTTTAGACTTCTAGAGATCTGCTGCGTTCCGCCTATGCATAAAGCTTAATTGCTTGCATGAGTAGGATAACAGGCTAGAAGAGCAGCCCTTATTCGAGTGCGATCTGCTAACAAAGACAGAGATCAAGGTACGTTTTGCGTCTAGCGTACTATTAGCAAGTACTAACTTTCACAAAATAGCGCCTCCTTAAGCGGGTTAAAGCTAGCAAGCCTATATGCATACACTATCTTATTAGCGCCCTAGAGCAGGCTATGATGCGAGGCTTCTTGATGTAGGATAATGATATAGATATATATGCTATATGATATGAAAATATCTCGTAGTATGACAGAGTAATCCGACCTTTTAATAGGTACAAGATAGCGCTGCTTTCTGCTTATTGTAGAGGTAGCGCTAGAGGTGCTTATAACCCCTGACGCCCCTTAATTAGGGAAAGCATGTCTGAGCCTATTCCCGTAGGGGTATTATAGGGTCAGCGACGTAGGGGCATCCTACGTCAACCATTAATCCTACTTAGACGACATACAAGCTAACGTATGTACGAAGGACCCCCTTGCTATGTGTAGTAGGGTTACTACATGCTAAGGGCGGACATCGGAACCTATGCGGCTCTAATGGCCCCCTAGTATTAACCATATTAGACAAGCAGTTCTTTTAGAACGTGTTTCTCTAACTAGAACGTAATCTTAAGACTAAGAGGAAGATCCCTAGACAATACAAGTTCCTAGGGCCTGCTTCTCTCTACCCGCTAAGCGCTAATACGACTAACTACTAGATTAGACATAGCTTCTTAAAGGCACAACCGACAGAGTTGTAGTAGGCAGAAGGAGATTGTTACTAGATTATAGTTACAAGCAAGCTGTTTTAGCAGTAGTACGCTAGTGCTATTTAGCATGACAGCTGCGAGGCTTTCTAGGCAGCAAATAATAGAATGATCTAGAGATTACGACTAGCTAGCCTTGTGTTTAGTGTAGAACTAAGGCGTTAGGCCTAGAGAAGAATAAGCGTTTTTACAGAAGGGCATCGATTAGAGCATAGGACTAGAAAGGGATGTCTGCTATAGGGGTAGCTAGATATAGCGAGAAAGCGCTACGCATTAACGCTACGCCTACTAGGGCATTAATTTGACTAGCTTCTTAATAGAGCTCATTTTGTAAGGGCCGTACTAAGCAGGCCTCGCTTTAAGTTAGCGTTGAATTAAAACTAGCTTTAACTACAATTTCGGTCTAAAGCTAGCCTCTTAAACGTAACAGAGTGTATAACGACGAAAAACTATCTATCTGTAGACAGTCAGATTTCTGCGTCTATCTGTTGTTTGTTTACTTTCCTACTAACGCGTCAGAAGCAGCGATGCCTATTCTTACTACACTAATACATAGAACACTACGGTCCTAAGTTGACACAGACCGCTAAGCTAACAGCTAGAGCGCATTACGCCGATTAACTCGTTTAAGTGCATGACAGAGTGTAGTAAGACAGTCGCTATTACTTGACCTCTAACGTAATACCTAACTGTAACCCTTAGACTCGCCTACTCTCCGCTCTGCTACTTGTTCCTAATAGGCGACTTTTCTCTTTAGCTAAAGGTTAGCATTTAGCTAGTAGCCTAGTAGCAGCGTTCCTTCGTCACCGCTATTCTGACCTTAGCATCTCTAGACTCGTCATTTTAAGGAGCGTGGCGACTACTACCTCTACGACCCTAAGTACTACCAAGATTTTGTCTAATAGGTTACATTAACGTAGTACTAGCTAACTAGTAGGTTCAAGAAGAGAATGCAAGGGAAGACAAGGCTGCCGATCTAATGGGGCAAGGCTAGCAAGTCATCGAACGCGTAGGCAATATACGATAAGGGCGCTCTTAAATCTACTAGAGAGCCTTGAGCTATATGCAGGATCTATAACAAAGCTCTTAACTATCTAACTATCTTAATAGGGACGTTACCTCTTCTAACCTACCCTAACTCCAGAAGTGTCAAGAGGCGCGGCAAGCGCGTGCATAGTAGTCGGACGCGTTAGTAGGTACTACGACGTAATCTAACGTAGGTACACTACTATAGACATGCTATAGACATTGTCATAAGTGTTAGGAGTACTGTCTAGAGTACTGTAGGATACAGGATCATGAGGGTCCTAAGTGCTATGAGTCATAGTATAGTTATAGGAGTACTATAAGTTATAGGCATAGTCATAGGAGAAAGGATCTGTCACGTGAGGACAGATCCCTAGATCTGTAGACACGGATCTGTCAGGTCTGTCGACAGATCTAACAGAGCTACTCTGTCTCTCTAGTATATAGGGATAGCTTTAGGACAGGCAGTTAGGAGCTTCGTGCTTAATCTCAATTCAATCCTCTCTTGCTTAGAGGAGAGTTAGTTACAAGGTCAACTGCTATTGTCGATATTCTTCACAGCTCTGCGAGTCTAACACCTGATCCCCTTCCTGCTATTAGTACCTACCCTTATGACATTTTGAGCACTACTTCTAAGGAAGCATTAGGAGACTCGTCGAGCGCTTAACATACGCCTATGTTAAGTAGTTCTTTAACTGTTAGTTCAAGTTCTAGCGACAGTTAACTGACACTACGAGAACAAGTTGCTACTATACCTTAAGTCACGTAGTAGCTTGAATCCATTTACCTTAGCGAGATGGCTCTAGAATCCGTCGCAGGTTCAACTACTAGGAATAGACATGGCAATAATGGCTTCAAGATAGGAAGCCCTACAGAGTTTACAGGATAACGATCTCAAGTCGAGATGTTTATCCTACAATGCTAGTTAGCATTTAATGTAGATACGGAACAGTTTACGACACATCATAAGCGAATGATGTACATTGTCTCTTACCTGAAGGGACTAGCGTTCGAGTTTATCTAGCCTCATCTAACAGATTATCTAGATCATGTTAGTAACGCTAAAGCTAGGAAGACGACGACTAGGGAGATTCTTAACTTAGACAAGTCCTTGTTTAAGGCATTACGCGAAGCGTTTAGGCTTAGTAATAAGCAACAAGAGGCCGAGAGAGCTCTCCTAGGAATCTAGCAGAAGGGTTCTGCTACTAAGTACCGCGCGGACTTTTAGACCCTCTCTGCTCGAGTCGACTAGAATGATAACGCTTTAGCCGCTTAGTTCTACTAGGGACTAAAGGAGACAGTCAAAGACGAAATTGCCCGAGGAGATCGGCTAACGACATTCAAGGAAATAAGCGATCTCGCGATTAGAATCGATAATCGCATCTAGGAACGACAGCAAGAACGACAACATAGAAATCGCAAGCTAGTACAGGCTAACCATAAGGTCTAACGATTGGCACTAAAATGGCGAAGCGATTACTACGGTCTCGAACCTATGGAGTTAGATGCGACTAAGGGGCGTCCAAGGAATAGACCCTAAGGAAAGCTGCGGAAAGGCTCTCCTAATCAGAATGGTCTGAAGAAGCCATTTGACAAGAGTAATCTCAAGTGCCATAACTGTAGAAAGAAAGGACACTTTTCCCGCGAATGTTTTGCGAAGAAGTAACGACAAGAGCTGCCTAGGATAGAGCAGGCTCGCGTAACAACGACAGCACCTAAGCAAAAGGCCGCTACTACTCAAGAACCAGACTATGCCGCACTTACTTAGACTACGTGCTATGACGACGATTGTCGAATTCACATGAGTGATAAAGATGGTTCTAGATAGTACCCTAGCCGAAATAAGGTATAGTCGATCTATGCGCTAAGGGGTACACCTTCTAGTATGACAGTCCTAAGGTAACAGGAACTAGAAGAAGAAGAAGAAGGTTCGGACGACAACTACGAGCTTGTCGAAGCCGTCATTCCTGATTCCGAGGAAGACGAGAGCATAGAGCGATAGGCCATGCCGCCGCATGACATCGGACTTAACATTATCCGAATCATATAGAACTAGTAGGCTTAGGCTTGCCTATAGATTAATGGAGTACAACACATTAACTAGCTTCAGTATGACGAACTAGCCGACTGTATGCGACGACACTTAAGGAGACTACTAGTCGTAGCTTAACCTCACGCGTATTAGAGAGTTGTCCAAGAAATTGTACCGTTCGGGGTAGAGTTTACGCCCTAGGGAGGCTACCTAACCTACGAAGGTATTTAGATTCGAAGAGCGCTACAACTCCAAGTCTATCACTTAAAGATAGAGTACGCAAGAAACGCACAGGAACAGCGAGGCTAAGAACGAGAACGATCTCTTAGGCTAGAAAACGGTAACGCTTAGAGAAGAAGCCGAGACTGCATGATCCCTGAACTAGTCCGTGAAGACAGTTATTTAGGAAACGACGAGGTCCGCTAGAATTAGACCTACAGACAGACTAGATAGGGCTGTAACGATGTGCCGCGATCGGCGCTAGATACGCGAACAACCTTAGAGTATAGGTACACATCGACAAAACGCTAGCTAGGGCCTTAATAGATTCAGGATGTACTAGAATCTTCATGACGCCCAAGTTCGCCAGGACAGCTAAGATAAAGCTACAGGCGAAGACGAATGCTTTCTCGCTACAAGCGATTAATAGAAAGCCGGTCACGTATAACTAAGGAGTAGTTGACAAAGAGACCGAGATAATGCCTCTGCGGATAGGACGCTACTAAGAGATGCTCTAGTTTAACATCACAGAGTTACTAGGCTCGGATGTAGTACTAGGGTTACTATGGCTAAGAAACGCTAACCCCTATATCGACTAGAAGAATGAGAGGATCTAGTTCCCGGAACTCTTAAGATCGATACCTCTACCTATAGTACAAGACGTACTAGGCAAGATCGAAATATGTGCTATGACTTTAAGCGAGATAGTAGCCGCCATTAAGGATCTAGAACAGGAAGTACACGTCCTATAGGTCAAAGCAACGCAATCGGAAGTCAAGGTCGAATTCATAGTTCCTAATAAGTATAAAGAGTTCGCTACTCTTTTCGAGGAAGAACCCGACTAAGAAGCTCTGCCAGAACACTAGGAGTAGGACTACGGGATACCCTTACTCCCTAGCAAGACACTAACGAAGCAATTAGTTCGCCTGTTATTAGCGGCGAAACTAGAGATTCTCCGGAAATACCTAGAAGACAACCTCTAGAAAGGCTTTATCCGCGAGTCGTAGTCCCTAGCCGGATATCTAATCCTGTTTGTGCCTAAGGGGGAAGATAACTAGCGACTTTGCGTAGATTATCGTAGATTAAACGACATCATGATAAAGAATAGTTATCCGCTTCCTTTGCTCTCAGAATTGCAGGACCGCCTACAAGGAGTAGTGTAGTTCTCGAAGTTCGACATACCCGGAGCGTATAACCGAATTTGAATTAAGGAAGGCGAAGAATAGAAGACTACGTTCCGAACTAGGTTTAGACACTATGAGTACATAGTCATACTATTTAGGTTAACAAACGCCCTAGCTACATAGCAGGCATTTATTAACAACATACTACGAGAGTACCTCGACGTCTTTGTAGTTATATACCTAGACGACATCCTCGTCTATTCCTAGACGATTAAAGAGCATAGGACTTACGTACGCAAGGTACTTTAGAAACTCCAGGATTACTAGCTAAAGGTCAAGCCGCAGAAGAGCGAGTTTCATAAGCAGGAAGTACAATTCCTTAGCTACGTAATAGCATGGAATAGAATCAAGATAGACACTAAGAAAGTCTAGGTCGTAAAAGAGTAGCCTACGCTAACTAATGTTAAGGAAGTATAGTCCTTCCTTGGATTCGCTAACTTCTACAGGAGATTTGTGGCAAACTATTCGAAGATCACGGCACTACTTACAACTCTTACGACGAAGGATACACTATTCGTATAGGACAATACCTAACGGAATTCCTTCAAGGAACTTAAGCGACGATTTACAGATTAGCTGATCTTACTTATATTCGACCCGGATAAGCCTATTATAGTCGAAACAGATGCCTCTGACGTAGTACTCGGGGCATGCTTAAGTCAACTAGGACTAAGTAGACGACTATAGCTAGTCGCCTACTACTCGAGGAAATTGTCTGGACTAGAACTCCGTTATAACGTCTACGACAAAGAACTTCTAGCTATAGTAGACGCCTACAAGGCCTAGCGAGTCTACTTAGAAGGTTCTAAGCACTAGGTCACGGTCTACACAGACTATGAGAACTTGCGATACTTCATAACGACGAAAGAGTTAAACTGACGACAGGTTCGGTAGAGTAAGGAGCTGTCTAGTTTTAACTACAAGATCGTCTATCGCAAGGGGACTAATAACGCACGCGCCGATGCACTTAGCCGCTAGACGGACTACATGAAGGGCGTGAAGCAGGAGAAACATGCTATTCTCTAGGAAAATAGTGATGGCACGCTAGGAGTCAACTAACTCGCGGCTATGACTGTCATATAGACTAGTAGATTTCAGGACGACCTGAAGAACGCGCTAATCTATGACCTAACTACACTCGCTGTCCGCGACGACATTAATAGACAGGAGGATTAGGAAGATGAAGACGGAATCCTTCTGTTTTAAGGATTAGTATATGTGCTAACGTCTTTAGGATTAGAACTACTACGCCTCTGACATGACGTACCTTAGGCAGGACACCCGGGAGTGTCTAAAATGAAGCAAATTCTCTAACAAGAATATTACTTCCCTACGATAAGCAAGGTAATCAAGGACTACGTCTGTCGATATGTAACTTGCTAACGAAGTAAGTATGACTGTCACAAACTGTATAGGCTACTACGACTACTTAAGGTACCTTAACGGCTATAGGAATCGCTCGCCATGGATTTTATCGTTAAACTACCTTAGTCGAGAGAACCTGCTACTAATGAGCTCTTCGACAGGATCATGGTAGTAGTCGACTAATTTACTAAGTTTGGGAAGTTTATCCCTTACCGCGAAGACTTCGAGACTAAAGATATCGCGCATGTCTTCATTAAATGGGTAGTAGTACTACATGGCATGCTACAGGACCTAGTAACGGATCGAGGATCCGTGTTTACCTCTAACTTCTAGAGAGCCCTAATGAGACAATTCTAGGTCAAACATCGACTAAGTACTTCCTTCTACCCTTAGACAGATAGACAGACAGAACGCCTAAATCAGACGTTAGAATAGTACCTTCGATCCTATGTGAATAGGGACTAGAACAACTAGGTAGAGTTGCTGCTAATAGCACAACTCGCGTATAATAGTACGCTAGCAGAGTTAACAGGACTCTCGCTATTTCAGATGGCGTATAGATTAGCTATAGAAGACATTCCAGACGTCTTAGCTAGTAATCCGAACCTAGTAGCACTTAGACGAGTAGAACATCTACGCTGACTGCAAACAGAAGCACGACTCGACCTGTAGTTCTATTAGCAGAACATGGCACGGTACGCGAATCGTAAGAGAATTAAGGGACTAATTCTAAAGGAGGGGGACAAGGTATATCTCCTCCGCTATCACATTAAATTAGACAAGCCGAGTAAAAAACTAGACGCTATAAAACTAGGACCATTCAGGATTAAGGCTAAGAAGGGACCAGTTAATTTTGAGTTACAGCTACCTAAGCAGATGAGAATACACCTAGTGTTCTATGTCTCTCTGCTAGAACAAGCAGCGCCGGACGCCGCACTGTAATCAGAACCCTTACTACTTGACCCTGAAGTAGAAGAACCGGAGTACACTGTTAAGAGGATTATCGACACTCGCTAGCGGGACAGACAGCAAGAGTACTTAGTAAAATGGGAAGGATATAGGAGTACCGAGAACACCTAGGAACCCCTAGAACATCTGCGAAACTATCAGCAAAAGATACGAAGTTTCGAGAAAGGAACGAACCTAGGAAGAAGATCCTAAGCCACGACTAGACTCCTGCGGGACGCTGTCGACCGGCTCGGCTATCACGCCATCCAGGAAACCCTAATATGAGGCGTTAGCGAAACCCTCTATTACGCTCCATGTCGTAGGACTAAGAGCGAGACCCGCGGAAGGATCTAGGTCAAGGAGAAACCTAGCCTGCGAGAGAGCTTGTTCCTTAGCCTTATCCTCCCTGATCTCACGCTCCTCGAGAGCGCGACTATCCTCGACCTCCTAGTCGACTACGTCTAACTGTTTTCGAAGACGCATCTCCTTTACATGCGCCTCTATTATCTTCTGCGAAGCCTTAGCTAGGACCGCCTTCGCACGATCGAGATCGGCAATTAGTCTTTTCTACTAATTGCCTAACTTCTTCTATTTAACCTCTGTTACCTTCGCGTCGTAACTCCGACAGTTACTAAAGTGACATTACGAACATTTCCCTAAGGAAATGTGTACCTAACAAACGAGTTTTAACTCTTGACACTAAGTGTAGGACTTTATGCTGTCCTAGCCCTAACGATAGATTCGATTCGCGCGGCGCTTACGTTTCTACGTTAAAGGGGCGTTAGTGTCTAGAATGACACAAGGCAGTAATGTAGAAAGAGAAGACATTACAGCGTAAAAAAAGTGACAAGAGAAACCCCGCACTAATAAGGTAGCTTAGGGACAAGCTAGGCTAAGAGGGGGATAGTGTCATAAGTGTCAGGAGTACTGTCCGGAGTACTATAGGATACAGGATCATGAGGGTCCTAAGTGCTATAAGTCATAGTATAGTTATAGGAGTACTATGAGTTATAGGCATAGTTATAGGAGAAAGGATCTGTCACGTGAGGATAGATCCCTAGATCTGTAGGGTTAGTCTACAGATCTATAGGCCTACAAGGAAGAAGGGATCTGTCACAGGATAACAGACCCTTAGATCTATAGGGTTAGTCTACAGATCTGTAGACACGGATCTGTCGGGTCTGTTAACAGATCTAACAGAGCTACTCTGTCTCTCTAGTATATAGGGATAGCTTTAGGACAGGTAGTTAGGAGCTTCGTACTTAATCTTAATTTAATCCTCTCTTGCTTAGAGGAGAGTCAGTTACAAGGTTAACTGCTATTGTCGATATTCTTCACAGCTCTGCGAGTCTAACACCTAATCCCCTTCCTGCTATTAGCACCTACCCTTATGACAGACATGCTGTAGACATGCCGTAGACACATTAGATTATTAACAATTTCTATAGAAACGCCGCAGAATAGACGACAGTACTACAGCATAGTTAACAGTAGCTGATTTCCTAGTAATAATGACAAAGTATATTGTTTTGTAGGGCCTACCTCTTACCTTCTTCTAGGAAGAGGATATGCAGAACACTTACTAATGCTACTTCTCGAAGCCTGAGTTTCGAGCTGCATTAACTTAGTAGTAGCGCATACTGCTTACAGATGCCTCTATGTAGGAGAAGCTTCTTTCTAAACTTGTAGGTAACTTTAAAGTTACTCTTATAGCTAACGTGTAGTAGGCGCTATATAGTAAAGCATGCTTCCTTACTATCAAAGCATATTAGATTGACGATAACTAGTCCTTCTATGAAGAGCTGCTTGATTTCTATTCGATTAAGGGCTCTTACACTAGTGCTAACTTTGCGAGGATAATAGAAAATAACATTGCTTACTACAAACTCTAACGCTAGCTTATAACAATTACTAATAACAACGCTAGTAACAATAAAACGATAGTCAAGGCTGTGAATGACGCTATCGACGCCATTCGGAAAGAAAATGCCCTATAGGAAGTCGTAGACCTTGAAGCTTTAGATAGTAATATTAAAGACCTAGAGCTAGTAAAGGTTCTATGCCTCTTGCATACTATATAGCTCGCTACAGGTAAGCTCTTCAAGGTGTTAAGGGCTAATGCGACTAACGAGGATTTAGTTAGGATCTAGGACGAGAAGGAGGCTCAGACTAATCTTAAATTGCTTAAAGCTACGTCGAAAGCTTTAGATAGTAGTTAAAGGGAATATACGCTCCTATATCTAATTACAAAGGTCTGTTAATGCTACTAGTACCTTGCATACGACTGTAAGTGATACGGTTGATACTAGGGGGCTATTAGAGCCGCATAGGTTCTAATGTCTGCCCTTAGCATGTAGTGACCCTACTATACATAGCAAGGGGGTCCTTCGTACATACGTTAGCTTGTAGGTCGTCCGAGTAGGATTAATGTTTGACGTAGGATGCCCCTACGTCGCTAACCCTACGATACCCCTACAGGGATAGGCTCGGACATGCTTTCCCTAATTAAGGGGCGTCAGGGGTTATAAGTACCTCTAGCGCTACCTCTGCAATAAGCAGAAAGTAGCGCTATCTTGTACCTATTAAAAGGTTAGCATACCTTCCCTATTCGTCTTGAAAACCAAGGCTCTAAGTAGACCGAGTAACTTGTGTTACTTAGCTTACTTACCTACTTGTCTAACTTGGCCTGCTCGTATGTACCCCTGAGAAACTTAGCCTCTCCTAAGCTACTTGTGTCACAGACGCGAGTAGCTTACAGTGCAAGAGTGCTACTAGTAAGTAACTTACTACTAGCAGTATACTAGCGGCAAGTAGCTCGGGCACGTAAGCCGAGCTACTCAAATCAAAACAATTTGCATGTAACAGATGTTAAAGTCATGATTTTAGTTAATACTATACATCTCGTTATTATCGCACTATGCTCTTTTACTATTTACACTAGATCTGACGTACAACGCGAATTAAGCAGATTTGCTAACACTAAACACATATACAGCTTAAACGTAGCTCTTACAATGCCTCTTGAATTTAAGCAAGCTACTATATCTGACTTGCGCCTTACGCCTGAAGACCTTAATCGGTATAGCTAGTAACAAATGCATAGCTACTACATACTATCTACACATCCTGTATCGGCCCTTACACATGAATCTTCTACTCGCCCTCATCCTCTATTCCGTTCTACTAGCTTACCTTTACTACTACTAACTTTCCTAAAGCGCTACTATTTCGCCTCTCCTGTAGCTTCTTAAAGGTTGTATCATTAAAGACCTTGTCGCTATAGCCCTTAATCTGCTCTGACAAGGTCGAGTCCGTGAATGTAGTGTGCTACTACAACTAATTATCCCTTAACTTAGAGTCGTCGAGCGCATCCTCTACCTTCTCTACAACGTTCGACTAGTTACTTATAAGATCACACTAATCGAGTAGAGCGCATGCTATGCTACATCATAATCGTTAGCTAATGTATACTACGTAGCTACTAAACTACTACTAGTACCTCCTATTAATATCGAAGTGCTAGCGGTATGTTAGTAGCATAACGCTAGTATACTACTAGCATACTTACCTAGCATCTTTTGCCTCTGCCTCTAGCAAAGCTTAGCTCCTACTATTACCTTAGTCTTTGTCCTTCGCGGTCGAGCTTCGTGTCCTATTAATACGGTTGATACTAGGGGGCCATTAGAACCGCATAGGTTCTAATGCCTACCCTTAGCATGTAGTAACCCTGCTACATATAGCAAGGGGGTCCTTCGTACATACGTTAGCTCGTATGTTATTTAAGAGGGATTAGTTGTCGACATAGGACGCTCCTACGTCGCTAACCCTACGGTACCCCTGCGGGGTTAGGCTCGGACATGCTTTCCCTAATTAAGGAGCGTCAGGGGTTATAAGCACCCTTAGCGCTACCTCTGCGATAAGCAGAAAGCAGCGCTATCTTGTACCTACTAAAAGGTCGGATTACTCTGTTATACTACGAGATATTTCTATATCATATAGCATATACATCTATATTAGTTCTGCTTTCTCCCCCCTGCTTTGTAGTCTAGCAGAGAATACTACAATATGTCTAGAGTACTACGAACTCGCAACTAACGCGTAGCGAGCGCTATCCTGAGCGCCCGCGATAGCGAAGCTAGCCTAAGTAACTAGCCCGCAGAAGTACCCCCTACAAGCGACACTACATCGAGCGACAGTTCCGCTAGAGGCTAATTACGCGGCAGACAAGGTAATAGACCCCCCGTATAGGGACTGCAGCTAACCCCGACTATCGACCTAGCCCTTGTAGCCATGATTGTCGATTAGGTCGCGAACTGCCTTGCGAACTAGAGCTAGAGCCGTACTGCTTCTAGTAGCGACAACGGCGAGGACGACGAAGACGTCGCCATGAGCAGTACTAATAAACTAGCGGACGAAGAAATCTAGCGAGATTTCATGCTAGGGACCCGCGAAGACAACTTACTAGGAGGCGTAGACTCTCCGCGTGTTCCTGCGAACCTAGTGCCTAAATTCGGGGCCATAGTAGGCTAACTAGGAGGTAGTCGTAACGCATGTAACCTGAAGCCGTTTAAGGGAGACACCTTAAAGGAGACTCGAACTTTCTTGCAGGCGTGTAAGGCAGTTTTCATGCTCAACCTACGCGGATATTCTATAGAGGGCAAACGAGTCGCCTTTAGTGTAATGTAGCTCGAAGAGGATAAGGAACCTCGTAACAATTAGCATAAGCGGTATGACCTTATGCGGGTCTATGACAGAATGTATATGTAGGCGGACTTTCGCTAGTTCTGTGTTAACTAGGTCGAGGATCCAGGGAATCGCGCCCTTACTATGTCTGTTAAGTACAAGAAGGCTAAGCAGGGGAAGGGACAAACAACCTCTAGCTTCGCTACCTACCTTGCCATGCTCGAGAGACAGATACTACTCTATACTAAGACGTAACGCATGCGGCACTTGCTTGTTAAACTTGATGACAATCTTCAGAATATAATCATGACTTTTCATGAACTTCTGACAACTCGGTAAGACCTCGTGTCCCTTGCGACACGTATGGAAATCACCTTGAAGCGAAATGGAAAATCGGGCGGTAAGGACAATAAGCGTCTAAGCCCCGAGGACCTACTAAAGGGCCGCTATTACAAGCGCCCTAGGGGTCACGCCTAACGCGGTAGTTCATTCCGGAGGAGCAAGCCCTCTAAGCCAAAAGACGGTAGCGAGAAGCCTCCGAGTAGCTGCTACATCTGTAGAGCGAGGGACTACTAGGCGGCTCGCTGTCCTAAACGAAGTAATAGGAAGAAGGTAAGCAAGGTGTCCGAAACCTCCCTAGAGGGGAGGCGAAAGAAGGACAAGCCTAAGACAACCGAATGGCTACTACGGGTATCTAAGCTGTCTGTTACTAATAGTGTAGACTTGTGGCCTGCCTAGCGCCTATCCGGTGCGGTCTGAGTTAATAGCTCGCTTAAGCTAGTAGACTGTATGTTAGATGACCTTGCGGAGGTTAACGTGATACCCTAGAGGGTAGTCGTACGGCTTAGTTTGAAGCCGATCCTAGGAGCCCTGCTGCCTACTATGAAGTCCTTTTAGGGCGAAGGCGTAGCGGCTCAAGGCGCGTACAACGTGCGCCTCTAACTCGCGGACTCCTCGGGAGAAGTGCGCGAGACTAATGAAGTCTTCTACGCTAAAGACGTTCCTAATAAGGAGCTCCTACTCGGCCGCCCTTAGCGCCACAAGTAGGGAGTCGTTGTTAATGGAGCTACTAACAACTAGTTCTATAGCTCTATAGGCGAAGTTCCTGTAGTGCGGATACGTGACGCACGTAGCTTCTACAAGGACATGAAGAAGGTCTAATGCATGTATGCGGTCTACATATAGAACGTTAAGGAAGACGTTACCCTTCTACCTAAGTTAGAGGAATACGCCGATATTTTCGACATAGAGGCTGCGGCCTATGCCTAGGCCCTAGACATAGAACATGCGATTAACCTAAAGGAGGGTTACAATCCTCCGTATTAACCTCTATACCCTATGTCGGAATCGTAGCTCGAAACACTTCGAGACTACCTCTACAAGGCGCAAAGGAACGCGTGGATCCGACGAAGCGACAGCGAGGCTAGAGCGTTAGTTATGTTCGTCCTGAAGAAGGACAACATGCTCCGCCTATACGTTAACTATAGGAGCCTTAACGCGGTAACCTAGAAAAACTGCTGCCCCCTACTACTTATTAGCGAGACGCTTGACCGCCTTAGTCGCGCCGCCATCTTCTTGTCTATCGACTTGAAGGACGCCTACTACTAGATACCGATCCGAAAGGGCGACAAGTAGAAGACTACATTCTAAACGTAGTATAGACACTTCGAGTATATAGTAATGCTATTTAGCTTAACTAACGTACTAGCAACGTTCTAAGCGTATATTAACTAGGCCCTAGCCGGCCTCGTTAACACCTGCTACGTAGTATATTTAGACGATATAATAGTCTACTCTAACTTAAAGGAGGAGCATATTCGGCACCTAAGGATAGTACTAGAATAGCTCTACAAGTTCGCTCTGTACGCGAACCTAAAGAAGTGCTCATTCCTGACAGATAGGATTGAGTTTCTTGGATACATCGTCTCTACGGAAGGAGTTATCATAGATGACTAAAGGGTGTCCGTAATCGCGGAGTAGCTGCGGCTAACTACCCTCCGAGAAGTGTAGGTGTTCCTAGGATTTACTAACTTCTACTGCAGATTCATACGATCCTACTCGAAGATCGTGGCTCCTCTCACGGCCCTCGCAAAGGGCGCGATTCGAGGAAAAAAGCCAGGGATAGTGCCTTAGGAGGAGGCTTAGAGCAAGGCTTTCTCTAAACTTAAAGCAGCTTTCTAAACTACGCCTATACTTTAGCACTTTGACCCTACTACGAAGATCCGGATAGAGACTAATGCTTCAAAATTTGTAATAGCCGCAATTATATCGCAGCTCTAGTCGCACGAAGGCAGTACGCGATAGTACCTGATTGCCTTCTAGTCGCGGAAGATGCAGGGCGCTAAGCTTAACTATAAGACTTACGACTAAGAGCTTTTAGCTATTGTTAACGGCTTTAAGGAGTACTAACACTACCTTGAAGGCATAGCGCACCCTATTAAGGTGCTTACTAACTATAACAACCTTCGCGGCTTCATGGGCGTAAAGTAGCTAAGTAGTCGGCAAGCAAGGTAGGCGACTTTCCTTACTAGCTTTAACTTCGTTATCTAGCATCGTTCCGGAAAGACGAATCCGGCTAATAGTCCTTCGTGACAACTAGACTACGACACTAGGGAGGAGGGTAACTAATAGCTTCTCCCTATGCTACAAACGAAGCTTGTAGTTTAGGGTAGCGATCTGTCGTTAGCTCCTCTTGTAGGTCGACTACAGGTGTAATAGGGCCTCATGGCCTCCGCTAGTGACGAACCCTCCTATCTAGCAGTTATAGCGACCGCGTCTAGCTCGATCTGTGTAGTAGTTAACTAGCTTACATGCGGTAAGCATGCAATGTCTAAAGAACCCTTTAAAGAAGTCTCGAGACTTATTTAGCGGTTACAAGAGCGAGAACCGGAGTTAATTAATAAGGGTGTAGCCCTCTAGGACACCGCAGGCGGTCCGAAGTACTAGACTAAGTCAGGCGACTTGTAGTACTTTAACAATAGGCTCTACGTACCTGCTAACTACGTACTCTGTTTGCAGCTCCTCTATATTTATCATGACAATGAACTTGCGGGCTATTTTGGCGTAGAGAAGACAAACGCACTTCTCGGACGCAAATACTAGTAGCCTACGCTAGAACAGGATGTCTCTGACTATGTCAAACCCTGCTAGACATGCTAGGTTAGCAAATCTCGGCGCTATTGCCCCTATGGCGATGCTTAGGCGCTCCTACTACTAGAGAGACTATAGCAGGACTTGACCATAGATTTTATTACTAATTTGCTGCTAGCAAAGTAGAAAGGCAATATGGTTAATGCTGTCCTTATAGTAGTCGACTAATACTCGAAGATGAATGTCTTCATCCTATGTACAAAAAAGTGCACAAGTAGCGAGCTTGCGCGACTACTTCGCGACGAAGTTATATAGCGCTTTAGTGTCCCCCGAAGTATCCTATTAGATCGAGGTTCTGTCTTTACTAGTGAATACTAGCAAGAATTTGTGTTTAAGGCACGTGTTAAGTACCGCCTAAGTATAGCATTCTATCTACAGACTAATAGTTAGACTAAACGTATGAACTAGACTCTTAAGTAGTACCTTTAGTGCTACTACGCTAAGAACCAGGATGCCTAGGCTGACGTAATTCCTATGGCGGAATTTGCAGTTAATAATAGCGTGCATACTACTATGCGCATGTCGCCATTTTAGATTCTTTATGGCTTTGATCTAGAAATACACCTAGAACCGCCTCAGGACGAGTCTTCTAAGGAGAGCGTGCTAGCTGCCGCGGAATTAGCGTAGCGTATGCGCAAGGTACATTCGGTGCTAATAGAACACTAGAAAAAGGCCTCAGAATCCTAGATTAAACATAATAACGCCTATGCTAAATCAATGTAGTACGTAGTTAGTACGAAGGTGTTACAATCGACAAAGAATCTCAAGCTAAAACTTCTAAGCAAGAAGATGACGCTAAGGTTCGTCAGACCCTTCTAGATACGCGACGTAATAGGCTCGTAGGCATACTAGCTATCGTTACTATTATCGTATTATGTGCATGACGTCTTCTATGTATCTCTACTCGAACTATAGGTATAGCGTAAGGGCGAAGAGCCCGCGGACCCGATGCTAGTAGCAGAAGAGAACGAAGAGTAGGAAGTCAAGGGTATTAAGAACAGTATGCGGCGTAAGGGCGCAACGTACTATCTAGTAAAGTAGAAAGGATACCTACCTAAGTACACATAATAGGTTCTAGCTAAAGACTACAAGAACGCTCTAGAAGCTATTCGTGAATTCGAAGAGCGGAGGAGGCGTAAGCAGGGCTTAAGAAGGTCGATTCGTAGGAAGATAAGGGCTTCGGAGCAGAATTCTTAACACGTGTATGTAGCGCATAACGCGCGGAGTAATAACAAGAAGCAAACGCCCTACTTATACATCATTAATGCCTTAAGGCACACCTAGAATAAACCTAAGGAGAACAAGAGACATGCTTAGATTAGCTTCGTAGCTAATGCTTAGCGACTACTAGTTAGGGACTTCCTAACTAAACCCGAAGTAGGAGAGTCTTTCTTGTTACGGTCCGCTAGGGACTACCTACCTACACAGGGTCTACTAAACACCCCAAAGCGACTATAAGTGACAGGGGTAGCAACGCTACAAAGAGAGGCTAGCATCTTCTTCTTTAGTAGGTTACGAGGGAGCTTGTCTTCGGAGCCTATAGTAGCTAGAGAACTAGCGACATCCTTACCGCGCCTAGTCGCGACAACTACCTTATCCTTAGCATTAGAAGGCAAAGAGACTCGAGCGCGCTTGCGGCTGTTGCGCTTAGCCCTCGAGATTATCTTGCGCTTCTTGACACAAGTGTCGACTACATTATCGGACTTAGTGTCCTCCTTAGGCGCAACTAGTGCGGTGATACTACAGCGCAAAGGGATCACGTTAGGACCGAAGGTATCCTAGACGTTGTCATCCTCCTTATCCTCAAAGATCTGGCCTAGAGGCTTGTGCCTTAGCGTCTTGACGGACGTAGTACAGGTCGCAAGCAGGGAAGGTTTAGCTTCCTCGTCGCTAACCTTAATTTCGGCCCTAGCCTTCTTCTTCTTCTTAGACAGTAGCGTCGAGGCAGCGTAGGCGGCGGCGCTACAATGTGTTAGCTATACGCACGCGACAGGATTCGAGTAAGTAACTTACGGCTTAGTCCTTAGGACCGGCTTAGAGGCAGGCTGTCTCTTAGTATGGCGCTAGGGCGTAGCCTTAGCGGCAGGAGCGGTGAATTACTTGATAACCTTCTTGCGGATCATCTGCGTCTTAAAGTCATCGTTAATAGAGGCAAGGGCCCCGAGTTGCTAACGCTAACAGCTAGTTAGATATTTCTCGACGCTAACGTTAGCCTAGCAGAGAAAGTTAGCATTCATACTCGGAGGGTACCTGCACTATATACGTACTATGGCGAAGGTCTCGACCCTAACGGTTAGTACCTTCAAGATCTTCTAGACTAAGTCTACGATTAGACCTAGACAAACGTTTTCGCCTGTTAGCAGAGAGTCAAAGCGAACACTACTATGAGAATAGTTAGTAGTCGCAGTAAAGCACAAGAGGGCGCCGAGCAGGTAGGCGAGTGCCTTGTAGTACTTAGCCTGTAGCCTGTTCATAGTTAGAGTGCCTTCAGTAATCCCCTCGTCGCGCATACTCTAGAAGTTATCGATGTTACGGCAGAGCTAGTTGCACTTGCTATATACCTCTTTAGGGAGGTCTTAGCATTTTTTATGCTTGCTATTATAGTTGACATAATTGCGGTAGACACTACCCTCATTAAATCTGCTGACGCAGATCTCGGCTACACTTTAGTTAGTATAAGTCACGTATACCTCGTAGGTAGGAGACGCCTTACTAACACGCGGAGGAGAGATGTGTGCAGCTTGGCTACTAAGGTTGTCGAGGCATCGTCGACATAAGCGACAATCGTGGGTAGAGCGAGTAGTGTCGAACTTAGTCTATAGCATATAAGCTATTATAGCTAAGACAGGTTGATTAATCTTAATTAATTGATTAAAGAAGAAGAAGCTCCGGTATAGACCCGCAGACATAGCAAGGCGCAAGCTAAGCGAAATGGGAGCGGAGGTTAATGTTAGTGTCTTAGAACAGGAAGTTTAGGAAAGCGACGAGGTTTTTATACCCTCTGACAGCCCCCCTGTTGCCTACCGCAACTGTTAAGCTAGTGACTCAAACTACATGCGCAGAGTACCTGCCTTTAGTTAACTCATAAGAGGACCGAATGATGCAATAATAGATAACGCGGCTATTACGCATGTGCGCCGACTGCACTCATGCTAGCCTACTAGCATGAAAATGTGGCGAGGCCCGCGCTAGGAGCGCGCTCCTGCCGTTTCAAGCGGCGCGCGTAGAGCGTCCGCGTACTTTCCTACTACTCTAAGGTTCTACGACACGTTCTTCATAGTCACGACTAAATAGGGCCAGCTAAGCTACTTGGCGAGGCTAGCGCGCATGCTCGCCCTATAATTTCAAGGATTAACTAAAGTACGTGCTTGTAGTGTCCTAATATCTTGATCTGCATGTAAAGCGAAGGTGTTACGAAGCCGCCTAACATGTAACAGGTTGAAACCCGCCCGAGTTAGCAGCCTCTGCCCTGTACTCGCTACGAAGGTATAAAGGTATATGCATAACTTATGTTACGTAGGCTATCTACTTATTTACCCTTACGTAGTGTAAGCGTGCTACATCCCGTACCCTATACGTTCTACGTGCATTACTTAGTAAGGCTAGGGACATCCTCATAGGAGGAGGGGCAGTGATACGGTTAATACTAGGGGGCTATTAGAACCGCATAGGTTCTAATGCCTACCCTTAGCATGTAGTAACCCTGCTACATATAGTAAGGGGGTCCTTCGTATATACGTTAGCTCGTATGTCGTCTAAGTAGGATTAGTTGTCAACATGGGACGCCCTTACGTCGCTGACCTTACAGTACCCCTGCAGGGTTAGGCTCGGACATGCTTTCCCTAATTAAGGAGCGTTAGGGGTTATAAGCACCCTTAGCGCTACCTCTGCGATAAGCAGAAAGTAGCGCTGTCTTGTACCTACTAAAAGGTCGGATTACTCTGTCATACTACGAGATATTTTCTATATCATATAGCATATACATCTATATTACGTGCATACTTGCCCTATAATTTCAAAGATTAACTAAAGTATGTACTTATAGTCTCCTGATATCTCGATCTGCATGTGAAGCGAAGGTGTCGCGAAGCCGCCTAACATGTAACAGATTAAAACCCGCCTAAGTTAGTAGCCTCTACCCTATACTCGCTATGAAGGTGTTAAGGTATATGCATAACACATGTTACATAGGCTATCTACCTATTTACTCTTACGCGGTATAAGTGTGCTATATCCTATACCCTATACGTTCTGCGTGCATTACTTAGTAAGGCTAGGGACATCCTCATAGGAGGAGGGGTAGTGATACAGTTAATACTAGGGGGCTATTAGAGCCGCATAGGTTCTAATGTCTACCCTTAGCATGTAGTGACCCTACTACACATAGTAAGGAGGTCCTTCGTATATACGTTAGCTTGTATGTCGTCTAAGTAGGATTAATGTTTGACGTAGGATGCCCCTACGTCGCTAACCCTACGATACCCCTGCAGGGATAGGCTCGGACATGCTTTCCCTAATTAAGGGGTGTCAGGGGTTATAAGTAGCGCTGTCTTGTACCTATTAAAAGGTCGGATTACTCTGTTACACTACGAGATATTTTCATATCATATAGCATAGATATCTATATTAGTAAGCTAACCTGTGTGAATGTTTTAGATCTAACACATAACGATTAATATTAACGTAAGCGGGACGCGTAGGAAGCCTTTAATAGTATCTAAGATGCCTTTGCAAAGTAAGGGACCGTTAATAGCGAGAGTATACTATAGGGCAAGCCTCTCTCAGCATAACAAGACGTAAAGACCTAATGAGATTCGACTATAATCATGCTTGTCTAATATTAAAAGCTCCGCCCTACTATCGAGAAGTATATTAATAGCCAAGATCTAAAGTAGCTAGCACTTAATCTATAGGAGTAGAAGGTACTAGATTATGTGATTAACCTTACATGTCTGTTTACGCTTATGACTATAATCATTAGGCAGACGTAAGGTCCTACACTACATTTTACACTTGCCTTTTACAACATGCTATTCGAGCTTATTAAGAAGGCTAAGAGCAGGCTTCAGAAAAAGATAGCGCTATAGCAAAAGGTACTCCTTAAAGCGCTTAATAAGGCTTAGGATTAACTTAACAAGTACTACAGAGACACTAGTTACTTGCATGGGGATCTTTACGCAATAGTAGTCCTTCTAAACCTAAGGATGAAAGATGCTTACTAGAAGACACAAGAGTTTAGTAGCGATCTAGAGTACGTTAATGTCATAAGGTTAGGTGCTAATAGCAGGAAGGGGATCAGGTGTTAGACTCATAGAGCTGTGAAGAATATCGACAATAGCAGTTAACCTTGTAACTAACTCTCCTCTAAGCAAGAGAGGATTAAATTAAGATTAAGCACGAAGCTCCTAACTACCTGTCCTAAAGCTACCCCTATATACTAGAGAGACAGAGTAGCTCTGTTAGATCTGTCGATAGACCTAACAGATCTATGTCTACAGATCTGTAGACTAACCCTATAGATCTAAGGGTCTGTCATCCTATGACAGATCCCTTCTTCCTTGTAGGCCTATAGATCTGTAGACTAACCCTATAGATCTAGGGATCTATCTTTACATGACAGATCCTTTCTCCTATGACTATGCCTATAACTTATAGCACTCCTATGACTATACTATGACTTATAGCACTTAGGACCCTTATGATCCTGTATCCTATAGTACTCTAGACAGTACTCCTAACACTTATGACACTATCCCCCTCTTAGCCTAGCTCGTCCCTAAGCTACCTTATTAGTGCGGGGTTTCTCTTGTCACTTTTTTTACGCTATAATGACTTCTCTTTCTACATTACTGCCTTGTGTCATTCTAGACACTGACGCCCCTTTAACGCAGAAACGTAAACGCCGCGCGAATCGAATCTATCGTTAGGGCTAGGACAGCATAAAGTCCTGTACTTAGTGTCAAGAGTTAAAACTCGTTTGTCAGGTACACATTTTCTTAGGGAAATGTTTGTAATGTTACTTTAGTAACTGTCGGAGTTACGATGCGAAGGTAACAGAGGTCGAATAGAAGAAGTTAGGGAATCGGCGGAAAAGACTAATTGCCGATCTTAATCGTGTAAAGGTAGTCCTAGCCGAGGCTTCGCAGAAGATAATAGAGGCGCATGCAAAGGAGATGCGTCTTCGAAAACAGTTAGACGTAGTCGACTAGGAGGTCGAGGATAGTCGCGCTCTCGAGGAGCGTGAGATTAGGGAGGATGAGGCCAAGGAACAAGCTCTCTCGCAGGCTGGGTTTCTCCTTGACCTAGATCCTTCCGCGGGTCTTGCTCTTAGTCCTACGACATAGAGCGTAATAGAGGGTTTCGCTAACGCCTCATATTAGGGTTTCCTGGATGGCGTGATAGCCGAGCCGGTCGACGGCGTCCCGCAGGAGTCTAGTCGTGGCTTAGGATCTTCTTCCTAGGTTTGTTCCTTTCTCGAAACTTCGTATCTTTTGCTAACAGTTTCGCAGATGTTCTAGGGGTTCCTAGGTGTTCTCGGTACTCCTATATCCTTCCTATTTTACTAAGTACTCTCGCTGTCCGTCCTACTAGCGAGTGTCAATAATCCTCTCGACAGTGTACTCCGGTTCTTCTACTTCAGGGTCGAGTAGTAAGGGTTCTGATTGCAGTGTAGCGTCTAGCGCTACTTGTTCTAGCAGAGAGACATAGAACACTAGGTGTATTCTCATCTGCTTGGGTAGCTGTAACTCAAAATTAACTGGTCCCTTCTTAGCCTTGATCCTAAATAGTCCTAGTTTTACAGCGTCTAGTTTTTTACTCGGCTTGTCCGATTTGATGTGATAGCGGAGGAGATATACCTTGTCCCTCTCCTTTAGAATTAGTCCCTTAATTCTCTTACGATTCGCGTACTATGCCATGTTCTGCTAATAGAACTACAGGTCGAGTCGTGCTTCTGTTTGCAGTCAGCGTAGATGTTCTACTCGTCCGAGTGCTACTAGGTTCGGATTACTAGCTAAGACGTCCGGAATGTCTCCTATAGCTAATCCATACGCCATCTAAAATGGCGAGAGTCCTGTCGACTCTGCTAGCGTACTATTATACGCAAGCTGTGCCATTAGCAACAACTCTACCTAGTTGTTCTAGTCCCTATTCACATAGGATCGAAGGTACTGTTCTAACGTCTAATTTAGGCGTTCTGTCTGTCTATCTGTCTAAGGGTAGAAGGAAGTACTTAGTCGATGTTTGACCTAGAATTGTCTTATTAGGGCTCTCTAGAAGTTAGAGGTAAACATGGATCCTCGATCCGTTACTAGGTCCTGTAGCATGCCGTGTAGTACTACTACCCATTTGATAAAGACATGCGCGATATCTTTAGTCTTGAAGTCTTTGCAGTAAGGGATAAACTTCCTAAACTTAGTGAATTAGTCGACTACTACTATGATCCTGTCGAAGAACTCATTAGTAGCGGGTTCTCTCGACTAAGGTAGTTTAACAATAAAATCCATGGCAAGCGATTCCCATAGCCGTTAAGGTACCTTAAGTAGTTGTAGTAGCCTATAAAGTTTATGACAGTTGTGCTTACTTCGTTAGCAAGTCACACATTAACAGACATAGTCCTCGATTGCCTTGCTCATCCTAGGGAAGTAATATTCTTGTTAGAGAATTTGCTTCATTTTAGACACTCCCGGGTGTCCTGCCTAAGGTACGTCGTGTTAGAGGCGTAGTAGTTCTAATCGTAAAGACGTTAGCATGTATACTAATCCTTGAAACAGAAGGATTCCGTCTTCGTCTTCCTAATCCTCCTGTCTATTAATGTCGTCGCAGACAGCAAGTGTAGTTAGGTCATGGATTAGCGCGTTCTTCAGGTCGTCCTAAAATCCACTAGTCTATGTGACAGTCGTGGCCGCGAGTCAGTTAACTCCTAGCGTGCTATCGCTATTTTCCTAGAGAACAGCATGTTTCTCCTGCTTCACGCCCTTCATGTAGTCTGTCTAGCGGCTAAGTGCATCGGCGCGTGTGTTATCGGTCCCTTTGCGATAGACGATCTTACAGTTAAAACTAGAGAGCTCCTCGCTCTACTAAACCTGTCGTTAGTTTAACTCTTTCGTCGTTATGAAGTATCGCAAGTTCTCATAGTCTGTGTAGACCGTGACCTAGTGCTTAGAACCTTCTAAGTAGACTCGCTAGGCCTTGTAGGCGTCTACTATAGCTAGAAGTTCTTTGTTGTAGACGTCATAACAGAGTTCTAGTCTAGACAATTTCCTTGAGTAGTAGGCGACTAGCTGTAGTCGTCTACTCGGTCCTAGTTAACTTAAGCATGCCCTAAGTGCTATGTCAGAGGCATCTGTTTCGACTATGATAGGCTTATCTAGGTCGAACACAAGTAAGATTAGCGAATCTGTAAATCGTTGCTTAAGTTCCTTAAAGGCATTCTGTTAGGCGTCGTCCTATACGAATAGTGTATCCTTTGTCGTAAGAGTCGTAAGTAGTGCCGTAATCTTCGAATAGTTTGCTACAAATCTCCTATAGAAGTTAGCGAATCTAAGGAAGGACTATACTTCCTTAACATTAGTCGGCGTAGGCTACTCTTTTACGACCTAGACTTTCTTAGTGTCTATCTTGATTCTATTCTATGCTACTACGTAGCTAAGGAATTATACTTCCTGCTTATGAAACTCGCTCTTCTGCGGCTTGACCTTTAGCTAGTAATCCTGGAGTTTCTAAAGTACCTTGCGCATGTAAGTCCTATGCTCTTCGATCGTCTAGGAATAGACGAGGATGTCGTCTAGGTATATAACTACAAAGACGTCGAGGTACTCTCGTAGTACGTTGTTAATAAATGCCTGCTATGTAGCTAGGGCGTTTGTTAACCTAAATAGCATGACTATGTACTTGTAGTGTCCGAACCTAGTTTAGAACGCGGTCTTCTATTCTTCGCCTTCCTTAATTCAAATTCGGTTATACGCTCTAGGTATGTCGAACTTCGAGAACTACATTACTCCTTGTAGGCAGTCCTGTAATTCTGAGAGCAAAGGAAGCTAATAACTATTCTTTATTATAATGTCGTTTAATCTACGATAATCTACGCAGAGTCGCTAGTTATCTTCCCCCTTAGGCACAAACAGGATTAGATATCCGGCTAGGGACTACGACTCGCGGATAAAGCCTTTCCGGAGGTTGTCTTCTAGGTATTTCCGGAGAATCTCTAGTTTCGCCGCTAACAACAGGCGAACTAATTGCTTCGTTAGTGTCTTGCTAGGGAGTAAGGGTATCCCGTGGTCCTACTCCTAGTGTTCTAGTAGAGCTTCTTAGTCAGGTTCTTCCTCAAAAAGAGTAGCGAACTCTTTATACTCATTAGGAACTATGAATTCGACCTTGACTTCCGATTGCGTTACTTTAACCTATAGGACGTATACTTCCTGTTCTAGATCCTTAATAGTAGCTACTATCTCGCTTAAAGTCATAGTACATATTTCGATCTTACCTAGTACGTCGTACACTACAGGTAGAGGTATCGATCTTGAGAGTTCCGGGAACTAGATCCTCTCATTCTTCTAGTCGATATAGGGGTTAGCGTTTCTTAGCCATGGCAACCCTAGTACTACATCCGAGCCTAGTGACTCTGTGATGTCGAACTAGAGCATCTCTTAGTAGCGTCCTATCCGCAGAGGCATTATCTCGGTCTCTTCGTCAACTACTCCTTAGTTGTACGTGACCGGCTTTCTATTAATCGCTTGTAGCGAGAAAGCATTCGTCTTCGCCTATAGCTTTATCCTAGCTGTCCTAGCGAACTTAGGCGTCATGAAGATTCTAGTATATCCTGAATCTATTAAGGCCCTAGCTACCGTTTTGTCGATATGTACCTATACTCTAAGGTTGTTCGCGTATCTGGCGCCAATTGCGGCATATCGTTGTAGCCCTATCTAGTCTGTCCGTAGGTCTAATTCTAGCGGACCTCGTTGTTTCCTAAATAACTGTCTTCACGGACTAGTTCAGGGATTATGCGGTCTCGGCTTCTTCTCTAAGCGTTACTGTTTTCTAGCCTAAGAGATCGTTTGATATAGATGTATATGCTATATGATATGAAAATATCTCGTAGTGTGACAGAGTAATCCGACCTTTTAGTAGGTACAAGACAGCGCTGCTTTCTGCTTATCGTAGAGGTAGCGCTAAGGGTGCTTATAACCCCCGACGCTCCTCAATTAGGGAAAGCATGTCCGAGCCTAACCCTGCAGGGGTACCGTAGGGTCAGCGACGTAGGGGCGTCCTACGTCGACAACTAATCCTACTCGGACAACATATGAGCTAACGTATGTACGAAGGACCCCCTTGCTATATGTAGCAGGGTCACTACATGCTAAGGGCGGCCATTAGAACCCATGCGGTTCTAATGGCCCCCTAGTATCAACCGTATCACTGCCCCTCCTCCTACGAGGATGTCCCTAGCCTTACTAAGTAACGCACGCGGAACATATAGGGTATAGGATGTAGCACGCTTATACTACGCAAGGGTAAATAGGTAGATAGCTTACGTAACATGTGTCATGCGCATACCTTAACACCTTTGTAGCGAGTACAGGGCAGAGGCTACTAACTTAGGCGGGTTTTAATCTGTCACATGTTAGGCGGCTTTGTAACACCTTCGCTTTACATGCAGATCGAGATATCAGGAAACTACGAGTACGTACTTTAATTAATCCTTGAAATTATAGGGCGAGCATGCGCGCCGGCCTTGCCAAGTAGCTTGGCCGTCCCTATTTAGTTGTGACTATAAAGAACATGTCGCAGAACCTTAGGGTAGTAGGAAAGTGCGCGGACGCTCTGTGCGCGCCGCTTGAAATGGCAGGAGCGCGCTCCTAGCGCGGGCCTCGCCACATTTCCATGCTAGTAGGCTAGCACGAGTGCGGTTAGCGCACATGCGTAACAGCCGCGTTATCCGTTATTACATCATTCGGTCCCCTTGTAAGTTAACTAAAGGCAGGTACTCTGCGCATGTAGTTTGAGTTACTAGCTTAACAGTTGCGGTAGGCAACAGGGGGGCTGTCAGAGAGTATAAAAACCTCGTCGCTTCCTAAACTTTCCTGTTCTAAGACACTAACATCGACCTCTACTCCTACTTCGCTTAGCTTGCGCCTCGCCATGTCTGCGGGTCTGTACTAGAGCTCCTTCTTCTTCAATCAATCAATTAAGATCAATTAACCCGTCTTAGCTATAATGGCTTATATGCTACAGACTAAGTTCGACGCTACTCGCTCTGCCCGCGATTGTCGCTCGTGTTAACAATGCCTTAACAACCTTAGTAGCCAAGCTGCACATATCTCTCCTCCGCGTGTTAGTAAGGCGTCCCCTACCTACGAGGTATGCGTGACTAGTACTAACGGAAGCGTAGCCGAGATCTACGTCAGCGGGTTTAATGAGGGCAGTGTCTACTACAATTGTGTCAACTGTAATAGCAAGCATCAAAAATGCTAAGACCTCCCTGAAGAGGTGTATAGCGAGTACAACTAGCTCTGCCATAACATCGATAACTTCTAGAGTACGCGCGACAAGGGGATTGCCGAAGGTACTCTGACTATGAACAGGCTACAGGCTAAGTACCGCGAGGTACTCGCCTACCTGCTTAGCGCCCTCTCGTGCTTTACCGCGACTGCTAACTGTTCTCACGGCAGTGTTCGCTTTGACTCTCTGCTAACAGGCGAAAACGTTTGTCTAGGTCTAATCGCAGACTTAGTCTAGAAGATCTTAAAGGTGCTAACTATTAGGGTCGAGACCTTCGCCATAGTACGCTTATAGTGTAGGTACCCTCTAAGTATAAATGCTAACTTTCTCCGCTAGGCTAATGTTAGCGTCGAGAAATATCCGACTAGCTGTTAGCGTTAGCAACTCGGGGCCCTTGCCTCTATTGACGATGACTTTAAGACGCAGATGATCTGCAAGAAGGTCATCAAGCAATTTACCGCTCCTGCCGCTAAGGCTACGCCCTAGCGCCGTACCGAGAGACAGCCTGCCTCTAAGCCGGTCCTAAGGACTAAGCTGTAAGTTACTTACTCGAATCCTGTCGCGTGCGTATATCTAACACATTGTAGCGCCGCCGCCTACGCCGCCTCGACGCTACTGTCTAAGAAGAAGAAGAGGGCTAGGGCCGAAATTGAGGTTAGCGACGAGGAAGCCGAGCCTTCCTCGCTTGCGACCCGCACTACGTCTGTCAAGACGCTAAGGCACAAGCCTCTAGGCCAGATCTTTAAGGATGAGGAGGATGACGACGTCTAGGATACCTTTAGTCCTAACGTAATCCCTTCGCGCCGTAGTGTCACCGTACTAGTTACGCCTAAGGGAGACACTAAGTCCGATGATATAGTCGACACTCGTGTCAAGAAGCGTAAGATGATCTCGAGGGCCGAGCGCGACAGCCGCAAGCGCGCTCGAGTCTCTTCGCCTTCTGATGCTAAGGATGAGGTAGTCGTTACGACTAGGCGCAGTAAGGGTGTCGCTAGTTCTCTAGCTACTATAGGCTCTAAAGACGAGCTCCCTTACAACCTACTAAAGAAGAAGATGCCGGCCTCTCTTCGTGGCGTTACTACCCCTGTTACTCATAGTCGCTTCAGGGTGTTTAGTAGACCCCGTGTAGGTAGGTAGTCCCTAGCGGACTGCAACAAGAAAGACTCTCCTACTTTAGGTTCAGTCAGGAAGCCCCTAACTAGTAGTCGCTAAGCATTAGCTACGAAGCTAATCTGAGCATGTCTCTTGTTCTTCTTGGGTTTATTCTAGGTGTGCCTTTAGGCATCAATGATGTATGAGTAGGGCGTTTGCTTCTCGTTATTACTTCGCGCGTCATACACTACATACACGTGTTAAGAATCCTGCTCCGGAACCCTTATCTTCCTACGAATCGACCTTCTTAAGCCCTGCTTATGCCTCCTCCGCTCTTCGAATTCATGAATAGCTTCTAGAGCGTTCTTGCAGTCTTTAGCCGGAACCTATTATGTGTACTTAGGTAGGTATCCTTTCTACTTCACTAGACAGTGCGTTGCGCCCTTACGCCGCATACTGTCCTTAATACCCTCGACTTCCTACTCTTCGTTCTCTTCTGCTACTAGCATCGGGTCCGCGGGCTCTTCGCCCTCGCGCTGTACCTATGGTTCGAGTAGAGATACGTAGAAGACGTCATGTACATAATACGACAATAGCAACGATAGCTAGTATGCCTGCGAGCCTATCGCGTTACGTATCTAGAAGGGTCTGACGAACCTTGGTGTCATCTTCTTGCTTGGAAGTTTCAGCTTAAGATTCTTCGTTAATAGTAATACCTTCGTACTAACTGCATACTACATCGGTTTAGCACGGGCGTTATTATGTTTAATCTGGGATTCTGAGGCCTTTTTCTAGTGTTCTATTAGCACCGAATGTACCTCGCGCATACGCCACGCTAATTCCGCGGCGGCTAGCACCCTCTCCTTAGAAGACTCGTCCCGAGGTAGTTCTAGGTGTATTTCCGGATTAAAGCCATAAAGAATCTAAAATGGCGACATGCGCATAGTAGCATGCATACTATTATTGACTGCAAATTCTGCCATAGGAATTGCGTCAGCCAAGGCATCCTGGTTCTTAGCGTAGTAGTACTAAAGGTACTGCTTAAGAGTCTAGTTTATACGTTTAGTCTGACTATTAGTCTGTAGATAGAATGCTGTACTTAGGCGGTGCTTAACACGCGCCTCAAACACAAATTCTTGCTAGTATTTACTAGTGAAGACAGAACCTCGATCTGATAGGATACTTCGGGGGACACTAAAGCGCTATATGACTTTGTCGCGAAGTAGCTACACAAGCTCGCTACTTGTGTACCTTTTCGTACATAGGATGAAGACATTCATCTTCGAGTATTAGTCGACTACTACAAGGACAGCATTAACTACATTGCCTTTCTACTTTGCTAGTGGCAAATCGGTAATGAAATCTATAGTCAAGTCTTGCTATAGTCTCTCTAGTAGTAAGAGCGCCTAAGCATCGCTGTAGGGGCGATAGCGCCGAGATTTGCTGATCTGGCACATCTAGCAGGATTTGACATAGTCAGAGACATCCTGTTCTAGCGTAGGCTACTAGTATTTGCGTCCGAGAAGTGCGTTCGTCTTCTCTACGCCAAAATGGCCCGCGAGTTCATTGTCATGATGAATACAGAGGAGCTGCGAACAGAGTACGTAGTTAGCGGGTACGTAGAGCCTATTGTTAAAGTACTACAAGTCGCCTGACTTAGTCTAGTACTTCGGACCGCCTGCGGTGTCCTTAAGGGCTACACCCTTATTAATTAACTCCGGTTCTCGCTCTTGTAATCGCTAAATAAGTCTCGAGACTTCTTTAAAGGGTTCTTTAGACATTGCATGCTTACTATATGTAAGCTAGTTAACTACTACACAGATCGAGCTAGACGCGGTCGCTATAACTGCTAGATAGGAGGGTTTGTCACTAGCGGAGGCCATGAGGCCCTATTAGACCTGTAGTCGACCTACAAGAGGAGCTAACGACAGATCGCTGCCCTAAACTACAAGCTTCGTTTGTAGCATAGGGAGAAGCTATTAGTTACCCTCCTCCCTAGTGTCGTAGTCTAGTTGTCACGAAGGACTATTAGCCGGATTCGTCTTTCCGGAACGATGCTAGATAACGAAGTTAAAGCTAGTAAGGAAAGTCGCCTACCTTGCTTGCCGACTACTTAGCTACTTCACGCCCATGAAGCCGCGAAGGTTGTTATAGTTAGTAAGCACCTTAATAGGGTGCGCTATGCCTTCAAGGTAGTGTTAGTACTCCTTAAAGCCGTTAACAATAGCTAAAAGCTCTTAGTCGTAAGTCTTATAGTTAAGCTTAGCGCCCTGCATCTTCCGCGACTAGAAGGCAATCAGGTACTATTACGTACTACCTTTGTGCGACTAGAGCTGCCATATAATTGCGGCTATTGCGAATTTTGAAGCATTAGTCTCTATCCGGATCTTCGTAGCAGGGTCAAAGTGCCGAAGTATAGGCGTAGTTTAAAAAGCTGCTTTAAGTTTAGAGAAGGCCTTGCTCTAAGCCTCCTCCTAAGGCACTTTCCCTAGCTTTTTTCCTTAAACCGCGCCCTTTGCGAGGGCCGTGAGGGGAGCCACGATCTTCGAGTAAGATCGTATGAATCTGCGATAGAAGTTAGTGAATCCTAGGAACACCTGCACTTCTTAGAGGGTAGTTAGCCGCGGCTACTCCGCGATTATAGACACCCTTTAGTCATCTATGATGACTCCTTCCATAGAGACGATTTATCCGAGAAACTTAATCCTATCTATTAGGAATGAGCACTTCTTTAGGTTCGCGTACAGAGTAAACTTGCGGAGCCGTTCGAGCACTATACTTAGATGCCGAATATGCTCCTCCTTCAAGTCGGAATAGACTAGTATATCGTCTAAATATACTACGTAGCAGGTGTTAACGAGGCCGGCTAGGGCCCGGTTAATATACGCTTAGAACGTTGCTAGTACGTTAGTCAAGCTAAACAGCATTACTATATACTCGAAGTGTCTGTACCGCGTTCGGAATATAGTCTTCTACTTGTCGCCCTTTCGGATCGGTATCTAGTAGTAGGCGTCCTTCAAGTCGATAGACGAGAAGATAGCGGCGCGACTAAGGCGGTCAAGCGTCTCGCTAATAAGTAGTAGGGGGCAGCGGTTCTTCTAAGTTACTACGTTAAGGCCCCTATAGTTAACGCATAGGCGGAGCGTGTTGTCCTTCTTCGGGACGAACATAACTAGCGCTTAAGCCTCGCTGTCGCTTCGTCGGATCCACGCGTTCCTTTGCGCCTTGTAGAGATAGTCTCGAAGTGTTTCGAGCTACGATTCCGACATAGGGTACAGAGGTCGATGCGGAGGGTTGTAGCCCTCCTTAAGGTTAATCGCATGTTCCGTGTCTAGGGCCCGGGCATAGGCCGCAGCCTCTGCGTCGAAAATATCGGCGTATTCCTCTAACTTAGGCGGAAGGGTAACGTCCTCCTTGACGTTCTGTATGCGGACCGTATAAACGCATTAGACCTTCTTCATGTCCCTGTAGAAGCTACGTGCGTCACGTATCTGCACTGTAGGAACTTCGCCTATAGAGCCATAGAACTAGTTGTTAGTAGCTCCATTAATAACGACTCCCTGCTTGTAGCGCTAAGGGCGGCCGAGTAGGAGCTCCTTATTAGGAACGTCTTTGGCGTAGAAGACTTTGTTAGTCTTGCGCACTTCTCCTAAGGAGTCCGCGAGTTAGAGGCGCACGTTGTACGCGCCTCGAGCTACTACGCCTTCGCCCTAAAAGGACTTCATGGTAGGTAGCAGGGCTCCTGGGATCAGCTTCAAACCGAGCCGTACGATTACCCTCTAGGGTATCATGTTAACCTCCGCAAGGTCATCTAACATATAGTCTACTAGCTCGAGCGAGCCGTTAACTCGGACCGTACCGGATAGGCGCTAGGCAGGCCACGAGTCTACACTATCGGTAACAGACAGCTTAGATACCTGTAGTAGCCATTCGGTTGTCTTAGGCTTGTCCTTCTTTCGCCTCCCCTCCAGGGAGGTTTCGGACACCTTGCTTACCTTCTTCCCATCACTTTGTTTAGGACAGCGAGCCGCTAAGTAGTCCCTCGCTCCACAGATGTAGCAGCTACTCGGAGGCTTCTCGCTACCGTCTTTTAGCTCGGAGGGCTTGCTCCTCCAGAATGAACTACTGCGTTAGACGTGGCCCCTAGGGCGCTTGTAATAGCGGCCCTTCGGTAGGTCCTCAGGGCTTAGACGCTTATTGTCCTTACTGCCTGATTTTCCATTTCGCTTCAAGGTGATTTCCATACGTGTCGCAAGGGACACGAGGTCTTGCCGAGTCGTCGGAAGTTCATGAAAAGTCATGATTATGTTCTGAAGATTGTCATCAAGTTTGACGAGCAAGTGCTACACGCGTTACGTCTTAGTATAGGGTAGCATCTATCCCTTGAGCGTAGCGAGATAGGTTGCGAAGCTAGAGGTTGTTTGTCCCTTCCCCTGCTTGGCCTTCTCGTACTCGACAGACATAGTAAGGGCGCGATTCCCTAGATCCTCGACCTAGTCGACACAGAACTAGCGAAAGTCTGCCTATGTATACGTTCTGTCGTGGACCTACATAAGGTCATACCGCTTATGCTAATTGTTACGAGGTTCCTTATCCTCTTCAAGCTACATCATACTAAAGGCGACTTATTTGCCCTCTGTAGAATATCCGCGTAAGTTAAGCACGAAAACTGCCTTACACGCCTACAAGAAAGTTCGCGCCTCCTTTAAGGTGTCTCCCTTAAACGGCTTCGGGTTGCATGCGTTACGACTACCTCCTAGTTAGCCTACTATGGCCCCGAATTTAGGCACTAGGTTTGCAGGCACACGCGGAGGGTCTGCGCCTCCTAGTAAGTTGTCTTCGCGGGTCCCTGGCGTGAAATCTCGCTAGATTTCTTCGTCCGCTAGTTCGTTAGTACCGCTTATAGCGACGTCTTCGTCGTCGTCGCCGTTGTCGCTGCTAGGAGCGGTGCGGCTCTAGCTCTAGTTCGCAAGGCGGTTCGCGACCTGATCGACAATCATGGCTACAAGGGCTAGGTCGATAGTCAGGGTTAGTTGCGGTCCCTGTGCAGGGGGTCTATTGCCTAGTCCGCCGCGTAATTAGCCTCTAGTGGAACTGTCGCTCGATGCAGTGTCGCTCGTAGCGGGTACTCCTGCGGGCTAGTTACTCAGGCTAGCTTCGCCGTCGCAGGCGCTTAGGATGGCGCTCGCTACGCGTTAGTTGCGAGTTCGTGGTACTCTAGACATATCGTAGTATTCTCTGCTAGACTGCAAAGCAGGGGGGAGAAAGCAGAACTAATATAGATGTATATGCTATATGATATGAAAATATCTCGTAGTGTGACAGAGTAATCCGACCTTTTAGTAGGTACAAGACAGCGCTGCTTTCTGCTTATCGCAGAGGTGGCGCTAAGGGTGCTTATAACCCCTAACGCTCCTTAATTAGGGAAAGCATGTCTGAGCCTAACCCCGTAGGGGTACCGTAGGGTCAGCGACGTAGGGGCGTCCTACGTCGACAACTGATCCTACTTGGACGACATACGAGCCAACGTATGTACGAAGGACCCCCTTGCCATATGTAGCAGGGTCACTACATGCCAAGGGCGGCTATTAGAACCCATGCGGTTCTAATGGCCCCCTAGTATTAACCGTATCATCGTTCTCGTTCTTGGCCTCGCTGTTCCTGCGCGTTTCTTGCGTACTCTATCTTTAAGTGATAGACTTAGAGTCGTAGCGCTCTTAGAATCTGAATACCTTCGTAGGTTAGGTAGCCTCCCTAGGGCGTGAACTCTACCCCGAACAGTACAATTTCTTAGACAACTTTCTGATGCGCGTGAGGTTAAGCTACAACTAGTAGTCTCCTTAAGTGTCGTCGCATACGGTCGGCTAGTTCGTCATACTGAAGCTAGTTAACGTGTTGTACTCCATTAATCTATAGGCAAGCCTAAGCCTACTAGTTCTATATGATTCGGATAATGTCGAGTCCGATGTTATGTAGCGGCATGGCCTATCGCTCTATGCTCTCGTCTTCCTCGGAATCAGGAATGACGGCTTCGACAAGCTCGTAGTTGTCGTCCGAACCTTCTTCTTCTTCTTCTAGTTCCTGTTGCCTTAGGACTGTCGTACTAGAAGGTGTACCCCTTAGCGCACAGATCGACTATGCCTTATTTCGGCTAGGGTACTATCCGGAACCATCTTTATCACTCATGTGAATTCGACAATTGTCGTTATAGCACGTAGTCTAAGTAAGTGCGGCATGGTCTAGTTCTTAAGTAGCGGCGGCCTTTTGCTTAGGTGCCGTCGTTGTTACGCGAGCCTGCTCTATCCTAGGCAGCTCTTGTCGTTACTTCTTCGCAAAACATTCGCGGGAAAAGTGTCCTTTCTTTCCATAGTTATGGCACTCGAGATTACTCTTGTCGAATGGCTTCTTCAGACCATTCTAATTAGGAGAGCCTTTCCGCAGCTTTCCTCGGGGTCTATTCCTCGGACGCCCCTTAGTCGCATCTAACTCTATAGGTTAGAGACTATAGTAATCGCTTCGCCATTTCGGTGCTAATCGTTAGACCTTATGGTTAGCTTGTACTAGCTTGCGATTTCTATGTTGTCGTTCTTGCTGTCGTTCCTAGATGCGATTATCGATTCTAATCGCGAGATCGCTTATTTCCTTGAATGTCGTTAGCCGATCTCCTCAGGCAATTTCGTCTTTAACCGTCTCCTTTAGTCCCTAGTAGAACTAAGCGGCTAAAGCGTTATCATTCTAGTCGACTCGAGCAGAGAGGGTCTAAAAGTCCGCGCGGTACTTAGTGGCGGAACCCTTCTGCTAGATTCCTAGGAGAGCTCTCTCGGCCTCTTGTTGCTCATTACTAAGCCTAAACGCTTCGCGTAATGCCTTAAACAAGGACTTGTCTAAGTTTAGAATCTCCCTAGTCGTTGTCTTCCTAGCTTTAGCGTTGCTGACGTGATCTAGATAATCTGTTAGATGAGGCTAGATAAACTCGAACGCCGGTCCCTTCAGGTAAGAGACAATGTATATCATTCGCTTATAATGTGTCGTAAACCGTTCTGTATCCACGTTAAATGCTAACTAGCATTATAGGATAAACATCTTGACTTGAGATCGTTGTCCTGTAAACTCTGTAGGGCTTCCTATCTTAAAGCCGTTATTGCCGTGTCTATTCCCAGTAGTTAAACCTGCGACAGATGCTAGAGCCATCTCGCTAAGGTGAATAGATTCGAGCTACTACGTGACTTGAGGTATAGCGGCAACTTGTTCTCGTAGCGTTAGTTGACTGTCGCTAGAACTTGAACTAACAGTTAAAGAACTACTTGACATAGGCGTATGTTAGGCGCTCGACGAGTCTCCTGATGCTTCCTTAGAAGTAGTGCTCAAAATGTCATAAGGGTAGGTGCCGATAGTAGGAAGGGGATTAGGTGTTAGACTCGCAGAGCTATGAAGAATATCGACAATAGTAGTTGACCTTGTAACTGACTCTCCTCTAAGTAAGAGAGGATTGAATTGAGATTAAGCACGAAGCTCCTAACTGCCTGTCCTAAAGCTACCCCTATATACTAGAGAGATAGAGCAGCTCTGTTAGATCTGTCGACAGACCTAACAGATCTATATCTACAGATCTGTAGACTAACCCTATAGATCTAAGGGTCTGTTATCCCGTGACAGATCCCTTCTTCCTTGTAGGCCTATAGATCTGTAGACTAACCCTACAGATCTAGGGATCTGTCCTCACGTGACAGATCCTTTCTCCTATGACTATGCCTATGACTCATAGTACTCCTATGACTATACTATGACTTATAGCACTTAGGACCCTCATGATCCTGTATCCTATAGTACTCCGGACAGTACTCCTGACACTTATGACAGTCAAGCATGCTTAGAAATTGCTTAAGACGCTATAGCAAAAGCAATACTAGGACAGGGCCAAGTTGTCTTCTACTACCCGCCCCTAGCTGTAGAAGAGGCTATCTAGCAACTTTACGCTTACAGGCTTCCTTCTACATGAAGACTAACTACAGCTAGTTAATGTTAGTAGAAATGAGTTTAAGAGGTACAAAAATGTAGGTTTGTCTATAGCATGTCTACGTTAGCTTGTATAGTGTCATCTTACTAACCTTAAACAGGTTTGTCTATAGCATGTCCATGTCAAGTTACATAGTGTCATCTTACTAACCTTAAACAGATCTTAGCTTAGAGCTTAGTCAATTTAGTGATAAGATCTATATAGTATAGAGACACCTTACTTACTAGTTCCCTACTCTAGCCTGCCTTGCGCGCAATGTTCTGTGTATACCTGCAGCGGACTTTTAGTATTGCCTGCTATGCGGCGCAATATAATCGCAATTATAGTCTATTAGTATTTTCTGCAATTATGATGATTCGCTATTAGGTACAAGCTAAGAAGACTAATGCTAAGCTAGAGGCTTAGCTACGTATTAAGGCAGATCTTACGTTTACGTCAGATACAGAGATAGATCCGGACATATGGCTCTATAACTATAAGGTCACAATAGAGGAGATAAAGCGGATAATATCTTACGAAGGTATTAGCGATAGCGAAGAGCAAGAGGAACATGATCGCTTTAGTCATCTGAGGTAGCCGAGAGGTCCTGCTCTATCACGACAGAAGGATATATATGTAGTAGTATAGACACGAAATTCAAGTACCTTGTTAATGTTGCTAAACTGAAGTTTTTATCTTTTATCTTCTATTATCTTTGATTATCTAGAAATATCTAGCTTATCTTACATTATCTACTATTCGCTAGATATATCTAGATTCTCTACTCTATCTTCTTATATCTACCTTTCATCTTTATTATCTAGTTCTATCTATATTATCTTTTAGATAGATCTTATAGACTATCTTCTAAGAAATATCTAAGGAACAAATAATAGATATATCTTTTCTACTATCTATCTAAGAAAATATATCTATATCTACGAGACGGCTATGTAGACTACAGTAATAGCTAGTTCGCCACAATGCGTATAGAGCTTGATGCTATCATAGAGCGGATAGTTGACGTTAGTCGCACTGTTATAGACAGTGTGATCTATATTAAGGCGCTCTAGGGGGCTATATTTGCAGGTACTACGCCGCTATAGCATAGTGACAAAGAGCGCTATGAGCTCTTAAAAGGTAGTATGTAGTAGCAATAGTAGCAAGGCAGAGGAGCATAGGGGTTTAACGTGGCTTAGACAATGCTATTAAGCTAATTATGTCGACGCCTACTACTATTTAGCTATAAGTGTTACAATGCAATATTTTGTTCATTACTTGTTCTAGTTCCTATTAAGACATGTTAAATCTCCTTGTAGTGATTCTCCTGTCGAATACGTAGTAACTCTATAGCCTTGCTAACTATAGCACACGACAATCCCCCTGCTAGATAATTGCCCCCCCCCCCTCCCCCCCTAACACAATCGAGTATTTTACCGAGTGCCATTATGAGCGTCTTTATAGTTAATCTTCTTGCGCTCTTGTAGCCTATACATCAACTTAACAAGTAGTAGTGCTAGCGGCTTAGCTGCTTTCCGCTTTCCCCCCTTAGCCTCTACTAGTAGTAGAGTCTTTGCTACTAGTAGAGTCTTTGCTAGTAGTAGTGTCTTCGCTAGTAGTAGACTCTTTGCTAGCGGCAGAAGCGGTGTTAGTAGTGACGGAGTTAGTGCATCTACTATGGCAGAATTAATAACCCCCCCTATAGGGACTACTAGTTACTTAGGGGCCTCTAACTAGCGCTCTTTCTTGATAATTGCCTCGTTGTCAATTATTAGACCTTGCTACGGCTTTGTCAGATGTAGTAAAAACACCCTTTTACTCTTAATAATCTAGTCTAGTAGTAGCAGCTTGTCTTCGCTATCTAGCTTAGTTATATCGAGCATATTAATGCCATGCTACAAGCTATATACTAGGGGGTCATCTGACAGGGTCTTTCTGATAGTGACTAGATCTAGCTTGATACGTCGACTATTAAATGCCTCTGTAAACGCCTCTATGCTTCGCAAGACTACTAACAGCATACTCGGTAAAGGCCGTACTAGTAGTTTAGACAAGGCGTCACGTTTGTAGCCTCGCTACATAGTCATAGTAATAAACATATAACTAATTACCTCGGACTTAGCGAAGATAGCGTAGAGCACTAGATCCTTAGTATAGTCCGCAGAGTATTCTCTCTTAAGGGGGGGTAGTCTCTTTACATTAGCGCTAGGATCATTTAAGAGCTTCTTAAACTCTTTATTAGTAAGACTAAATCCGCCGGAGTCATTGTTAGCAAGTAATACAGTTAATACTAGGGGGCTATTAGAGCCGCATAGGTTCTGATGCCTGCCCTTAGCATGTAGTAACCCTACTACACATAGCAAGGGGGTCCTTCGTACATACGTTAGCTTGTATGTCGTCTAAGTCGGATTAATGCTTGATGTCATAAGGGTAGATGCCGATAGCAGGAAGGGGATCAGGTGTTAGACTCGAAGAGTAGTAAAGAATATTAACAATAGCAATTAACCTTGTAACTAACTATACTTAGTAAAGTAGCCGGAATTAAGCACGAAGCTCCTAACTGCCTAGACTAAAGTCATCCCTATATACTAGAGAGGTATAGCAGCTCTATTAGATCTGTCGCTAGACCTGTTAGACCCGTGTCTGTAGATCTGTAGACTAACCCTACAGATCTAGGTGTCTATCCTTACTTGACAGATCCTTTCTTCTATGTAGGTCTGTAGATCTGTAGACTAACCCTATAGATCTAGGTATCTGTCCTTACGTGACAGATCCTTTCTCTATGCATGTGTTATGACTTAGGCTATAGTGCCCTAATTCATGACACTTATGACACTTGACGTAGGATGCCCCTATGTCGCTAACCCTACGGTACCCCTACAGGTTTAGGCTTAGACATGCTTTCTCTAATTAAGGGGCGTTAGTAGTTATAAGCACTTCTAGCGCTACCTCTGTAATAAGCAGAAAGCAGCGCTATCTTATACCTATCGAAAGGTCAGATTACTCTATTATACTACAAGATATTTTCATATTATATAGCATATACACCTATATTAGCAAGCTTGTTAGTAGATTCATTAGATTCATCTATCCTGCTATGGCATATTCTTCTCCAGATAATTCATCTACTAGTAATATGCTAGACGTACGGGCGCAAGCTACAGGCTTGGCGTCACGTGACCTCACGGATATTTCTTGGGTTGTAATGTGTGTGCATATGTAGCCGACTGTAATCAGCCCTATTACAGGACTAATTACTAAGCCTTTTAACTATGTAGGGTAGTAGTAAAAGGTTAGCACACCTTCCCTATTAACTAGGCTATTTAAGCGTTAGTCTTAAATAGTATAATGTTAACCTAGAGATTGTACTTGTTGTCGCTCTTAGGGCTAGTCCTGAATAGTTCTAACATCATTTTAATGTCGTCATATAGCTCTATATCTATCTCTGTAAATTGCCATGTAACTAGATCTAGATCTTGACTATTGACGACAAGGTAACCCTAGTACTATGGATACAACTAGATGTCCTTAATATGATCGTGCTTCACACGACTTAATAAGAAGTTAATAAAGGGCGGCTTCTCTTCAAGTCCGTTATATTCATTGTTATACAGGGTTACTACCCTATTACACTAGTGCTTAGGCTTAGCCACAGACATAGTATCTACCTTGTCATGTCGCTTAGTAAGTGTGAAGGTCTTTACTTGCTTCTAGACCTTAAGATTAATCCTCAGACACTTTAGTAATAGCGCTAGTAGATTAGTAACAGCCCCCTTTAGTACTTTGCTACTACCTTTCCCTCTTGTTAATTAGGACTGTAGCTACTCTGTGACTGCTTGATATGAACTAGTAGGTGTACTAGCGTGCGGTGTTAGTTTAGTCTGTAGCAATAGTTTGTGTCCTGTATACTCGTAGTTAGTAATAGAGGGCATGCTAGCATATAACGTAAGCGCTAGTAGACCTTGCTAGCCTTAAGTTGCTTGGCGGCGCTTCTGACAAGCTACCTGAAGATAGATAGGCTCTAGTGTTAGGTTCGGAGTTATACTTGCTATAGTAGAGGCTAGTAGCAGTGTAGTCACAGGGGTGTTTGACGTGCTAGTGTTAGGATTAGAACTAAGAGCTAGGGTGATATTAGTGTCTAAGAGACTAGACAGTCATTTAAAAGCTACAATAACCCTAGCATCAGGGATAGTCTTAGTGTAGTTATAATGGCTTTCGACGACTTACTCTAGGGCGCTAGCGTTGTTAGTCGAGGTTAATATAGATATATATGCTATATGATATAGAAATATCTCGTAGTATGACAGAGTAATCCGACCTTTTAATAGGTATAAGACAGCGCTGCTTTCTGCTTATCGCAGAGGTAGCGCTAAGGGTACTTATAACCCCCGACGCCCCTTAATTAGGGAAAGCATGTCCGAGCCTAACCCCGTAGGGGTACTATAGGGTTAGCGACATAGGGACGTCCTACGTCGACTATTGATCCTACTTAGACGACATACAAGCTAACGTATATACGAAGGACCCCCTTGCTATGTGTAGTAGGGTCACTACATGCTAAGGGTAGGCATTAGAACCTATGCGGCTCTAATAGCCCCCTAGTATTAACTGTATCACTACCCCTCCTCCTATGAGGATGTCCCTAGCCTTACCGAGTAATGCACGCGGAACATATAGGGTACAGGATATAGCACGCTTATACTACGCAAGAGTAAATAGGTAGATAGCCTATGTAACATATGTCATGCGTACACCTTAACACCTTCGTAGCAAGTATAGGGCAGAGGCTGCTAACTTAGGCGGGTTTTAATCCGTTACATGTTAGGCGGCTTCGTAACACCTTCGCTTTACATGCAGATCGAGATATCAGGAAACTACGAGTATGTACTTTAGTTAATCTTTGAAATAGTAGGGCGAGCATGCGCGCTAGCCTTGCTAAGTAGCTTAGCTGTCCCTATTTAGTCGTGACTATAAAGAACGTGTCGCAGAACCTCAGGGTAGTATGAATGTACGCGGACGCTCTACGCGTACCGCTTAAAACAGCAGGAGCGCGCTCCTAGCGCGAGTCTCGCCACATTTTCATGCTAGTAGACTAGTATAAGTGCAGTTAGCGTACATGCGTAATAGCCGCGTTATCTATTCTTACATTATTCGGTCCTCTTGTAAGTTAACTAAAGGCAGGTACTCTGCATATGTAATTCGAGTTACTAGCTTAACGGTTGCGGTAGGCAACAGGGGGGCTATTAGAGGGTATAAAAACCTCGCTACTTTCCTAAACTTCCTGTTCGAAAACACTAACATTAACCTCTACTTCTATTTCGCTTAGCTTGTACCTCGCTATGTCTACAGGTCTAAACTAGAGCTCCTTCTTCTTCAATTAATCAATTAAGATTAATCGACTCATCTTAGCAATAATAGCTTATATGCTACAGACTAAGTTCGACACTACTCGCTCTGCCCGTGACTGTCGCTTGTGTTAACAATGCCTTGACAACCTTAGTAGCTAAGCTGCATACATCTCTCCTCTGTGTGTTAGTAAGGCGTCCCCTACCTGCGAGGTATGCGTAGCTTATACTAACCGAAGTGTAGCCGAGATCTACGTCAGCAGATTTAATGAGGGTAGTGTCTACTACAATTGTGTTAACTATAATAGCAAGCATAAAAAATGCTAAGACCTCCCTAAAGAGGTGTATAGCAAGTACAACTAGCTCTGCCGTAACATCGATGACTTCTAGAGTACGTGTAACAAGAGGGTTACTAAAGGTACTCTGACTATGAACAGGCTATAGGCTAAGTACTACGAGGCACTCGCCTACCTGCTTAGCGCCCTCTCGTACTTTACCGCGACTGCTAACTGTTCTTATAGCAGTATTCGCTTCGACTCTCTACTAACAGGCAAAAACGTTTGTCTAGGTCTAATCGCAGACTTAGTCTAGAAGATCTTAAAGGTGCTAACTGTTAGGGTCGAGACCTTCGCTATAGTACGTATATAGTGCAGGTACCCTCTAAGTATAAATGCTGACTTTCTCTACTAGGCTAACGTTAGCGTCGAGAAATATCCGACTAGCCGCTACGTCTCGAAAACTAAGGCCCTAAGTAGACCGAGTAACTTGTGTTACTTAGCTTACTTACCTACTTGTCTGACTTGGCCTACTCGTATGTACCCCCGAGAAACTCAGCCTCTCCTAAGCTACTCGTGTCGTAGACGCGAGTAGCTCATAGTGCAAGAGTGCTACTAGTAAGTAACTTACTGCTAGCAGTATACTAGCGGCAAGTAGCTTAGGCACGTAAGCCGAGCTACTCGAATCAAAACAATTTGCATGTAATAGATGTTAAAGTCATGATTTTGGTTAATACTATACATCTCGTTATTGTCGCACTATGCTCTTTTACTATTTACACTAGACCTGATGTACAACGCAAATTAAGCAGATTTGCTAACACTAAACACATATATAGCTTAAACGTAGCTCTTACAATGCCTCTTGAATTTAAGCAAGCTACTATATCTGACTTGCGCCTTACGCCCGAAGACCTTAATCGGTATAGCTAGTAACAAATGCATAGCTACTACATACTATCTACACATCCTATATCGGCCCTTACACATGAATCTTCTACTCGCCCTTATCCTCTATTCCGTTCTACTAGCTTACCTTCACTACTACCGACTTTCCTAAAGCGCTACTATTTCGCCCCTCCTGTAGCTTCTTAAAGGTCGCATCATTAAAGACCTTGTCGCTATAGCCCTTAATCTGCTCTGACAAGGTCGAGTCCGTGAATGTAGTGTGCTACTACAACTAACTATCCCTTAACTTAGAGTCGTCGAGCGTATCCTCTACCTTCTCTATAACGTTCGACTAGTTACTTATAAGATTACACTAATCGAGCAGAGCGCATGCTATGCTACATCATAATCGTTAGCTAATGTATACTACGTAGCTACTAAACTACCGCTAGTACCTCCTATTAATATCGAAGTGCTAGTAGTATGTTAGTAGCATAACGCTAGTATACTACTAGCACACTTACCTAGCATTTTTTGCCTCTGCCTCTAGCAAAGCTTAGCTCCTACTATCGCCTTAGTCTTTGTCCTTTACGGTCAAGCTTCGTGTCCTATAGCTATCGTCATTAACTGCGCTAATGCATAGAGTTAACAATCGCACTTACTATGTGTTAGTAAGTCTTTGCGTTTCGCCTCTCGCTAGAGCCGCGCTAGCGTTTATCCGTTATTAGCACGGTTTAGTCGATACATGAGTCCTCTCGCCTATACTGCTTGTCTATACTAGTCACGATTAACCGCCTACTCCGTAGCTTAGGCCTCTTACTACTTCCGCCTTGTTAGCGATAGCTAGCCCTTACGACGCGCCAAGGCTACTAACCTTTCATCTTGCATGTGTCTAGGTTAGGGCTTATCGACTATAGTGGCTTTCATACTAGACAAGTACATGTTAGCAATCATGGCCATAATGTTAGACAAGAAACTAACCTTGTTGTCATGACACTGTTATGCAGGGTGTCCCGCGACAATGGCTCCTCTAGTCCCTACATCGGCTAGTTGTCACCGTCATAATCGCTTGCCTTACTACTATGGTTACTAACATTTGCCCTTCTGCTATTATGGCCCTCGCTCCCTCTGTTAGTGTCCGCTTAAATATCCGCTACATGCTTGCGAACGCCTACTATTAATGACATTAAGGCCTGGCTTGATCGTCGTGTCGGGCTGACACTACGCTAACCTAACAATTGCGTACGACCTAGTAGAAGTTAGCACAGGCCCTCTTGACGATGTCTCCCCTGTACTATTCTCGCGTAGCGCCTTTCGCCTCTGCAAGTCCTCGTATTCCCTCTCTAAGCCTGTCATGCCGCGATCCTTCTTGATAGCTAGCGCCGCCTACACTAGTAGTGCTGTCTTGCCTTCGTCCTCCCCCCCTAATATACGTGCCGTAATAGTCGCCATGATAACCTCCTGTCTGTTAGCATCGAGCTCTTCCTAATACTTCTTCTTCCCCTCGAAGATATCATCGATATTGACACTACTAACTAGAACCCATCTCGTCTTGCTAGCCTTTGTCTTGAACTCCGAAGGGCTATTTCTGATCTAGGCTAGTAGGTATGTGATAGTAGCATACACGCTGTTTAACATGAAAGCGTTTACCTCGCGTAACTCTAAAGGATTCCATGCTAGTTTCTAATTAAACTAGAAGAACGCCTTCTTCATATAAAAGATTACGAGCAGGCTTAGAAACCTCCGGTCCTGTAACATGTTAGCGCTTTCGACGACATCTAAGCCTTCTCTCCTTACCTCTTCTTCGTTCTTGCATTCGAATCTGCTTTCTATTAACATGTCTACAGCCTAGTCCTTTAAACCCTGCTTATCGTCTACCTTGCTAGACTATGCGAGTATAGCTTCTCTAACCCTATTCGTGTAGTTGTTACGACACTAACGTAACCTCTGCCTTATCTACGCCCCTAACATTAGCACCTCCTCATAGGACCTACGTAGGTACTTATAGTATCTAAATCTACATCGTCTAGCCTCGAGCTAACTCGACCTTTTATCCCTAGCATATCACGCGCTACAAGCTACTAGTTAATTACAATATGCTTACAACTTGGCTAGTAAGTAGGAGCTATAGGGTATAGCACAGAAATGCCCTTCCGCCCTCATGAAGCGTCTATCTACAAGAGTTCTCGGACTTTGACAAGCAAAGGCTCGATTAACTTGTCTTTATGCACAGGAGGGCTACTACGTATATCTTCGCTACTAGAGTAGTCATATCCTTAGTCGGAGTTTGTAGTCTAGCTACTATTATGGCCTTAACGGCTACTCGACTAGCTCCTAGACTGACTTTGACTACTACTATCGCCCTAGCGGCTACGAGACTCGCTATTACGGTAGTTTTAACTGTTGCTGTTACTCCCGTGATTAGTAGGTCGGCTATTATAATAGCCTCGATAGATGCTTGGCTGCTATGTCTTTACCCTGTCATTCTTAGGTTTGCTACTATCTCGTCGCGCGTCGCAAGATAATAACCGAAGCCTCTTATACGGCCGATTCCGCCTTAGTAGTAAGGATGACCGCTTATGCGTCTAGTCTCTTCGTGACTAGTACGTCGTCGTCTGTATGCATGTTAGCATGGCCGCTATATACGGGTAGCTTCTTACATTAGTCGCCTTTGTATAGGCTTTAGGCACTATAAAATCCTCATGCTCCTAGTTAGCTATCTCCTTGTTGCCGTCGTCTACACTATCGCCATCGTTGCTTAGCAGGTCTTTTAAATCATTCGCTAGATCGTAATTTAAACCGCTACTAGATAACGCGGAACGTGACCTCTGTTGTCTGTCTTTCTTTAAAGGCATAATCAAAGAAGGATGCGACTTAAAGGATCGGCAGAGAACAGAGCGCGGTATATCCTTCTTAGTCGTGTAGGTCTAGTAGCAGGTTAGTAAAGGATAATATCTATAGCATGTAAATATGCATATACTGCGAGTTACTGTCTAATGTAGCTACGTGGCGTCTATTGATGCAGAAGAAGGAGGGGACGCAATGTTTACAGTGTCTTGCGACATGTGAGCGTCATCTAAATTCGGCTACCCCTGAAATTACGCTTCCCTATTAGCCGGCGGTACTTTTAGCTTGCTAGCGGTATGCTATTAAAATACCGCTAGTAGAACTAGCCTCGGTTAGCATTGATTCTTTAATGATAGCTAGTATAGGTACTACGAAACATCTGTGCTATATAGCACGTCTGCCTATATAATACAGCCTAACGGATGTAGTTACTCTGTAGTAGATCCTACATATATAGTAGTAAGATTCGTTCTGCATGCGAGAGAATATCCTGTACGTATTATTCTAAAGGCCTTTAAGCCGCGTTTAAACTATAATAGCCATACTACCTTTGTGTTAACCCTAGGTAATTGTCAACTTCTAGACTGTCCGCTACTAATAGTTTAACGATATCTTGTATAGTAGATGCCGAAAACTGACCTCCCCTGCTCGTGTGATACGGTTGATACTAGGGGACCATTTAAACCGCATGGGTTCTAATGGCCGCCCTTGGCATGCAGTGACCCTGCTACATATAGCAAGGGGGTCCTTCGTACATACGTTAGCTCGTATGTCGTCCGAGTAGGATCAGTTGTCGACGTAGGACGCCCCTATGTCGCTGACCCTACGGTACCCCTACGGGGTTAGGCTCAGACATGCTTTCCCTAATTAAGGAGCGTCAGGAGTTATAAGCACCCTTAGCGCCACCTCTGCGATAAGCAGAAAGTAGCGCTGTCTTGTACCTACTAAAGGGTCGGATTACTCTGTCACACTAGGAGATATTTTCATATTATATAGCATATACATCTATATTAGTTCTGCTTTCTCCCCCCTGCTTTGCAGTCTAGTAGAGAATACTACGATATGTCTAGAGCACTACGAACTCGCAACTAACGTGTAGCGAGCGCCATCCCGAGCGCCCGCGATAGCGAAGCTAGCCTAAGTAACTAGCCCGTAGAAGTACCCGCTGCGAGCGACACTACATCGAGCGACGGTTCCGCTAGAGGACAATTACGCGGCGGACTAGGCAATAGACCCCCCGCATAGGGACCGCAGCTAACCCTGACTATCGACCTAGCCCTTGTAGCCATGATTGTCGATTAGGTCGCGAACCGCCTTGCGAACTAGAGCCGGAGCCGCACCGCTCCTAGTAGCGACAACGGCGAGGACGACGAAGACGTCGCCATGAGTAGTACTAACGAACTAGCGGACGAAGAAATCTAGCGAGATTTCACGCTAGGGACCCGCGAAGACAACTTACTAGGAGGCGCAGACCCTCCGCGTGTGCCCGCGAACTTGGTGCCTGAATTCAGGGCCGTAGTAGGCTAACTAGGAGGTAGTCGTAACGCACGCAACCTGAAGCCGTTTAAGGGAGACACCTTGAAGGAGGCTCGAACTTTCTTACAGGCATGTAAGGCAGTTTTTGTGCTTAACCTACGCGGATATTCCACAGAGGGCGAACGAGTCGCCTTTAGTGTGATGTGGCTTGAAGAGGATAAGGAACCTCGTAACAATTAGCATGAGCGGTATGACCTTATGCGGGTCTATGACAGAACATATACGTAGGCGGACTTTCGCTAGTTCTATGTCGACTAGGTCGAGGATCTAGGGAATCGCGCCCTTACTATGTCTGTTAAGTACGAGAAGGCCAAGCAGGGGAAGGGACAAATAACCTCTAGCTTCGCAACCTATCTCGCCACGCTCGAGGGACAGATGCTACCCTATACCGAGACGTAACGCGTGTGGCACTTACTTGTCAAACTTAATAACAATCTTCGGAACATAATCATGACTTTTCATGAACTTCCGACAACTCGGCAAGACCTCATGTCCCTTGCAACACGTATGGAAATCACCTTGAAGCGAAATGGAAAATCAGGCAGTAAGGACAATAAGCGTCTGAGTCCTAAGGACCTACTAAAGGGCCGCTACTACAAGCGCCCTAGGGGTCACGTCTAACGCGGTAGTTCATTCCGGAGGAGCAAGCCCTCTAAGCCAAAAGACGGTAGCGAGAAGCCTCCGAGTAGCTGCTACATCTGTAGAGCGAGGGACTACTAGGCGGCTCGCTATCCTAAACGAAGTGATAGGAAGAAGGTAAGCAAGGTGTCCGAAACCTCCCTAGAGAGGAGGCGAAAGAAGGACAAGCCTAAGACAACCGAATAGCTACCGCGGGTATCTAAGCTGTCTGTTACCGATAGTGTAGACTCGTGGCCTGCGCGGCACCTATCTGGCGCGGTCCGAGTTAATGGCTCGCTCGAGCTAGTAGACTGTATGTTAGATGACCTTGCGGAGGTTAACGTGATACCCTAGAGGGTAATCGTACGGCTTAGTTTAAAGCCGATCCTAGGAGCCCTGCTGCCTACTATGAAGTCTTTTCGGGGCGAAGGCGCAGCGGCTCGAGGCGCGTACAACGTGCGCCTCTAACTCGCGGACTCCTCAGGAGAAGTGCGCGAGACTAACGAAGTCTTCTACGCCGAAGACGTTCCTAATAAGGAGCTCCTGCTCGGCCGCCCTTAGCGCCACAAGCAGGGAGTCGTTGTTAATGGAGCTACTAACAACTAGTTCTACGGCTCTATAGGCGAAGTTCCTGCGGTGCGGATGCGTGACATACACAGCTTCTATAAGGACATGAAGAAGGTCTAATGCATGTATGCGGTCCGCATACGGAACGTCAAGGAAGACGTTACCCTTCTGCCTAAGTTAGAGGAATACGCCGATATTTTCGACGCAGAGGCTGCGGCCTATGCCCGGGCCCTAGACGCGGAACATGCGATTAACCTTAAGGAGGGTTACAATCCTCCGCATTAACCTCTGTACCCTATGTCAGAATCGTAGCTCGAAACACTTCGAGACTACCTCTACAAGGTGCAAAGGAACGCGTGGATCCGACGAAGCGACAGCGAGGCTAGAGCGTTAGTTATGTTCGTCCTGAAGAAGGACAACACGCTCCGCCTATACGTTAACTATAGGGGCCTTAACGCGGTAACCTAGAAGAACCGCTGCCTCCTACTACTTATTAGCGAGACGCTTGACCGCCTTAGTCGCGCCGCCATCTTCTCGTCTATCGACTTTAAGGACGCCTACTACTAGATACTGATCCGAAAGGGCGACGAGTAGAAGACTACATTCCGAACGCGGTATAGACACTTTAAGTATACAGTGATGCTATTTAGCTTGACTAACGCACTAGCGACGTTCTAAGCGTATATTAACTAGGCCCTAGCCGGCCTCGTTAACACCTGCTACGTAGTGTATTTAGACGATATACTAGTCTATTCTGACTCGAAGGAGGAGCATATTCGGCATCTAAGTATAGTGCTCGAACGGCTCCGCAAGTTCGCTCTCTACGCGAACCTAAAGAAGTGCTTATTCCTGACGGATAGGATTGAGTTTCTTGGATACATCGTCTCTACGGAAGGAGTCATCATAGATGACTAAAGGGTGTCCGCAATCGCGGAGTAGCTGCAGCTAACTACCCTCCGAGAAGTGCAGGTGTTCCTAGGATTCACTAACTTCTATCGCAGATTCATACGATCTTACTCGAAGATCGTGGCTCCCCTCACGGCCCTCGCAAAGGGCGCGGTTCGAGGAAAAAAGCCAGGGAAAGTGCCTTAGGAGGAGGCTTAGGGCAAGGCCTTCTCTGAACTTAAAGCAGCTTTTCAAACTACGCCTATACTTCGGCACTTTGACCCCGCTGCGAAGATCCGGATAGAGACTAATGCTTCAAAATTCGTAATAGCCGCAATTATATCGCAGCTCTAGTCGCACGAAGGCAGTGCGCGATAGTACCTGATTACCTTCTAGTCGCGGAAGATGCAGGGCGCTAAGCTTAACTACGAGACTCACAACTAAGAGCTTTTAGCTATTGTTGACAGCTTCAAGGAGTACTGACACTACCTCGAAGGCGCAGCGCACCCTATTAAGGTGCTTACCGACTATAACAACCTTCGCGGCTTCATGGGCGTGAAGCAGCTAAGTAGTCGGCAAGCAAGGTAGGCGACTTTCCTCGCTAGCTTTGACTTCGTTATCTAGCATCGTTCCAGAAAGACGAATCTAGCTAACGGTCCTTCGCGACGACCGGACTATGACACTAGGGAAGAGGGTAACTAATAGCTTCTCCCTACGCTGCAAACGAAGCTTGCAGTTTAGGGCGGCGATCTGTCGTTAGCTCCTCTTGTAGGTCGACTGCGGGTCTAATGGGGCCTCACAGCCTCCGCTAGTGACGAACCCTCCTATCTGGCAGTTATGGCGACTATGTCTAGCTCGATCCGTGTAGTAGTTAACTGGCTCACATGCGGTAAGCATGCGATGTCTAAGGAACCCTTTAAAGAAGTCTCGAGACTTATTTAGCAGTTACAAGAGCGAGAACCGGAGTTGATTAATGAGGGTGTAGCCCTCTAGGACACCGCAGGCGGTCTGAAGTACTAGACCAAGTCAGGCGACTTGTAGTACTTTGACAATAGGCTCTACGTACCCGCTAACCGCGTACTCTGTTCGTAGCTCCTCCGTATTCATCATGACAATAAACTCGCGGGCCATTTTGGCGTAGAGAAGACGAACGCACTTCTTGGACGCAAATACTAGTAGCCTATGCTAGAACAGGATGTCTCTGACTATGTCAAATCCTGCTAGACGTGCCAGATTAGCAAATCTCGGCGCTATCGCCCCTACAGCGATGCTTAGGCGCTCCTACTACTAGAGAGACTATGGCAAGACTTGACCATGGATTTCATTACTATTTTGCCGCTAGCAAAGTAGAAAGGCGATGTGGTTAATACTGTCCTTGTAGTAGTCGACCGATACTCGAAGATGAATGTCTTCATCCTATGTACGAAAAAGTGCATAAGCGGCAAGCTTGCGCGGCTACTTCGCGACGAAGTCATATAGCGCTTTAGTGTCCCCCGAAGTATCCTATTAGATCGAGGTTCTGTCTTTACTAGTAAATACTAGCAAGAATTTGTGTTTGAAGCGCGTGTTAAGCACCGCCTAAGTACAGCATTCCATCTACAGACTAATAGTCAGACTGAACGTATGAACTAGACTCTTAAGTAGTACCTTTAGTGCTACTACGCTAAGAACTAGGATGCCTAGGCTGACGCAATTCCTATGGCGGAATTTGCAGTCAATAACAGCGTGCATGCTACTATGCGCATGTCGCCATTTCAGATTCTTTATAGCTTTGATCTAGAAATACACCTAGAACCGCCTCGGGACGAGTCTTCTAAGGAGAGGGTGCCGGCCGCTACGGAATTAGCGCGGCGTATGCGCGAGGTACATTCGGTGCTAATAGAACACTAGAAAAAGGCCTCAGAATCCCAGATTAAACATAATAACGCCCGTGCTAAACCGAT
>JADDMT010000117.1:0-84936 GCA_021401465.1 Teratosphaeria epicoccoides
AACCCCCCCCCCCCCCCCCAACATGCTCTCTTTTGCATGTCCAGCGAGGACGACAACTCCGTCCCTGGCATCATAGTTCATGTTTGCTTGCAGTCCATGGCAGACGATGTAGATCCAAATGAAGCTTATTGCTGAAGACATCCTCCCAATCGATGGTCGAGAAAGGTCTCGTCAAGACGGCAGTGACGCAACGTCGCTGCACTACGCGGGATCGGCCTGAGGCGTGCGGCGCAAGCAACAGGATCTCACAAGACAGCAGAGACACCTTGGAGCCAAAGTCTCACCATAACATTGGTCTGCCGCTTACGCGAGACACTATAACAGGATTGAGGCGCGAACCAAGGTGCCAAGGGCGTACATCCTGGGGCAGAAAGAAAATGGACTGTCTTAGCTTGGCCTTAGCTGGTCTGGACTTGACGTGGCACGTCTTGACAGCCAGCGAACGCAAAGCATTGAAATTATTGGCCTTCCTTGCCACAATGGCAAGAACAATCACCAATGGCAAGACTTTTGTGGTGGAGCCAATCACCTCCGCATACCCCCGGCCGTGGCGGGCGAAGACGACATGTCCGTCCCAAAGGGTTGCCAACTAAATCGACACCATGGCAACATGCTTCCTGCTGTCGTAGCCGAAGATAAGGAGAAGGCCGGTGTCAGTATCCATCTGAGACGAATGGCTGTAGCCTGTGCTTTGCGTACCACCACCAAATAAGTCTTGCAGCCCTCCCCCCATCCAGGATGGTAAGCATCCAATACCAGCTCGCAACGTAGCAAGTGCTTTGAGAACACCATCCCAGCAACCCACCATGAAGTCAGCAATCGCCGCTGCCTGCCTCCTCGGCTTCAGCGCCCTCGCCTCGGCAAACACTGATATGTACTGCAACCGTGGCTGGTCAGACGACGGAACATGCAAGAAGGGCGGCTTCCATGCTTTTTGCGTAGGCACTTCCCGCGCCTCAGATAGCAGCGACGCAGGCTTACAAGAACTGCCAACAGTGCAGGATTACACCGGGAGGCGACTACAAATATTACAAATGGACCAAATATGGTTACGAGCGTGAGTCACCCCTTCATGTCAGCACTCGGATGTGTATGATAGAGACTGTGCGCAGGTACTGACAACACCGCCATGTAGCCAAAAGCACTGACGGACAAACCACCAAGTGCCAAATTGTCGGGGGGGAGGGTGACATCAAGTGTGCAGATTAAGTATACACAGCGGTTGGAATGGCGAACTTGGTTAAGATGTGGAAAGGGACGCAACAGTGCCGGGCACACCGTATTTGCCTTTTGTCCGTAATCATTCGGAGTCCAATCTGTGAACTACAACTGATCTATCGTTATGCGAAATGCCGAGTGCCAGCTTCGTAGCCAAGAAAGCAAATTCTTGGTACAAACCCAATGATTGAAATCAGGATCTTCGAATGATTTGAATCTTGTGGACGCCAAAGAAGCGCTGACGGCATGGTATGGCATCCACGGCAAAGCGAGACTCACTCAAAGCCACGAGCAAGTAGTGCCGTGATGTCACGTGGACAAGCCGGTGTTCATGGCAGCATGTGCAAAACAGCTGGGACGGCTTAGCATAGAGCCGACAGTACTGTCAGCGATGCTGGCGCCATGCGTCGAGCTGCTCCAGCTCGCGACTCGCGACCATTACAAGAAGATTTCGAAGCTAATGGACTGGTCCAAGCAGGTCTTTGTAGCAATGGCAGGGTTGTTGAAAGCCTGGCCAGACAGCATCGCTCGCACCACAGTACCCCGCGCGTCCAAGGATGACGCATGAGTGGATGAGCAGCCTACTGCAATCAGCATATCTAAAGACGAGGTCGTTAATATTACCGCGGTCCGGTCCCAGATCGACTGGAAGGAACCCTGAGCTTTACGCCGGCAGTGTCATTACGAACGCTACCTCCGCTACTCAGTAACATGAGCCAGTCGCGCACTCGCATGAACGCGCAACTTCCGCTCTCCTCACTGTCCAAAGCACAGTCGCTTTCGCAATAAGCTTGTGGATGGGTATGATGTCCGAGCCGAACGCCTTTTGCCGCCTTTTCCTCTCAGCCTCGTCATGTCGGACCCAGTCCGTCCTAATATCGCCGAATACATGGTTGCCGTCGTTACGCGGGAGTGATGGCGAGTCGTCTATTGGTTGACTGGGCCACGCGCACCCTTTGGTGTACCCTTCTGAAAGCCATTCTTGAATTTGCGGGGGACGAGCTTGAGAGACCTGGTGCGGCCAGAGCCGGTGGTCTTCCTCCTCTTGGCCTTCTCGCCCCAGTTGTCTGCACACACACGGAATTAGTACTTGATGCTGGCAGTGGTGGTCGATTGACAGCTGGAACATACACTTCCTGATGCTGGCGCTGGGGTAACCGCAGTTGGCGCAGGTCTTTTTCTGAACGTGGAGCGAGCGGCGACCTGTGAGTCAAGTTCTCGTCAGCGCTTGCAATTTTCGCATGGTATCATATTCGAGGCTGTTCTCGTACCGCAGCGTCTGCACAAAACGTGCGTCTTGTTATGGCGCTTGCCGAAGCTGGACGTTCCCTTCGCTATTCAACTGGTCAGTCTGATCACTCCATCTTCATACCAGCATTGAATGCTACATACTCATTTTGGCTGTGTGCGGGAAATTGGTAGAGCAGGTCCAGTATTTTCCTCGTACGGTGTGCTCTCAGTATTGAAGGCGACGCTTGGCGATGTCGAAAAGTCCTGCCGAAGTGCCCGAGCTCAGCGGGCCGGCTAGTGGCTTGGCATCACTGTTCTTTCGAATTATACTCTCGATCACGCCGCCTGAGACAACCTTCAATCTGAAGACGATGACCACAAAATATGATAGGGCCGGCTGGCATAGGGCATTATGATGAGTCTTTGTGTGGTCGAAAATGGATCGAACTACACGGCTGCTTATCATACAGCTTTTGAGGGCTGCCGTTGGAAAGGGTGGGCGTCTCACTCCGTATCTTCGTCTGCCATTACAAATCTTGTGCTCGACATGATCGTTATCCATCCTGCCCATCCTGCCCACCGCGCATTCGATCACCACAGATACCATTGCGAAAGCCACGCTGCCTACCACCACGCATATAGGAAAGGACGGCCTAAATGACCTTCTTAACATAAGAACATGCCTCGGAGAGCTCTTGCCAAAGGACGATGGCGTACCTGGAGACCGAGCATTTGGATTGCATGCGTCGAGGCGCTCGGCATCATGTACACCCTCACAGATATCATATCATACGGCGTGGGGCATGCGGAGACCGAATATGGAACTTATTGTGATTGGGTCAGCTGAGCACGAGCAGCTTCTGGCATGGGCATATTGAACGATTTACCGACACATTCTAGCATCTTGTGAAGCAGAGCAAGTCAAGGACTCCTGGTGCTGTGACAGTTGGAAGAGATCCCGAGCCTGTCTTTCATTTCTTGCCAGCAGTTGGCATATATCGAGGTTTCCCAAAATACCAGCCATGGGAGGCAGCTATGCCAAGTGCTCGGGCTCGCAAGACGCGCTGTTGGGATACCTGACGAGACTTACTCCTTCATGCAGAACCTCCGTAAGCGACTCGGTATGCGCCTCGTCCTAAGGTTGGCATTGATTATGACACAAATACATTTTCACGTTCCAGACACAGGCCTGGAGATTGTTCCCTCGTTCACCCGTACCGCCAATATTTAACGGGCGTCGGCTCTATCTGAACAAGGCGCTGAACGATATCAGTATAGGACACCATGCTAGATGGATCGGCCGATTGCGCTCACCAGTTGGCTTGTCATCCACTGCGTCCACCCCGATCCTACGCCTCTGGCCACACTGACATGTCACAGCACCGTGGTATCTTGCGAAGCTGGGCATGGCCCTGTCTCTTCGAGCGCTTGCGTTTGACCGGAATCTCAGATAGGCAGTCAATATAGCTGCAGCCAAGCCCGGATACATCACGCCGTAAGATCTGAAACCAAGATGGATCCGTCTCTGAGGGTAATTTGCCACAAGCGCTCATACTGGCTTACGCGATTCTGCATGTCACACGCTGACCACGAAGTCATTTCTGTTGGCTGCTAGCTGACTCGGCTTGGGCCCGAGTGAACCTTATGTCGTTGCATCCGGCACGAACGTACCCTCGCCAACATCCCCTGCATGCACTTCGACGTGGCGAGAGCAGGGACCGACTCAGTCCTGGGGCACTTTTGCAACTCCCGTCAGTCCCTGAGGTTGCATTTGGTCGTGAAGCTCTGACAGCCATGAATTGGTCGAGACTGCTCACATGTAGATCCACAGGACGAGTGGTCTCTTTCGGATGGAAACAGCTGCAAGTCTCTCCGCCCTCTACGTGCCTATATGGACAGTGTGCTCTGCATACCCAAGATTTTGGCCACCTTCCAGCTGCAACTGCTAGGCAACGGTCACAGAGGATGACGTCCATGCGGTAATGCATACTGAAGTCAACACGTCGAGTGTGGAGGAAACCTGAAGCGACGTCTTCTGCCTGACTCGTCAGGGCAAAGACATGTTTACTGGACCTGATTGTGAATAACCGGCGAAAAACGTGGTTGCGCGGCTCAAACCCCGGCTCCAACTTTAGGGTGGCGGTAATGAATGCGAGATGCGACTGGACAAAGCTGCGCATCACATAGCGCAGCACAATGAGATGGAGCGACCCGGTCGTATGCTCGTCTGAAACTCCGAAGGCTGTAGAGAGCCCTGCTGTGCGCGAGGTGAGCTCGAACGGAGCTCGAATGCAACGAGCATCAGGCTCTTGCGCTGTATCATCGCATGACGCTTGCAGCGAGAAGCTTTTCCCCGGCAGCGGCTTATAAGGCCACCCTCTACGCCTTGATACAAGGCTGGCTCTGCCCCAAATCCTCAGACCAACGTTTCTCCGCCAGATTCATAGATTCGAAGTCTATATTCTTGTGCCAACAATGCATTTGGGAAAAATCGCCATTCTGGGCACGCTGCTCTGGGCACTGTTCAGTGTGCCCGTGTTGACTGGCGACTGCGACGGGGTAAGTTGCCATCCATGATTCGATAGCCACTCGAGCCCGTCACTGACGTGTCCTGTAGGAGTGTTCAAATAGATTCAGGTGCTTGCTTTGCGGCGTGGGAACACTGCGGGGCACATGTGTGGTGAGTAGAGGGCCCAACCTTTTTTTCTCACTCCGGAGAGCATTGACGGCACAATTTGATAGTCTGGCTCCAAGTGCAGCAATGCGCCAGACTGTAGTTGTCCAAGAACAGACGATTGTCCTGGGAAATGGGGCCCGCAGCTGAGACATCTCACGTGGCATATGGTATCTTGCCGCACAGGAGACTGGCGGTTTACCATGCGGGTGAGGCTGCGCTGGAAGGTCGGCACGCTGGGGTGCAGACCCCGGTCGAGTGTGGTGTCGACATCATTGCTGTTTGAGGTGGCAGTCATTGCGCTTTGACTACAGTCGCTCCCAGTGGCCATTAAGCTATGGGTAAGTGGGTTATGAATCATTGAGTAAGCGTCAAGCTGTTGGACCAAGGTCGTGCCAGTTCGCTGCATGCTGCTTTCCTTGGCGGTCATGTGAATACTGGAGGTCTTGTCCTCGACCAAGAGAGAGATTTCAATATCGCTGTTGGCTACAGGCGCGACGCATTGCAAGCCGCGGCACTGGGCGGTCGTGATATGGTCGTGCACTGTCTTTACCATAGTGGCGCCGACGTTGACCGCGTCGTCAGCATGTATGGCACAGCGCTCCAGGTCGCACCTGCCAAAGATCGCATCAGCACTGCCCGAATCCTGATCGATTATAGAGCGGACCCGAATGTAAAGGCGAGTGGTATTCACGGACTCTTCATGCTGCCACGGGCTCGACCTCTGGCGAGATGGTGCAGCTGCCCCTTGACAATAGCGCCAGAGTCAGTATTCTGAGCGGTCACTAAGTACTGCATTGCTTTGCGCACTACGTCACAGGGAGAGAGTCATTTGATTGATTCTTGAGCTTGGCGTCGATGTCAATGTCCAAGGCGGAAACTATGGTTCCGTCGTGTCTTCAGCTCCTGCCAGCCATCGACAGACTGTTGAGATGCTGCAAGAAGAGGGCAACAGGTGATGATCACAAGTATACCAGCATCATTCTAGCTGTCGAGCAGACGTCATCGTGCTAGGAGGTCTGCTTGGTGGTGTTGGGATGTTAGCCATCTTATCGCCCTCCTTGCATTGATCTACAAACCATTGTCAGGTCAGTTCAGGAAGGCCACAACTCATGTCAGCTGCCTTACCTGCATCCTCGTCCCCTCCAGGCATTGCAATCTTTCTGGTAAAGATGGCGCGTAGCTCCATAACGAACACAAAAACCCAGACTGCGACCAACATGATCGTCATTGCAGAGACAAGCCCTCCGAACATGTCAATTGCGCGAGTGAGATTGATTTGCGGCGATTTACTCCCAGAGGATACCCTGGCTTTCTAGCTGGCTTCCAATCCGGATAGTCGCGAGGCACCAGTCGGTGTTGGGAAAGACGAGCGCCCACCAAACAAGGTGGAACGACATCTCTTTGATTCCCGCCAAAACGGAGAAAAGGGAGATGAAGAAGAACCAAAGCGCCAAGAGCCCAGAGGAGTATGGAAGCGAACAGCGCGACAACCTGCAGGATCTCCACACTGTTGGGATGACGTGCGAAGTATGCATAGTTTTGTGGAATGCCATTCGTGATGCCCATCAGAGCAATTCTGGTAAAAGACGGCGGACCGACCACGATGAACATTCCAGGCCTCAGGTTGGGCGCAGGTAGTCCGTACTGCATCAACCGATGGACGTAGATTGCGAACATCATGAACGATAACATCCAACCCACGCCTTGGAAAGCGATGCCAGCAACAGTAATCGGAAGGCTTTGGTCGTCTGGTTGGTCGGAGACGATCAAAGACGCCAAGGTGGCGCATAGCATAACAGGGAAAGTCGGGACTGTCATGTGAATGTCAGCACTCCACGGTCGATTGTAATATGCCAATACTTGCGAAGCCATGCAGGGTCATCGAGTGTAATGTGAATGTTTCCGGTGCAGTGAAGAGATATCATTACTGCCAGACATCGGATGTAAACGTAATAGACAGGTAGATCCAGAACAAGACCCTCATTATTGCAACGAGCCAAGGGCCACACGCTGGTACGCCGTAACTCTGCATGAGCGCAAACACATCGAAGAGAGCCAGTAAAGAGGTCGGGAAGAAAGTCCTTCTGTTGGATGTGCCAGGCTTCTTTGCAAGGCCAGATTGTGTCGTCCAATCACGAAACGAGTCGTGGTTGCAGCCACGATGGAAAGAAATGTTATCAGGTCGAATATGAAGAAGATTTCGGCAATACTGAACAGACCATGGGATGTATGGGCTGTATATCTGTGAGTACATAGGTAGGAGGCGTCGAACGCGACATTGGGGAGCCTACTGTTGCACACGTTCGATGAATGGCACCTCCTCTCCAGCGTGCGCTTCCTTTTCCTCGTCTATGCTACTAATATTCTTGAATTGGTCGTTCTCGTCGCGCGAGGACTGTTGGCGGCGACGATACAATGGGAGCTCCATGCTGATGTGCCCTGGTCACTTCACCGGAATTTTCCTTACAGCTGCAGTACATCTCGCCAAGTCAATGAAGTTGATGTTGATTCTTCCGTGAATACTGTAATGCCGTCAACTTGACATGTTTGCGGGACCCGAAAATTTGGTGGTGGCAATGAAAAGATCTAGATATTGCCTGCAATTACACTTCCTGTGCACACTGTTGAGATGCAGTCGCAATCGCGAACATGAGCGCAGAAACACGAGGGAGATGAACATGGATGCACAAAGGTAGCATGTTCTGACGGTGGTGATGGGTTCACCGCTATGTGGATCTCGAAGACTTGTCGATTTCTGCCCCTGGACATACACGACTGAAGCGCACCTCTGGTGACAACTTCCGGACTGCAAACATCGTATTGGTCCATGAATCATCATGACCCACTGGATACAGCTTTGAGCACCTGACCACTGTATGGTGATCATACTAGCAAACAAAGAGTGCTTTGTCGGCGCATGAATCGTTCGAAGACAAAGGCCAAACAGGGACAATAAGGCAATGTCACTTGTGGGCTGCTCGGTTTGCTATTGTTGCCCTTTGTCCATTGTCTTGACTGCGGAGTCGATCACAGAGCCTTGCACTCGACAATGTCTTTATTATGTCTTGAAGTCACTGCTGAACCACTCTAGCTACTACACATTCACTTCTGCGAACCAGACTCCCAGGCGGAAGTCAACAAGTTGGTGTATACCTTTGCCCCGTTTGATATATGATATAAGAGGGTCTGCAGGACAGACAATCTGGATCATTTCCATCACTCACCAAGCAAGCGCAGGATCGTTGAGTCGGACAAAGGGCGAGCACACGACCTGCTGTCACCATCACATCGCATCCGAGCTTTCAGACCAAGGTCGAACGAACACGAAGATGTTGAGAAGTATACGCAGCAAGGGCGGCAAGATTGCTGCCGGCAGAGCCACTGGCATGGCCACTGGGGCGGTAGCTGGCAAAGCCAAGCTTGGTCTTGCACTGGCTGGTATGATCTTTGCCGTCATTAGCCTGATACTTTCCTTTCTTTGCTTGTTCGCGGGCCACACGCCTGGCTTCTTGGAGAACTACGCTCTTGTCACGGTCGATACCTCGCAGATCGGCGAGAACATCATTCACAAGCTAGACGAGGATATCTTGGCACTCACTAGCCTTAACCTGAAACGCGATCTCGAAACAACTTCGACAGTCGCACTTCGAGTAGAGACGCTGAGCTCAACGCCTTCGGTCACGTCGTTCAGCACTGCGACTATCACATCCATCAGCCGGCCTGTGAAGAGAGGCATCATCTCTGATATCAAATCTGGCATCAGCAGCGTAACGAGCGAAGGCGGATCTGCTGTCAGCCAAGTGGAAAGCGAAGCAGCGTCGGTAACGAGCGCGGTTGCGAGCAAGATTACCTCTGCTACGGGCGCGGTTGGTAGTGCAGCGGCTTCCGAAGTGGCCAAGATTGCGAACGAAGTTGTAGCGGAGATCGACAAGGACTACAAGAAGCTCATCAGTGCAGCCAACCTGTCCGACTTCACCAGCTTCCATCTGCTCGCGGCTTGCCATGGGACCTATGAATACTCCAATGGCACTAATATCACAGTCGGTGGCGTTGCGCAGTATAATGCTACCGGCCTGCATAAGCATGTCGACTACTGTAAGAAGGAGTCCGACCTGCACTTGGTCCTGCAGGCGATAGCGATCCTGTACAGCATCGGCATCATCCTCATCAGCGCGTCGTTCGTACTTGGCATACTGGGAGCCGTCAAATTCGACTTCTGTCGCTGGGCGTTCTGCAGCGCGGTCGGTGCATTCGCCTTTGTGTTCCTGGCAACGCTGGCAGCACACGGCATTTCTCATGGGGCCGCCAAGGTGATTGATTTCATTGGCGGACCCATTAACGTGAAGAGCCAGGTTGGAGAGAAGTTCTTGGCGATGTCTTGGGCCAATACTGTCTTGCTGGCAGTCGCAGCTGCGATCTGGGGCACAATGTTCTTCGCAGGTGAGGGCATTTCTCGTCTTGGCAACAAAGTCAAGAGGCCCGTCATCAGGAAGATCGATAATATCGAGATATCCTAGAGTCTCTCGACTGGTCGTTGATACTGACAGCGTCTAGCTCAATGCCCTTGTCTCTGGAGGCGGTCGCACACTCGGCCCCAGATGGGACGCGAGAGAGGAGAGCTTAAGGAGGACGAAATGTACAATATGCAGCATCTCGATATCCAGACGCCCGTATCGGCAAGAATCTTTAGGCATAAACAGCACGGCTTAGCACCTACTCCACAAGCAGTTCTGCGTTGTGATGCGCCCACACTTTCCTGGCATTCGCAAAAGTCAAAGGATGATCATCTGGAGATGGATCCGCATGATTCTGCTATATGTGCATACCACATCCTCCAAACGCACCGCTTGATACCGAACCGCTGACGATTCAGAATACGTCCCTGACATTTACTACCACCCCTCATAGAACTTATTGCCCGCCCACAACACCTAAACTCATCTCTCCCCCAATAGCATACAACGGCTCGCCGACGGGCTCAGGATACCTGCCACCTCTTCGCCAAAGAAGCGCAGCCTTGCCCGAATAACGTAGCAGACCGCGCACAACATTGTGACCAAGGCACGGCACCATGTCAACTGACTCGTTAGTGAAAACAAAAGTCCAAGGCACGGTTGCCGGCCTCAGCGTAACGTGCAACAAGCTCTGCCCGACCAGCATTGTGCCCGCCGGGACATGACGATACGCCCAATCGACCGCGGGTGCCTTCAAAGCCATGCTCGCACTGTCGCGGAAGTCGAACTCCAGGCCGTTGAGAGCATAGTACGTGAGAATGGCTTCCTGACACACTTAGCGGCTAAGTCACAGAATTGCAGGCTCGTCGTCAACGCGGCCTGGGCGAACTGGCGCATCCTGGCGCAAGGCGCACCCGTAAATCTCGTTGCGTAGCTCGGCCGGAATGTCGAGAATTGATTTGCCGTTGTGCTTGGCAACATCCATGATGATCTTGTTCAGGACGATGTTGTTTCGTCGTTCGTTGCTGTCAAGCTGATGCAGTCAAGCTCGTGATCGCAAGTGGATTCAAAAGCGAAATTTGAGCCTCGTACCACATGAAGCGCACTCACTGAGGGTGGAATAAGCAATACACAAGATTGGTCAATGCTAGTAACGAAAGGGAAGGTAGGCGGGCGCGTGACACAAGCGTGAAGGTCGCCAATGTAACACCAACGCTGGTACGCACGCCACCACCCCGTCGTAAGCCGGGAGGCAAGGCCTCCAAACACCGTCGCCAATGCCCATCGCTACGCAAAACAATCGAGAGCCCAACGCAAAACACATCGCTGCGCCGCTAAACCTCAGAATCTCTCCATCAAGTTCCTCCGAACTGTCCACATCCGCGCTCTCTTGCCCCAAATATACATTGGAATCGTCGTCAGCAAGCACGCCACCTGAATACTTCCAATAGCGATGAAAACCGTTCTACTTCCATCTCGCTTCAACCAATCATTGAAGAACAAACTCCAGACCAAACCGTGAAGGATATTCTTGGCGAAGTTCAATGTCACTAGCGCTTCTCCCGCGTACTGCCGGTAGCTGTCCACAGCGAACGTGATAGCGGTAGTACTGCCCAGGGTGCAGCCGAACGAAATGAAGCCGAAGAACAGGGTAGGGACAATCCAGGCGTCGTGTTCTGCAACGCTCCAGCCGTAGCCCATGAGTCCGATGGCCGTGAAGATCATGATGGGAATGCCCATGATAAGGCGAAATTCAGGCTCATAGATACCTCCATTCCTCCTTGCCATTGCACGCACAATGAAGTCCGAGCATTTGCCCGCCACCGCCGTCCCCAGAATGCCGCCCACAAACGGCGAGATATACACCAGGCCCGTCTGCAGCGGCGTGAAGTTGTACGTCGCGCGACTCTGAAAGATGAAGGTCACGGACTCGGAGAGCACAATCAGCCAGCCGACAGAGAGCATGTAGATCAGACTGCTCCAGAGGATGGAGGGGTAGGCGAAGAGGACGAAAGGTCGAAAAGCGACGCGGAACCAATTGTCTTTGCTCAGGCGGCCTGACCAGGGGCGCAGGAGTTGGCCGTGCGATTTTGGCGGAGCGGTACGGTAGCGCTTCATGTACGGGTTGGGTGATCTCGCGCCGGGATTGTGGGCTGGGGTGATGCCTTGTGAGGAATCGACGGCAGAGTGGCCTAGTTCCAAGGCAGGATTGGAGCCGAAGTAGTCCAGGTTTGACGTCGACGTATGATGCGCCTGCGAGGGCGTCGCTGGCTTCTCGGCTGGCGCTGCTGGTTCTGGACATGGCTCAGACACGCTAACCTTGGCATCCTCGGCATGCTCAGCATCCTTCTCATCGACTACTTGCTCCTTGTCGTCCTCCTTTACAGCCGCAAAATTGACGTGCCTCGACTCCGCCCTCCTCTCCGCAATCGTCTTCTTCTGCTCCCCACCATCCTTTTCGCTATCCTTTTGTGACATGTCAGCCAGACTCCTATTCTTTGGACCAAGCAAGTCTTGGAAAAACCCATGACTCGATCTCCGACTGCCCGCTTTGCTATGACGCGGCTCCGGCGTCCTGTCCCAAAAAGTCTCGGGCACGAAGAAGAAAAGCAAGAACCAGCAGAACCCAGCCACAATCGCGACAATCCAGAATGTCCATCTCCAGCCGCGGGACTGGATGATGGCGGCACTGACAAGTGGGATCAGGTTCTTACCGCCAAGAAGCAGCATGGTATAGATGCCGAGTCTGTACGCCTTTTCGTGCAGGAAGTAGATTTCGGCGATCGAGGCGGAAGGCAGGCACTCGACGCTACTGACTGACACACCCATCACGACTCTGGCGAGAATAAGAGATGCGAAGTTGGGCGAAAGCGCACACCAGACTGATGTGAGGACAAACCCTATTGCCGCGCCCAAGTATACTGGCCTCTTGCCGAAAAGGATCGCAGTAGGACACAAGACGACAGACCCGATGCCCAGCCCGAGCATGTAGAGTCCCGTGGTCAGCGCCACCGAAGTCGCAGCGACGTCGTATTCGTCGGCGACTGCATCGAAACCTGCGGCAAGGATGGGCGTCATGCCTCCACCAAGCAGACAATAGAAGCCTAGAGATAAAAGTGCAAGATCTCTTCGCAGGACCGGCCAGTTGAGAGGGTCGTTGGAGCTTTCATCCGGTTGAGGTTCCAAGATGATCTTGCCATCTGCCGTGCGTTTCTTTGCCGGTGCGGGACTTCGTGGTTGTACCTGAAACGAAGGAGATTGTGGCAGTGAAGAGGTGGACGTACGGGCCGGTGCATTTCGCAGACCTAGCGGTTCATTGTGATCGGAGACTTTGGACATTAGCAGGATGGAGCCTGGCACTTCCTCTGTCTCGGGGTCATTGAGAATGCCCATCGTCCATTTTTCCGGTCGCCGTGCCATGATTGATCGAGTTTCCGATATCGAGGTATGACTGCTGAATTTGCTATTCTTCCTGCCGTGGGATTTGCTACCTCGACCGACTATGTCCAGCCATTTCACCTTGCGGTTTGGCGGACCCCCCGTTACTTGAACAGGCTGAGCCACGGCCTCATTTTGACCTTCCGTCGCCATCCTGTCTGTATTGCGAGCGTCTCGAGCCGTGTCGTTCGTGCAAACGTCGGGATGTTATGACTCGGCCGGCGAGTCTACGAGACAGTGCGGTGGACAGCGAACGGAACTGCACGCGTCTGTGTATATCTGTAGGCCTATCTATACCCTGTAGTCATTCATCTCTCGGACCCGTGTCAGATAGCGGCATCAACGCCAGCATGTGATTTCACGCTAAGCGATGCACGGGTGGCACAAAGCAGCCAATACATATAGCAGATGACCTCCAATCCGACCGGACAAAGGCCGTCCGTCGATCAGGCGCGCACAGGCGGGTAAGGTAAGGATCAGGCGGTCAGGTGCCCTGACAAGCTGGCTCTGAAGCCTTGAGTAGTAGTGTCTGCGCAGTCGACCCATGGTGTGGGAAGAGGGAAGGTGACGCGCGCGACGTCCCAGGATTCCAGGTTGATAGTTGTACCGCTTCCCCAGACTCCCGTCGCTTGCTCCTCCCCGGATGGCAGTTTCGACAAGTGTCGTCTTGGTTTCAATCTCAGCACGTGGACTTCCATGCGGACGCCGGTTCCGGGTTGAAAGCCGTTGGGCCGTCATCTGGATTGATACAAGGGACTTGAAGTTTTGTCGCCGGCCATGACGTCGGGTGCTGCAGGGCTGTAGGGCGCACGCGCACGTCAGACAACACGCAGCTGTCTTCTCCGGTTTCAACATACTACCTCCACCCGAACTCGTGCGGGATGTATTCGCGTCCATGGCAACGATACTAGTAGGTCCATCGGTATCTATGCGTTCACGGGAACTTCTGGAAAACATGTCAAGACAACTCACACAACCACTCGGAGAGGAAATAGGCAATGACACGACAAGCAGGGTTCATGAGTCTTCGCTGGCAGCTATCGATATGAGGTATCCTTGCATCCTGTTCTCGTTCTGAAGCCAGCACAGGGCAGAAACTTTATCGGCAGTCTCAACCTACGAATGTTGTCCGACTCGACGTATCAGACCGTCGTCACTTCCAGAGCGACTGTCGAATTCGGGAAGCAGCGTCTGCTCGCGATGACCGCACTTCGATGTCTCGGCAGATGTTCGTGTCGAATGTTGGCCTTCCTGCTTCCAGTCTGTACACAATGTGGCTAACATCCGGACCCTGGTCCACTTCGATGCACATGCAGGCAGATTAAGGCGATAATCTCTGCGGGTCCCTGGGAAACAACGACGCCAATCTCACGTTCGGCAGCCCCAACCACAGCATCACAATTCTCTCCAAACCCAGTCCACCACCGGCATGCTTATTACACCCATAGCTGAAAGCCTTGACGTAGTCCCTCAAACCCTCGCTCTCCGGATCCACGGGCGTCACATGCTCCTTCATCCTCTTCTTCAAGAACTCCGCCTTGTGTATACGCTGCGCACCACTCATGATCTCCTGCCCCCGCATGAAGAAGTCATACGAATTCGAGTAGCCTGTATTCGCGTCTTTCGGGTCTTTGCCATACGTGGTCATGTCTGGCATTGTGTAGAAGGGTCTTACAGCCAGCGGGAACTTGTCCAGGACGTAGAAATCTGTGCCGTACTTCTCTAGTACGAGAGCGCCGAGTCTCTTCTCGTCGGGCGTGGAGAGATCATCGTAGTCGTTCACGATCACACCGGCGTCACGGAGCATCTGGATGCCTTCTGAAAATGGTAGCCGTGGGACCTTACCAGCTTGGGGTAGCCTGAATTCCGGGACATTGTAGACAGCACGAACGAGATTGGTCTCGAGTTTATACCGTGTTCTGAGACCGTTGAAGATGTAGAGCATGAGTTCTTCGAGAATGGAAACAACTTCGTGGTAGTGGCCGTTGAACTCCATCTCCAGATCAAGACCGGTAAACTCGGTCAAGTGGCGTGCGGTGTTGGAGTTTTCGGCTCTGAACACTGGTCCAACTTCGAAGACTTTCTGGAAGCGAGCAGCGATGAGCATTTGCTTGTACAGTTGTGGTGATTGGGCGAGGAAGGCCTTGGTAGCGAAGTACGTGACTTCGAAGACATTGGCGCCACCTTCTGATGCGGAGCCAAGTAATTTCGGTGTCTGGATACCAGTAAAGCCTCTCGCATCAAGGAACTCGGCAAAGAGCTTCGTCACGCCGTACTTTATCCTGCCGATGGCGAAATTGTGACGTGCTCGGAGATCTATCACACGGTTGTTGAGACGGGTGTTGAGAGTGACGATTGGTCGGCCTCCTTCCTCCTGCACCTCCTCGCCTTCCGCTGGAATCGGTTGCTCGGCGTCCTCGACTTGCAGAGGTAATTGCGAGTCGGCTGGTGACTCGACATAAATCTTCTTGATGTGCGCTTCCAGGTTTTGAATTGTACAAGATTTGACAGGCTCCTTGGGCTTCTTGACAAGGGCGTGTACCACAACGACGGACTGCGAAGGTATGCTGCCAGCAAATTTGACCATCTGTTTAGACAAAGTGTCACTGACCGCAATGACTGCTTGGATCGTGCTGAAACCATGCTGGAAGACTAGGAATGCAAGCTTCGCGCTCTGACTCCTAGCATTCTTGACCACCGCTGTGAATAGCACATGTGGTCCTCCTGCCTCCTCGGCACCTCCAGGCCCGCCATTTGATAGCTTCTCTCCCTCCGGGCCAAAGGTCTCTTCCAGCTCATCCAGCTTCACGAATGGCACATCCACCACCACTTTCGGCAGCTCGCCATCGCTCGGCAGCTCACCGTAGTCGTCTCTTGATATGTCGTTCGCCTCGGCTGCCTCTCGCTCTTTGCGCGCCGCATCCTCTGCCGCTGCACGTTTCGCAGCCTTTTCGGCCTTCTCCTTCTCCTTCTGTGCTTTCTTCAATGCTGATTTGGACGGGCCCTTCTCGCCTTCGCCTTCCTGCACAGGGACGACCTGCTCGGCTTTCGGCGCGTCTTGCTCCGCCATCTTTGCTGTATCGCGTGCTGAAGCTCCAATGGGAAGCATCGACAATCAACTTTTGGTAGACTCTGGAGGGGCATCACGAAGCGAAGTGGGATGTGAGCCATCCGAGGGAAGGTGAGCCGATTGGAAGCGGCGGTTTTGAGTTTTCAGTAATTCCCGTTGATTGAATTGATTAGTAGTACTGCGGTGCTCGCAGACCTTCCGTTCGCGCATGCGCATCTCCTTCTCAGCCATGATTATACAGTACTATGTCGCACCCCTACCCCTCGCATTCTGGAAGCGTCGTGTACAAACCGACGTCGCTGGATTTCATTAACAGACCAAACCCAGTTGAGCCTCAAAGTGAGCCGCATCGACATCCTTTGAACGGCTTTACCCAGGTCCCGCAACCATCCTACGAGGAGTATGTGTGGAATTTAATCGATCGCCATAGACTTGCAGGTCCAAGCAGGCCATACAAGCGGCGTAAGTCTGGAAATGGAAAGTCTCTGGATCTGCCAAGGTTGCCAGTCAGACCAGGCGCCAAAAGACAGCGTCTTCCTCCCACTCTGAGTGGTCTTCATCAGCCCCCACCAGACGCTGGTATTCTGCCAAGCATTTCTACAGATCAACCACTTACGTCCGCGCAGCAGAAGCCGCTCGAGCTGAGCAGGCCTTTGAAGTCCAGTGATGATCAGTCAGAGGTGGAGCAAAGCTCGAGCGCCACCGACAAGCAGGCAGCACCCAAACAGCCGGCTACTGCCAAGCCAAAACGCAGGAAGTGGTCTGATGAAGAGACAGCAGACTTGCTGAAAGGCGTCGCGCGCTTTGGCATTGGTGCCTGGACCAAGATTCTCAAACACGAAGGCTACAGCTTCCAAGGCCGGAGTGCCCTGGACCTAAAGGATCGCTTCAGAGTATGTTGTCCGGATGACTACAAACGCAAGAAACTTGCACAAGGACCGTCGAAGAAAAATGGCGCAACTGCAAGCAGTCGTTCCGAACGCAAGACTAGAGAAGAGCTCAAAGAGCTTGGCATCAATCAACCCTTCACGAAGTCAGACAGGCGCAAGCGCACAGATTACAGTGCTGAAGAGGACGAGGCACTCTTGAGAGGCTTTCGCAAGTACAGAAATGGGTGGGCAGAGATTCGATCAGATGAAGGTCTAGGCCTCGATCATCGAACACCTACGGATCTCCGCGATCGAATGAGGAACAAATTCCCTGAAGAATTTGCGACACTTGGCCTTGCGCCACGTGCTGGTGACTCTGCGAAGGCAAAGTCAAAGGGTGACCGCGTCAACAATGACCGCGCGACGATCACGACGGGTAGCAATACTGACAAAACAAATGTCAGACCGCTAAGAAATGCAGTCGAAAAGCCCCTCTCGCTCGCAAGCATCGTAGCACCAGTCGATGCCGCATTGCTACCTCTTCCTCCACCTTCCAAGCCAACCAAGCCGGTCAAACAATCTCAAAAGCTGTTCCCACCATTCCACGACCCATACTTTGGCGCAACATTCGACCAGGACGATTCCGACACTGAGCCCATCACTCTGGACCGCGACATCCTCGACTGGCCGTCGGACTTCAGCAAGCATTATTCGGACTCCAGCAAAGGGGCTGGGGGCATCGATCCACTTGCGACACTCAATCTTCCCAAACCGACCGCGGTGCCGCACTCGACAGCCTCACAAGCGCCAACAATTGGTGCCGGGACATTGCCTTCTGTCGCCGCGATCACGGCAGGGGGTAGCTTCGAGTATGGTGACGATGATGGTCTGCAGCTGCCGAGCTTGATGTTTGGGCCGATGTATGAAGGTGACGCAATGAGGACGAGTGGACCGGGGCACTTTTTGGGAATTGATGAGCTGATCTCGTAGAATTCTGCGATATTTCACTCCTTATTCGCGGAAGATTTTGGATAATTTTGAAGAAGCCAACCGCTACGCCGCTACATAAGGATCATCACTCTTCGTGATATAAACCTCGCCGATCAGCACCGCACATCCCACCGCCATCGTCACACTGATGATCGGCAGATTGTGCCTCGCAAAATCAGCACTCTTGACAATGATATATTTCCTCTCCAGAATGTCCCGCCACAGCATACCGGCCAGCGCCGCACTGAAAGCTGCACTGAAGGCACCATAGTTGACGCCAATGGCCATGCTGTAAACTGTAGCCCAGAAGGTGCGTTGGGAGATAGCCCTGCCGTTCTGTTCGTGGATGGAGACCCAGGCTTGCACTACGCGGGCGAGGAGGATGGTGGTGCCGATATTTGTGCCGGCAAACTACGAAAGATCGAGTTAGTGGCGCTGCAAATCGTCTCAGAATCTCGAGGTTCGAATACTTACGTTGCACAATATGCACGACAAGAATGCCATGCCGCCTACCGCACCGACCGTGCCCGTCTTGGTGACCCAGTGATCCCAGCCGTAGGCGAAGACTGCTATCCATCCCTTGGAGGATAGGCCTTGCACGAGGACGAACATAGTGAGTGCGAAGGGCACTAGCGCGAAGGGCAGCATTGATACTACGGCTGTGACGGTTGGAAAGGTCTCTTGCAGCCATTTGTGCAGCTCCTTCCAGAGCGACCACAGTGTAGTTGGCGTCAGTTGCTCCGCGATATACGTATCGTGTCTTGCTTGCGCCAGAGCTTTTTCATCGGCCTCTGCATCTGAGACGAGGTCTTGCGGTAGCACTCTGCCCGCGTGATGCTCGCCGGATGCAGCAGGAGAAGGCACGATGGCGTTGTCGTCTTTCTCACCGCTAGAATGCGAAGTGGAGCATGCTCGTTCCACGCCTGAAGATTTTGCGACCACAGCTCGCGCGGTCTCCTCAATCTGCTCTTCCCGAGCAGCCTCATTCTTCCTGCCCTCTGCTGCTGTAGCGCGCGTGGTCCTACGGTTCAGCCAACCCTTTGTGACATCCCAGCAGAAGAGCACAAACGCGGCAGGCGCAGTGACCCAGAACACCGGATGTTCCTTATCCGTATTTGACACGGCGTTCAATACCAGGATCGTGATCAGTGTCGCCGCCATGATCACAGCTGCGAATGCCGCACCACCTTTGTCGAGGAATGGGTTCTTAATCGCTTCGATCATGAGCAGCTCTGCCCGCTCATTCTCTGCTATATCCCTCTCCATGACTCCACGAGCATGCTCAGCATGCGGAATGTTCGGGTTGACAGCATCCCAGTCTTTCATCGACTCTGGTAGCTCTCGCAGGACAATCTTGGACGGAATGAGGCCCGGATCGGAGTATATGATCCATTGCAAAAGTGGATATAGGACGACTGCGGTGATCATTACCGGTACGACCATATTGACAGTGTATTCCACGAACTTGATGCTGAAAGCGCCAGCAAGTACCAAGTTCGTCGGATTCGAAGAAACCAGGATTGCCGATCCTATGTTCGCAACAGAAAATTGGGTGAACAGCCACGCCCTCGGCTCCTTGATGTTATCAGAGACTCGGATCATGTATGCCAGAAACGCAGTGCCAGACAGTATGACGGGATCATTGCCAACGGCACAAGCCAGCAGATAGAAGAAGACGTAGAGGTAGAAGTACAGCAGCTTGCCTTTGTGCCCGGCCTTTTGCAGAACTTTGAATGCAGCCCATCGAATAATTCCCGAGGCGTCGAGCGAGATCGCAATGTATGCCAGAGTGATAAAGAATGCCATAATGTCAATGGGAGCGATGTGATTGGCTCCAATAGTGCCATCGTGGACCTCTTCTCTTCCGATTGCGAGCATAGCCAAGAGGAAGAGATCGGCCAACAGAGGAGCGGTGATGAAGTTGATAGGAAAGTAACGTCTTCCTGGCTGCTGAGCTGCTTGCTCAGTCTGGCCGGACCTCGTGGTGGCTGTTGACACACGTCGTGCATCGCGCGTGGGTCGTGACGGGCATATTCGACAGGTAGCGAGCACATCCCGGCATAGGTTCCATAGTGACGGATGAATCGGCACCCTCTGCGGCCATAGTACTAATATGTCTGCGGCATGTCAGTCTTTCAGATAAAATGTCTCGGCTGATTGTTCCTTTGAGCTTACTGGTGATCACGAAAACAACGAGTGTGATTATAGACCGCCAATCCTTAATCTGATTGGTATCAAGACTTTCTGACATCTTGCCATGTCTAGGGCCAGTCCGACGGACACCGGTTTGATGGTACCGTCTGGGTGTTGGTCGTATTCCTCGAATTATGAGGCCAGGCTCGAGCCATTGATTGGACAGACACGGCCTGAGGTCTACGCAATCCTTCAGAACTTCGTATAGTCTCCTCTGTCCTGTGTTCTGTCGAAGAGCGAAGTTGCCAGAAATGGGTCGAATATGATGCGTCTACGTATTTGGCACTGTCACTAACATCATGATTGGCCAGGGTGTCGGCAGAGGTGGGGCTAGTGGCTTGGCGGCCTTTCTGTGCACTTCGCAATCGCATGGTGGTGCACATGGCCAAATGAAACGCGCGCTTTTTGTTGTGTTGATCAATCACTGAACCCTCCAAATCTGCCGCCGATGGTGGCTGAGCTTCTTCACCGGTCGTCACGCGTACGACCAAAATCCTACCACCTGGCGGCAGAGGAACATTTGTTCGTCATGTAACACGAACGCCTGCTTCAGCTGACTGTTCATGCAGCCCGATCAAAGTAGCGAGGCAGATGCGAGATTCTTCAGTGCCGAACAATCTCATCATATACATGTCCTCTGCAGTCAGACCCTGCACCAGCCATGTATCTTAATAAAACAGCCTTTCCCTTGACGAGGCCATGCTCAGAGGTAATCAGGGTAACTATGCCACCGCTGCCCGCCAGTCTCCCATTAGACGCGATTAGTAGCAGCCGCACGATCTCAGCAACTTCTGCAAACCAAACGGCCACTCAAGCCATATCAGTGGTCTGTGTGTGGCCTTTATTAGGTCAGTATGGTCCTGGTGTGAGGATACTGTGAGTTTTGCTCGGCACTTGAGTTTGCGTGGGTTGATATCAAGCTTACCTTGGTCGCAGGTATTACGTCTTGATCGTTGCATGCATCTTCGCCAGAAAGACAGAATGGCTGCGGAATGCTTGTCTAGCAGCAGCATTACTATTCCCTCCGGTCGCTGAAATATACAGCATCGTGCTTGCAGCCACTCATGTAGACGCAGCTGTTGACATGGACATCTATGGCACACTGCAACTATGCGCCATAGGAGCCTTAGCAGCACCCGTAACGGCAAGGAAATCTGCTACGTACTTCAAGACACCTGGGCGAGATACTATACTCGTTTGGGCTGCTATTGTTCTTGCTGGTCTGCTCGGTCTGGCAGTGGAGTTCTATCGCAGTCCTGACACTAGGCCCACTGCCGTGGAGGGATGTACCGGGAGTGACTTCACATACGGAATTATCAAAATGCGGTCTGGTTTGCGACCCAGACATGGCCCCTTATCGCCAATCAGAGGCGGTTCAGCAAACAACATCGACGTTGTCATCTGGGCGCGAAGAGGTGCCAGATATTCCATGAAGCTTGGTGGACAGCTTCGGAAACGTTTCCACCACGAGGAGCAGCCAAATGAAGATTTAGCGGAGAAGCAGGGACGTTTGCCAGAAATACCAGGCGAGGAACAACAGAATAATAGAATAATGCGACTTCGTGCATACAGCAGCGGTGAGAGGTCTCGTTCGCCAGCAAATAGTACGTGCAGCGCAACATGTCACAATTCATTGCCGATCAGGCCAACAGCCTCAGCGTCCGCACGCCAGGACACGCTAGAATTGCCTTCGTCTCCTCACAGGGGAAACTCGTTGCTGGCTGGGCACGACATACCAGTAGAAATTACAGCATCTCCGCAATCCGAGCCTGCATGTCTTCCACGCAGCATGCACCAACAGCCACAGGTGTGGGTTTTTCCAAGACACGGACGCACTCGATTCCGGTGCATAGCGGTCATGCGGCAACGAATGAAGGATCAGAGACACCAGATATCGTGACCACAACAGACTCCCGCGCGGTGTCTCGCCGTCCAAGCCTTGCTGCAGGTGTTGCGTACAACGAGTGCGAGCGACAACACTGATACCGACGCTGTTGTCGTCGAAATGTAATGTAAATCTACCCACGATTCTTCGCACGATCGCGCTTTCAATCTCTGAATACGGTTGAAGAGTTTCGGAGACTTGACTTGTCGATCTGCCAATGCCTCAAGATTCTCCTCCTGTGCGGCGTGGGTCATGTTGTCTGGATCGTATCAAAAGATTTGCTTCCCTCACTGATTTCGTGGCGTTGGTGAGCATCGTGGAGCTCGGCCCAATGGTCCTGGTCTACATGTGCGGCGTGCGACATGTTAGTCTCCTCATGCTGGAGCTGTATCAAGCTTAAGTCGGACGTGAAAGCATCATCGCTGCTACCATCGGTGACACCTACAGCAACCCAGGAGCGTCGAAACTGCGGACAATCAGTGCGAGCTTGCGGAATTCTGCTGAGGCCCCTCAAAGCTCTCGGCCTTGATAGCGCTATGTGACGCCTTCGCTGCACATCACCTCATCTTGCCACGACCATAAGCAGCCGGGCCAGTGGATCCTCGGCTTCCGGTTTGGGAAGGCACGCAGAGCATGCTGCTATGCTTCGGTACTGGAAGGTCGTGGTACATCGGAGTAGTACGCGCGTGGAACGCTGTGAAGTAAACAGAACGTGCCGGTGGACGCTGTGTTGGAAGAAGGCAAGTGTCGTCTAGTGGCGTCGCGTCGAGAAGATAAAAATTGGTCTCATTATGCGATCACGCGCGCAAGGATGGACTGCCACGTTCTGTGGGTGCGGGGCTCGCAGTCTAGCGCGCAAAGGATTGCAACCCAAAATATGGCCACGAGGCTCGATCGACGGTTGTCGAAACAGAAATTGGTCGATCTGTTCGCCGTGCTGTGCGTGCTCACGAGGCACAGAACTCTACTCTTCGTCTTCGACTCGTGCTGTTCAAGCCATTCCCCACGGTGTTACGGCCTGACGTCCGAGAGCCACCAAAGAGACAAATTTCAGTGTGTACAAGGGAAGGTCAAGCCAGTCCAACGACGCACTTCAATCACGTGCTGTCAGGTACTGGGACGAGTCCTTACTTGAACGGCTACTCTGACGCGCATAAAGATGAGATGCCCCCTGGCCGCAGTAGTAGTGACGGCTTGAGGTTGGCAGCGCCAGCAAATTTGAAATCGACCGAGGCACATTTGGCTTTCAGGCTTCATCCAAGGCCTGCGTGACGCATGCGCGGCGCGGCGTGGCCAACGTCTAATTTACCATACAAGCTCCGAGGCACAGATTGGCAGCAAAACCCAACTCTCCGCATCGCATCGACGCGGGGCGCCAGCATTAGCGGTGTCGCCTCCAGATGTGCACGGCGGAGAAGTCCTAAGGGGATCCCGGTCTGGTAGACACCCAAAGGCTCTAGCGATTGAGGCTTTGCCCATCTACTCGGAATTGCGCGCTTCATTTGGCGAACCAAGTTATTGTCCCCTCAGCCAACAGAAACTCTGGAATTGAACAAACTTTGGAACTAGACCACGGCCTCGGCAGATCTACTCCATCCTAGAACCGTCTGCATCCACTATCTGGGGAGACACCTGCGCAGATGCTGCTGTGGTGCGGCGGTGCCAATGGATCTCGGATCACCGAGGCAAGATCCTGTCCCCACTTGCTTCGCCATGATGAAAATAACAGAAGGGTACCACCTATCGCTTTCGTTTGCGAAGGCTTGACTCTGTGCTCTCACACTGGTCCGACGACAGTGAGGACTGATTGTTGTTGCTCGCTGCCAGTGTAACGACAGCCAGGATGTCGCCGCTTCGCAATCACGGCCACGCCAGTATGGACGACAAGCCTGCTCACGTCACCCAAGGCTCACCCACCTCCTCAGACAACAACATGGTAGAGCGATTAGAGCACTTCGACCCCGGCTACGCCCATGACCGGGACCTCGAACATCACCACCTTGACGAGAAGCAGCGAATGGAGCTTGACGAGGCAAACAACCCCAATATCCACCACCACGTACACGACGACCATGATATCCCGCCAAGCATAGAGCTGAAGCTGACCACTATTATAGATGAATCCAAGATTATTTCTTGGACTGACGGCAATGTCTTTCTGCTGGATTGGATCACAGATTCCGTTGTACCTTTACGGTAGCGTGTTGCCAGACATCTACAGTGAAATCGGTGGTGCGGGCGGCCGATGGCTGTGGATGGTCGTCGGTTATCTGATCCCGGTCTCTGCTCTCTGCCCCTTCGTGGGAGCCCTTTCCGATCTGATCGGTCGTAAGAAAGTTGCCGCCATCGGTCAGGTCCTGCTAATCATCGGCCCAATTGTGGTGTCTACTGCACACCAGATCAACACAGCTATCGGCGGTATGGTCATTGCTGGTCTCGGCGCTGGTTTGAACGAGTTGATTGCGCTTGCCGGTACATCTGAGATGGTTCCAGTCAGCAAGCGTGGCGCCTACGTTGGTCTGGTTGTCTTCACGATTCTGCCCTTCTGCCCTTCCGCGCTCTGGGCTCAGCTTATTACTGCCGATTCTAACTGGCGATGGGTTGGGCTGCTGGTCGGCGTCTGGAACTTTGTCGGTCTTGTCCTTGTCGCCCTGTTCTACAAGGACCCCATCATCATGGAAGAGAAGCAGACCAAGAAGCAGATTCTCAGGGAAATTGACTACATTGGCGGCTTCCTCAGCACCGCTGGCGTCACATGCTTCATGATGGGTCTTCAATGGGGTGCCCAGCAGGTACGGCTTCCACCACACCTCTTTCATATGCTCAGACTGACATCATCTAGTACCAATGGAAAAGCGCACAGGTCTTGGTACCGTTCCTCATCGGCGCCGTGCTGATCGTTGCCTTCTTCCTGTACGAGCGATTCCTCGCCAAATACCCCATGTTGCCCAAGGAAATTTTTGGCCGTGACAAGCGCACTATGATTGCCATCCTCCTCATCACGTTCTTCTCTGGAGGTAACTTCTTCGTCTTGCTGCTGTTCTGGCCTACGCAGACTTACAACATGTACGGCAACAACCCACTCCATATCGGTATTCGCACTCTCCCGATCGGATTTGGTATCATCGGTGGCGCTGTTATTTCCCTTTTGCTCATCGGCATTACCAAGGGTCGCACTACGGTACTCATGATTTTCTGGACATGTCTAATGACCGGATTCGTTGGCGCTATGTCCGTCGCCACCACCACCAATCTATACCCGACAGTCTACGGCATTCTGGTCTTTGCCGCCATTGGTGTCGGCGCAGTCATCATTCCTTGCTCTATCATTGCACAGATCGTTTGTCCCGTTGAGTACATCGGCACCATTACAGCCATCACGCTGAGTATCCGTTACATCGGTGGCGCCATCGGCTTTACGGTCTACTACAACGTCTTCTACCATAAGTATTACGCAACCACTACAATGACTGGTGTCAAGATTGCCAAGGGCGGATATTCTTTCAGCCTGGTCGCACTTACCGACTTGGTAACGTACGCGAGTGAGGCCCAGTATGACACTCTCACGAACTACATTGAGACGAGCCCGCTTGTCCTGAAGAAAGATACCGCCTTTGATTTCATCATCAACTTGGTTCAAGAGGCTTTTGCCGGGGCCTACAGATGGCCGTACTGGATCTCGATCGGTTTTGGCGGTGTTTGCATTGTCTCCTCCTTTTTCCTGAGGGATATTAGGAGGTTCATGTAGAAATGGAAGTACGTCCGCCAACATTGCGGCCAGGATCCATGAATGGTAGCACGAACCATACGGCTAAAATTTATGAGAAATGAAACCAAAGGCATGGTTTTTTGACATTTATCAGATGAATCATTCGAGCTGTCATGACTTCTTAGCATCACCTTCATTGCTGTACTTCTGTTCGCTTCGGGACGAGATGTGCTCGAGACGAGCGACGACGTAGACCCATTGTCGTCGCCCCGGATCCATCTCCACCGATGAATCACCTTACTGCTCGTTGGATGTTCGGAGGTCGTTATTTCAGGTGAGCCGACGTTTGCGGCAGTTGACTTGCCGACGAAAAACTAATGTTCAGCGCCATTACCTTCTGGAGAGCGGGTTCATTGAAGTTGTTGACGAGCGGTGTAAGAACAACAGGTGCTCAGTCGGACCCATTACGGTTCTTCTGTAGAGAGATGAAGCAAGGCCAGGTCGACTTATACCTTGCACATTGCATGCACATACCTCGCAAGCAATTCTGGAAATCATCTTTCATTGTATTAATTGGTCCCGTCATCACGCGTAAAGGACGACATGCTGCAGTCATGACCAGACGATATCTTGGATGCGTGGAGCCGTTAATCAGAAGCATGTGTTATGAATAGTAGACCGCGTTCCACCTTACCAAACAAGTGCCTTCTGCGCCAAGCACTGCCATTCGCTGACCCTGGCCATGGTCTCGAGGTCTCTGAACAGTCTTGCCCATCCCAGAGTCGCAATGCTACTTACAGATCGTCGACGCAAGCAAGGCATGGTGGTATAGCATGCAGAGGCGAGCTTCTTGGCTCGTGTGTGGCTTGCGTACAGACCTGGGGCCGCTTTTGGCCCACCTGCCGGCCGTGCAGAGAAGGGGCACAAAGCCAATGGATCAGTAGCACGCAGCAACGACTGTGCGTAGTTTCCGCATGCATGTCATCGAGGACTAAAGCCTTTGTCGGGGTTCCGCATTGGAGAAGATGCAGATACTTACCAAGGGTCGAGTCTAATCGAATCCTACGCCGTTGTGGACCGCCGACTTTGGCAGCTGTCAAAGGACGCGTCACATGTTGTGCGGCCGTTTCCGTCTTCGACAATGCGATGTGCCGCATGCGGTCCTTGGCTTTGTCGAGCTCGGGAACAACACATTCGACTCCGCGATGTCCTGCACATAAATATGTCAGAGACCTGCCCACCACCGGCTTCGATCTGCAGGAGCGCGCTGACCAGTCGTCAGCCTCTCAGCATGGCGCCTGGTCAGCTCCCTCCCTGCATATACTTCAGCTTTCACCATCATTATATCTATACAACACGACAGACCTTGTAAATTCCCGCCGAAAACGAACCGGCGGATGACACCCACACCACCGCACTTCCTATATGCCAGGCAGCAGCGACCGGCACAGACATCTCGCCCAACCAACCCGCGGTAGGACACCTGTCTATCGCGGACATACTTGGCTCTCAGCAGGACTCCATACTATCATCCTGAAAGCCGGACGTCCACCTTTACTGACGTCCTCGGGCCAGTGCGATCAAGAAGTATATATGTTGGTTTGCAAAACCAGCCTTTCTGTTGGCGTCCTCAGGCCACCTCGACCAAGAAAGACATCTGTTGTCCTTCTTCAAGATTAACCATTCGCTCGTCGCGTGCGCCTGAGAAGAATCCTTCTTTAAGATCAACCATTCGCTCGTTACCTGCGACGGAGAAGAACTTGGAGGTCCTGCTTCTGATTTTTAGAGAGCAACTCGGCAGGGCACGTCCGTCAAGGTCGTGATGCAGGCGTCAAGCGCGGCCTTGAGGACTTGGATTTGCCGGGTGCGGGTGTGGCGAAGAGAGCGAGGAGCGATTACGAGGCTGATTCTCTTCGAACGCTTCGGGGGATAAGATGGAGGATGAGAGCAGTCTAGTCGAGCGGCATCTGGACGTCTTCAGAAATCTTGGATGGAAAGGAAGGCATCATCATTCTCCTCATCGTCCACCACTCGCTGCTTTTCGAGATGAACTGCGAGGCTTTTGGCGAGTGCAAGAGCAACAACGAGCCCGGCTGAGTCGACGAGGCGTTTGGCGGGTACCAGAGCGACAACGAGCCCGGGTACTTCAACGGGGCGTCCGGCGAGCGGGATAATGACAACAACTTCAGCTTCTCCAGTACATGAAGCCTCGTCGAGCTGCTTATCAACCATTGGCTGCAGGAGCAGATCCATCAACAATGGCCGTGCCGAAGCGCGTAAGCCTGCCCAGGCGATCACGCTGTAATGGCGCCGGATGATGGGTCTCCACATGGCTAAGATGTTGAAATCCATCATGCAGTGCCATGGCAGCGTGACCGCCTTGGAAGTTGACAGGCTCAAGGACGTCCAGAACGTCATGAACGGCATGGCCGCGATGTGCAGATCCAACATGGCTGTCATGCACAACCTTTCTTTTTGGCCGCGGCGATAACGCGTTCTGCCTACGCGTCTGACGTTCTGGTCGTCATTAGGCCTGCCGTGTTCTTTTGAGAACGTCAGCCGAGCTGTGATGCTGCGGCTGAGTGGTACATATATGGGATCCTGTGCGGGAGACTTCCTCGGCAGGCATGGTATATGCTGCCGTGATCCAGAATGAATGGAGTTCCGACATCCACGGTCCTGTCCGGATACCCACCCGATCAATTAGCCAGGCATGGTGTACGAGCACTCCTAGGGTCCTCTTTGATCTGGATGCCACTCGTCATAATCAACTCAACTGCCGTGCCGTCCATAATCTGGCATGCTGCTGGTGATATGTGGCATGATGCATGCTCCTATGCTTGTCCAAGTCGAGTGGCATCACGTGCGGGACCTGCGACAATTGGATCAGTGGCGAAGCCATCACTCTGCTGGTAGTGCACAATCCAAGCATCAATGGCTCTTCTGTGTCGTCATCATCTTATTCTTCTGGCTGAGGTGGCCTCTACATGTCCGTCATCTGAATATGCTCCATCAGCTCACTTGCGTGGTGTCCCATATTCAGAAGGCAAGAACGGTTGCATGTGCCTTCCTCGTTTGTTCTTTCCACGCCTCAGCAGTTGACTGACGCAACCGTGAGCAAAGATGGAAGCCCGTGCGCCTGCCTGATTTTCTTGATAAAAGTCTGCACCTTTTCATCCACCCACGTCAGCCTCACGACCGCGCGACAGAGAGACTTGCGACATCCATACATTGTTGTATCGAAAGTGTCACCGTCGCTTCCTGCATCAGGACCTTTCGACGAGGCCTTTCCATATCGGCAACATCAGATCATCCCCTCACACCTCTACGGCCCATCAAAAATGGCCGCCAACTGGGAGATCGCGCCGACCGCGACTACCTCTGCCAGCGATGCCTGGGGCGCCGCCGCTCCTGCTGCAGAACATGAGACCAATGCCGATGCCGGCAACGCGTGGGGCTCCGGGGGTGACGATTCGAGTGAGCAGGCTGCTACTATGGAGCACATCACGAAGCAGCTGGACGAGGCACAGCTGACCGCTAAGGCTCGCAATGCCGGCTGGACGGAGAAGACGGCATTCGACTACGACGAGTATCAGCGCGGGGGTGGTGACAGCCGCGACTGGGCCGGTGCCGCGAAGGTGTACGAGTGGAATGACGAGTTCGGTGATGTCGCGCCCAAGGTCAAGGAGCTTGAGGACGTCCTCTTCGGCGGCGAATTTCAGCAGCGCAAGGGTGAGCACACGCAGGCCTTTGAGTACGAAGTCCACCAGGAGGGTCCGAAGCGTATTGAGCCCATCAAGAGTGTATGTTCCCTGCTTCTTTATCATTCTCTTTCTCGCTGACACACGATCACAGTTCCAGGAGGCTGGTCTTCATCCGGTGGTCTTGGACAACATCGAGCTCGCTCGCTACGACCAGCCGACTATCATTCAGCGGTACACGATTCCAGCGGTGCTCGAAGGCACAGACGTCGTTGCTATTGCGCAGACCGGCATGTCTAGCAATTCGTCCTACTCGCGACCGTACGCTGACTTTTACAGGCTCTGGCAAGACCGCGGCATACCTCATTCCTGTCATCTCTCGCTTGATGGGCAAGGCGAAGAAGCTGTGCGCCCCTAAGCCGAACGTCGTCGACCCCAACTACAACCCGAAGTTCCACAAGGTTCGTGCTGAGCCGCTCGTGGTCGTTGTGGTTCCTACGCGCGAGCTTGCCATTCAGATCTTCGACGAGGCCCGTCGCATGTGCTACCGCTCAATGCTTCGTCCATGCGTCGCCTACGGCGGTCTACCCTACCCCATCACGCTTGAGGAGCTCGGCAAAGGCTGTGATGTCTTGATTGCCACTCCTGGGCGCCTCTGCGACTTGATGGACAAGCCAGACATCTTGACTATGTCCCGCGTCAAGTACACCATCATCGACGAGGCAGACGAGATGCTGCACCAAGATTGGGAAGAGCAGCTCAAGAAGATCATGTCAGGCGGTGATACGAACGAGGACGCCGATCACTGCTACCTCATGTTCTCAGCCACCTTTCCCAAGGGTGCTCGTGCTCTCGCGCGTGAGTACCTGGAGACTGACTATCACCGCATCGGCGTTGGTCGTGCTGGCTCGTCCCACAAGAACATCAACCAGCAGATCATCTTTGCTGAGCAGGATCGCAAGCGCGAGGCTGTCTACGATTTGCTCTTTGCCTCCGAGCCGGCGCGCACGTTGATCTTCTGCAACGCCAAGGCCTCGGTCGACCTGCTCGATGATTACCTCTACAATAAGGGTCTGCCGACAACCTCGATCCACGCCGACCGTAATCAGCGTGAGCGTGAGGATGCTCTTCGTGCCTTCCGCACTGGCCGTGCTCCTATCCTGATTGCCACAGGCGTATCGGCTCGTGGCTGGGATATCAAGGATGTCAAGCACGTCATCAACTACGACCTCCCATCAGGCATGCACGGCGGCATCAACGAGTACATCCACCGCATCGGCCGCACCGCTCGCATTGGTCATAAGGGCCTGGCGACTTCATTCTACAACGAGCGCAACGAGGACATTGCCGAGGATCTTGTCAAGATCCTCGTCGAGATGGGCTGCGAGGTCCCTGAGTTCCTTGCGCATCTGAAGCCGGAGGGTGGGGAGATTGAATTCGACGATAACAGCGAGGATGAGGCTGAGACTGAGGGCGAAGGCTTTGGCGGTGGTAAGGCTTCTGAGGGCGCTGACGCCTTTGCCCCAGCTACTGCGTCTGGTTGGGGTAGTGCTCCTGCTGCTGAGGCCGATACTGCTTTCCAAGCTTCTGCAGGTGTTGAGGTGAGCGCTTGGTAAGAGGCAGGCGGTGAGTTTGACAGCAGTGCTCGTCCAGAGTCTGGCACAGACTACACGATGGTGGCGGCTTGAGTACCAGCACTTCGGCAGGTTGAATTCAGGTCGAGGGGCATGAGCAATGACTACGAAGTATGATGAGCATGATTATGATTCACAAAACTGCAAAAAGTGATGCAACAAGGTCTGGGCTGGAGATACTGCTCCTGCAAAGGGGAGCACGGCCCACGGCAGGCGAGCGACGGAGTTTGCTTCCTGCGGTGCTGCCAAAGACCAAGCATGGCATAGTGCGATATGGGCTGGGTGTGTTGATGAGATGTAGCTAGCATCGAAGCATACTCGTTCTTCACCGAAGTGAGCTTTCCTTGACTGTCCATGCACGCCATGGTATGGCTCTTATCCTTGACCTTCCATGATCCATGCTACTACGCGTTTGACCCAAACATATCGCCCAGCACAACCAATGAAGTCTGGGATCTCTTGTCCTTGCTCGTAGCAAACGGAATGTCATGTCCGGCTCGTGGTCGTAGACAGGACATGGTCGGCGGTGTCGTCGTCGTGTCGTCGTCGCAACGCACGCACGCACGGACGACGGTTCGACGCACGGGCCTCATCGCCCTGCCACTTTCATATTTGCGCCCCTGCGAACGTAAGTTCCCCTCCCTCGCTCACGACATAACCATGTCGCATGTTGCCAGCACAGAGGATTCCAAGAGTCGTACACGGGAGCTTCATGGACATACACGCACGACAGTGCCGTTACTTTGGAGTCCAGCGGGCAAGATTTCTCCGAGCACAGAACGGGTGGGAGGTAGGGTGGGTGGCTGGTACAATCGCCAGCCAGCTTCACCGAACAAGACATCACTTACCAGCCATGCCATACAACCGGGGCTAAGTATAGGACTTTCAACTCTTTGGCACACTGTTTTTGCTCTACCACAGTATTGCTCATTATTGCCCCTGCTTGTACATACGACATACCTGTACCTTACCGGGAAGGAGCGAACAAGAAAGTTGTGGATGCATGAGTCAGTGTTGTTGACGTGGTAGCTGCAGGTGCAAGAGCTTCCAGGTTCTTTTCCTTCCGCACAGGAGGAGTGGGTTCGTTCAATTAGAGCTCGCGACTGCCCTGTCGTTGCGTCGAGCAACGACCGCATCGGCTCCTGCTTGCTCAACCTTGAGCAATGCCGACCTCGAGTACACTTACACCTGACGCCCCCTTCGCCCTCAGACAACCCAACGTCAGTCAACCGAGCATTGTGCACAGCAAGCCTAGTCAACAGTCGATCACTGCCACCGAGGACTACTATTCTCTTTCCAACTCGGCTTCGTCGACGACATCGGGCGACAGTGCGGGCACGGCAAGGGAAGCAGGCGTGGGTGGGCCGAACGTGATCCATAGGTTCGTCACGCCGCCGGAGCGGTGTCGGACTCCCGCCCAGAGTCGAGATTACTTGCCTCAGGCGGGTGCTGGCACTGGTGGGAACCAGACGGTCGGGAGTCGGGATGCGATAAGGGGAGAAGAGGAGGAAGCAGAGGCGAGAACGACTCCGATACGAGGACCAGGAGTGAGGAGAGATAGTGTCGAACAAACTTCTGTCATTGCGATACCGGCTGCAGTCCCATTGAGAGGCAACGGAGCACAGAGGATATCGATCCCGAGACGACCGGTTCCAACCAAAAACAGTCCCACGACGAGTCCGGCATCGGCACAGACCGCTTTCAAGCAGGACACAGGCATGATCGATCCGACAAATGCCAGGAGCTCCGTGGCCATTGATCTGGACAATGACCCGGAGGGTGTACTTGCGCAAAGAGGAAGAGATGGTGCCATCACGCCAGGAGTGGACGACGGGCCATACGTTCGCTTTGCCCTGGACCAGCTGACGAGGGACGAGGAGGTCAGGGGCAGTAGAGGGTACGGGAGCTATGCGATGCCAGGTGCCTTTCCCTCGGATACGCGAAAGCTAGAGCTAGTGGAACTATCGGCTCAACGGTCGGTGGTTGAACTTTCGGCTGTGGAACCTGGCCAGGCATACGGGACACCTACACCAGTTCGACCTTCTCACGAGAGATTCAGAGCCGCCGATGACGCTGACGACATCAGCCGTCTGGCTCCAGCTGCCGCTGCAGGTGCAGGAGCAGCAGCCGTGAGGAACGAGTACGATCACGGCAGATACACAAACGACGACAGATCTGAACCGACACGCGGACAGTGGCAAGCGGAGGTCCCAGATGAACCACCAGCACGTAATCCGAACAGACCTATCTCCAGAACGGAGGAGGCAGTACCTATCCCGCAGGAACGCTCACCACGACGAGTTACGTTGAATCGGCCGCTTCAGGGGCAGTCTAGCAATGGAGTGGCTGTAGCTACGATTCAACAACAGCAGCAGCGCGATGGCGAGGCTTCGCACGGTGGTGATGCTTTCATCCCAGTTACCGATGCGTCACGACGCCTGACGTTCGTGCCTGGCATTCTGCGACCTGTGCAACTGGGATTATTCCTCTTCGCTGTCCTGGCGTACGTTGTATGTCTCATAGTCTGTGCTGGGTGGAGCTTGACGCATCAGGGACTCTGGGCTTATGGGGCCTTTGGTGACGTGCGATACTTTGTCTTTCAGTACCTGCCCATCCTGCTGGGCGTCATATTGTTCTTCTGGACAGTACAGATCGAAGTCGCACTTTACAGAATCGCACCATTCGCGGCGATGAGCTCGAATTCGCCGGAAGATCGTGAGGTGGGCAGAGAGCTACCCCTGGTGCCAAAGGGGCTTGTGTTGCCATATATTGGCCACTTCAAGGCACCAGGCCTGAAGATCATTGGCTTGTTCTTATTAGTTGCTTGGCTGCAGATCTGGACCGTGCCGCTGCTGGCAAGCAGCTTCAATGTCCATTACTTTGGCTCTCAGGCGCTGCGCACAGGAGGTTGGACCTGGATCGCGACGCAGGGACCTATCTGGACCTGTATAATCTTGTACATGCTCCTCGCCGCTGCCGTCGTACTTCTTGCAATCTGGCTGAAGTTCGGGCGAAGAGAGACAGGTCTGCTATGGGATCCGCGGAGTCTGGCGGATCTTGTCGTGCTGCTTGCTAGAAGTAATGCTCTCGACAACGGCGAGTACCACGCGGAGCCTGCGCAGCTTGGTCTCTGGCGCACGGCTGGCAGACCGCGGGATATATTCCACACTTACGGTGTCGCCGAGAAGCCGGGCAGACAGTATAGCCTTCGCGATGGTGAAATCAAAGAGACTACTGCCCGCCAAGAGGCAGTGCACATGCCAGCCACCAGATACTCCATCGAGCCGGAGATGCACGGCGCAATAGACGCCGACGACGAACAGCGCCACTCTCGCGAAAAGATGCTGCCACGCGACCACGGGGACTACGATGAGGAACGACAGGACCGACGTCATATTGGCGGTGCACGCCTGATTCCCTGGTTTCTGCAACCCATCTTCTCGAGTCTCTGGGCCATAGTTGCCCTTGTCCTCCTCCTCGCCTTCCTCATCGTCAGCTACCTTCCTTCCACCGGCCTTGCGCGAGGATTCCACCCGGACGTCCCGACCGCAGTCAACAGAGCAGGCTTCTCAGGCGCAAATTTCCTCTACTCTTTTGTCCCGGCCTTGCTGGGGATGCTCTGCTTGCTGTTCTGGCTCGACACCGACTACGCCTGGCGCAGGCTGCAAATCTACCAAGCTCTGAGCCGGACGGATGGAGGCGCGGTGGCGGAGAGAAGCTTGTTGCTGTCTTATGCCGCAGACTTCCCGGGCTTTGTCACCGCAGGTGCGATTGTGAATCGGCATTGGAGAGTTGCGGTGCTCAGTCTGGTGAGCTTGATCGCGGCAGCTCTGCCGATCCTGGGAGGTGGTGTGTTCTGGGCGCAGTTCTACGTCTCAGCGCAGCGGACTAAGATCTCGATCCATCCGCCGGCTTACTACGCTCTCACTGTGTTCGCGGTGTTGTATGCGCTGGCTTACTTCCTCATCTTCCCAGGAAGGCAGCTCAGGGAAGCGAGTCATCGACTGCAAGGCAATTCTGGGATGACGTTCGCCGAGGTATCGGACCTGGTGCAGCAGAGTCGAATGGTGGATGATTTTGCGTTCCATGCGCCGGCGAGCAAGATAGCGCTGATTACGAGGTTGTTGTCTGCGACTCCTGGCGCTGGCGCGGGTGTGCTTGGTGTGAGGCAGACGGAGGCTGCGGATAGCAGGGCGAGTCTTGCAGATTCGATTAGAGGGTTTGGAAGGGCACGGCAGCAGGCTACGGGTGCTGGTGGTGCTCAGGATGAGAAGAGTGGGGTGGAGGAGGTTGGGAGGTATGCGCTTTGGGATTATGATGGGAGGGATGGGGGTAGCTACTATGGGATTGATCGGATACAGAGGAGGGTTGTTGGGTTTCGAGGGATCTGAGCGAAGAGGTGATTGCTTTTGCGTTCGAGCGAGGCGTTGTGAGGATTAGTCCCTCGTCCGGTGTGATGAGACATGAGGTCAAGACGGGTCATGGGACTCCGACTGCTGTACAGTCATGGAACTTGACGGCTTGGACGAAGCAAACTACATAGGCTATAGTAATGCTCATAATCACGCTTCATATGTACTTTCCAATTATTCAAGACTGGTATCACTTTCCCATGGCCAAATGCCAATCAGAAATGTGGGGTCTTCAAGGCGTTGACGATGAAGTCACTGCTAACCACCACCTTTTAACTTACTATAAGATTGACATCTTCTGAATCTCGTGCCTTTATATTAATACATAGAAACACCTGGATTGCGTGGGAAGAAGAGAAATGCCAGGCAAAACTCTCGTGGTCCTCGGCTCCGGCCCGGGCATTGGTGTCTCGGTGGCGAAGACGTTCAGTGTGAGGGGTTTCACGCATGTGGCGCTGGTGTCGAGGGACGAGGAGAGGCTGAAGGGGGAGTGGGATCAGGTGCTTGAGGCGGTGCAGGAGAGGGGCTACAGTTGTCAAGTACGAAGAACTGAACCTCTGTGTGTTTGGAAAAGCGCTCGGCTAAGTTATTGAGAGGGATTTAGGTCAAGACTTGGACGTGCGATTTGGCGGATTTCGAACAGTTGCATAAAACTTTGAAGGAGATTGAGGGGTTTGGGAGTCTGGAGTGTGTGCTGTTCAATGCGGCGAGGGTGGCAGGGAAGCCGCCACTGGAGGAGGAGACGGAGAGGATCGAGAAGGACTTCCGGGTAAGTCATATCTCCCCCCCACCCATAACAACAATCCGCCTGCGATCTTCTGTAGCGGTCGAATTCTAATTCCACCAGCTCACCAACCTCGCGCTCTACGAAACCGCGAAATGGGCCCTTCCACTCCTTAGAAAGGCGCCGGAAGCTCACTCGCCGTCGTTCTTCGTCACGAGCACTTCGCAGCTCTGGAAAGAACCGATGTACGATCTCGTGTCGTTATCGATGGTCAAGTCTGCGCAGAGGGCTTTGGTGCTGAGTTTGCATGATAAGTTTGGGGGGGAGGTGCATGTGGCGTTGGTGAGCGTAGGGGGCGTGGTAAGTGCGGAGAAGAAGCTGAGTCCGGAGAATATTGCGCAGGCGGCTTGGGAGTTGTATGCGCAGAAGAGGGGGAGTTGGGAGAGGGAGGTTGTTTGTCCGGATGATGATGAGGAGGAGTCTTGAAGTAATTGAGGAGACGAATTTCTCGTCGAACGTTTACTGCGGTTTGGGTCCGGCTTGCCAGGATTGCTGATTGTTGCTGTTGAAACTACTGTTGAGCACTTCCGGCTCCCAGCTCTGTGGAACCAGCCTCAAGCGGCTCAGCAATCAGGACAGCGAATACTTCCACCTCGTCAGGACCTATCAACAACATCTCGGAGCACCTGCTCATGAGTCAGCGAACATCTTCGCTACCCTGCCCCCAGCCGTGACATTCAATCAGCGATGTATAGTGACCCTCTGCACAACCGTACCCCTACACCCAACCTCCTCACCTCTCCCGATTCCAACCGCAACTCCACACTCCCCTCCAACACCACAACCGTATCCATCGTCAGGCTCCTATGCATCGCATGCCCTTAGCCTAAATGCATAGTGAAGATGGTAGGGTAGCTGCTGCGAGGATGGCAGAGTTTGCCGCTTCCTACGCCATGGAGACGGTCGTGGGCGTATTGGTCGATGTCGGAGTTGTTGGAGATGTTGGGAGGCAGGGAGTGGAATGTGTGGATGATGTTGAGGATGCCGCCGGGTACGGGGACGATGTGGTGTTATTGTCCCATTTTGGGGAAGAAGATCGATTAGAGCGTGGATGGGTCGTGGGTTGTTATGAAGGAGGACGTTGTTTCATGTTATGATGGTCGAGGCTGTAGCCTGGGATCCTGCTCAAGTAAGTTCTAATGGCCGATGGATAGCGGTAAACTCAGGCAGTCACCGAGAGATAGGGATGAGAGGGTTTTTGACTTTTGGTTTTGTTGATGTACAGTTGTCCTCAACTGCAGATTTCATCACAACTCAGCGATACTTTTGCCGCTGGGCAACAGCTTACTCGACACACCGTCCTTCGCCCGCTCCCGTAGCCCAAGGCGGTCGGCTCCACATCTCTTCACCGGGTTAATAATATCCATGCGCGCACCTCATGGCAACTCGCGCCGTCGTGCTTGCCAGTGCACTCCGAAGGAGCAGCGAGAGCGAGCCCCACGAGCAGCGACAGGGCTGTGTAGAGGATGAGGCGGAGGTGCTCTTGGCGGCCTTGACAGGTAAGTCGACCACGCCGCCATCTGACATTGGAAAGTCCTTCTCAATTGACAGCATTGAGGCTCAACAAAGACATCAAAGTCGGATGACGGTCAGAGCTATCATGCAATTAATGGCAATACAGGCACATGGTATCCCTGACGTGCAGTGAGATGTGGGATATACATCCACAGGAGCATCAACTTATATCCCAATGACATGTCATCGTTAGGATCTCTCCTGATCGCTCATTCCTCATCGTGTCCAGCACGCCTACTTCCTCATAGCCTCCCACCTCGCCCTCGCCACCTCTTTCGTCTTCTCCAAGAATCCCGCTCGCCCGTCCCCGCTGCCCTCAGCCTTCGTCAATCGCTCAGCTTCCTCCACCGCATCACCCACTCTTGAGCTTTCGTGCCCAAGACCCACGCCACCACGATAAAGGCCCTGATCCAGGACTTGCTGTGCCAAAGAGCTGGCTGCGGGGGACGCTGAACCGCCAGCCTTGGCGAACAAGCTCGCGCCCTTTCCCATAGCCGGTGTTTTGACGTCCTTAGCGCCTGCGCCCTTCAGCGACATCTTGATTCCCGTGGGAGCAGAAGCACCGGGAGTCTGCTCTGCGCGGCGCTCTGCGGCTCTGTCACGGTACGCCGTCTCCTTTTCGGCTTCCTCTGCACTTTTGGATGCTCGCGGGCTGTTTCCGTCGTTAGACTCGCCCTTTGTAGGGAGCTTCAACGTGCTGTTCTCATCGATGCTTTTCTGTTTCAGCCGCTGGTAGCCCTTATGCTTTGCTTCTTCGTCTTTCAGATTCGCCAAATGCTTTTCACTCAAAGTAGCGTGCTTCTGAAGCTTGTCGGAAGTCGCCAGATTTACATAGCAGAGGTAGCAGCATTTGGTATCCTCCGTATCGACACAGAAGGTCTGCTCATCGCTCAGTCGTCGCGTATTGCTGGCCTCTCGACTCGCAGGCGCACGAGTTGTGCTTGGGTGAATGGCATTGACGCCAGACAGTGGTTGTGGCTTCGCAATCACCTCTGCGGCAGGCTGTTCGGCACGAAGCTCTCGTCCTCTGGCCTGCCACTTTTGTAATTCTGCAGGCGCGGCCAATGTTGAGCTTGGTTTGGCTTTCTTCTCCGTCTTCGCTTTCTTAGCCTTCTTGCCATCATCTGCAAGGGCATCCGTGGATCTCTTTGCTGCAGGTGGATTCTCGCTGACCATCAGCTCGTCTGCGTAGCTAAATTGATCGCGATATCTGTATCTCTGCCCGTCGTGTGGCATGATGAGAGTGTATCGGTCTGGAGTGTAAAAATCATCGATCGCCACCGGTTGAAAGACATAAAGCTGTGGGAACATGAATTGCACAGAATTGCCTTCGATTGTGAAGTTCTTCTGGCCCTCGAACCGCTCAAGTGCCGACTTGGCGGCCTCGACGCTGTGGAACTCAGCGAACGCATAGCCCATGGAACATTGGCTCTTGCGATCGCGTATGAAAAGGATGCGGCGGATGCCGCCAGCTGCGTCGGCATGAAGTAGACTCCTGACAGCTTTTCCGATTTGTTCTTTCGTCGAGGTGGACGCCAGACCAGTGAGCATCACCAGCTTTGAAGGGCTGCCACCGACGCTGTCTTGTTCGATATTCTAGAGGCTTCGGTTCAGGACACGTGACTGGCCTCAGGGGAATGCGAGACTGTACCTGTTGCTTTCTGGTCTCCACCTCGTCATGACGACGATCTCCGGCACCTTTGATAGAGAATCCCTGATCATCGTCGTAGTCCAGAACGGGCGGCCTCCTATGGCCGTAGCTGCTTTGACCGTCGACATCCCGGAACTCACGTTCATGGCGCCTGTCATATCCAGCATACTGCTGGTGGCGATCTATAGGGGCATGTCAAGTTAGCCCGTTGCACATGTTGGATGTATACGAGCGTAGTCTTGATTTGCTCTGGTCGTGCGGGCTTCATAATTTTGGATGCTTGATACCGTCGTCGTATGTCTCGCGGTCCCGCGGACGGTACGAGTCCATGGTGAACGATAACGTTCACGCGTAGATTACTTCGAAGTCCGAAATGCTCTTCGTCGCGACGGTACAATAAGCAATGCAATAAACTCTGTGGATAGGTGGTCCGGGAGTCGAACGAGAGTCAGTACGTGTCGCGAGAAGCGCGCAGTCGGTGATGGCTAATAAAAGTCCAGTGCTCGGCGACTCGGCTGCGCATGACTCGAGCAAGCATGTGAATCACATGTTGGACAAATACCTAGGTACTCCTGTCTCGACATCGCTATAATCAACATATGAATACCGCCAAAATGTCTCGTCCTGGCGGCTCCAAGAATCACGTGCGCAAGCCGACCGACACGAATGACAAGAAATCCAACGAGCGCAACGAGTACATCCCATCCTTCATTGCGAAAAAGCCGTTCTACATCGACGATGCCACACAATCCCAGGATGATTACCTCGAGCATCAGCGTCTGCAATCGCAGAAGAACAACGATCCACTCGCGACGGCACAATGGTATGACCGAGGCAAGACGACGGGCGTCAAGGCGACCAAGTACCGCAAAGGCGCATGCGAGAATTGTGGCAGCATGAATCACAAGGAGAAGGACTGTCTGCAGCGGAAACGCAAGAAAGGAGCGAGGTGGACAGGCAAAGATATTGCTGCCGATGAGGCGGTGCAGGACGTCAAGTTGGGTTGGGATGCGAAGAGAGATCGGTGGAATGGGTATGAGGCGAGCGAGTACCAGGAAGTTGTGGAAGAGTACCAGATGCTGGAGGATATGAAAAGGCACAAAGCTGGTGGCGATAAGGAGGCAGCTGACGGCGAGGATGAGGACGGAGAGGGTAATGAAGGCGACAAGTACGAAGCGGAGACCGACATGGGTCGCAAGCAAGGCAATTCTACACGAAACCTGCGATTGAGAGAAGATACAGCAAAGTATCTTTTAAATCTCGACCTCGACTCTGCCAAATACGATCCGAAGACAAGAAGCATGCTCGACACCGCCGCCTCAACCAGCGAGCTGATAGCCGAAGACGGCTTCCAAAAAGCCTCCGGTGACGCGGCCGAATTCGAGCGAGCCCAGCGCTACGCCTGGGAGACCCAGGAACGCGGCGACGCAGACAAAGTGCACCTCCAAGCAAACCCCACCGAAGCTCAGCTCACGCGGAAGCGGAAAGCCGAAGAAGATTTGCGGAAAACCGAGCAGCGGAAGCGAGTACTGGCGGAGAAATATGGCGACCAGAGCTCCACGGCCACAAAACTTAGCTTCCTTGCTGCAGCCGTGGCAGCAAATGAGAACTATGTCGAATACGATGAACGAGGCCGTATCAAAGGTCAACAGGGGAAGAAAGAGAAGAGCATGTATGCCGAAGACGTGCTGATCAACAACCACACTTCTGTCTGGGGATCGTGGTGGCGGGACTTCAAGTGGGGTTACGCATGCTGTCATTCTACGGTGAAGAATTCTTTCTGCACGGGTGACGCGGGCAAGGAAGCCGCGGCGGAGAGTACGGCGTTCTCGAGAGGCCAGATTTCGGCACTGCCGTCAGCTGTGGATGCTGGGAATGCTGGGGTCGAGACTGAGGAAGACTTCACGGAGAAGAGTCCTGTACCGAATGCTCCTGACAAGCCTGAGAAGCAACATTTGGATGAAGAAGCGAGGTCGAGGAGGCAGGAAGAGATCAAAGCGGGCATGGATCCGGATGAGATGGAGAGGTGGAGGAGAGAGCGAACGAGCAAGAACGATCCCATGGCCAAGATGCTGGGGAAGGACGAGTTGCTCGAAGTTTGACGCGAGATCAAAGGCGCGCGTAGAAGCTACAGACTTGTCTGGTGTATATATTCTCGATATAGATATATCGAGCAAGGATATATAATTGGCAGCACGTGATAGCGCGTGATTCTGCTTGTTACAAAAGTTCGTTCCGCGCCGGCCAGGGTCCATCTCTTTCAATCTTGACATTTGCCTCTTGGCCCTTTATTCTTGTCTCAAGCCCACTATGTTGTCATACGGAGGCCTGCACATGAGTGCATGCGCCGCATGTCGATTACGATCATGCATTGCCTCGAAGCAAGTTGCTCGATGCCGAAAGCAACTCAGCACCACCACCATCAACCACTTCCCACGCAGGCGACCCAGCTCGAAGATGGTGCAGATACCTGGCCACAATGATGCCTTATTCCTTGCGCGCAAAGAGAAGTTGGGTGCAGAGGAAGTGGCGCTGAGAGCGAGGAAGGAATTCGGAAACGAGGCTCCACCCAAGGGTGCTTTGAGTGAGGAGGAGTTGAGAGTGTACGAGAGATTGTACGGCACGGGCTTCCCTGCGGAGGGTGCCGAGATCGCAGTTGCGCAATCAGAGGAAGCAGCTGCAGGGACGGGCGTGCTGAAGGAGAGTCGGGATGGCGTGTTGCAGGAGATTAAGTTCGACGAGGATCTGGCGATGGGGAGGAAGAGCGCGAGGCTGAGGAAGAAGGAGCGAAAAGGTGTGGTGGAGGACGAGGTGGAGGTGGAGGTGGATGATGCTTATGAATGGGAAGAAGTGGTGTTCAGTGACCAGATTGATGAGGGCTTGGCGAGGGAGCTGAGGGAGGGGCAGCGCATGCATGCTGAGGAGGAAGGTGCTGGCGAGGATGGAGAGGATTCGCAAGGTGAAAAGATACATCCATTGACGTTGGCGAATCGGTTTGGGCCTTCGCCTTCGACCGTCTATCTGCCCAAGGACGTCTATGTGGACCCTGCGACGCTGCTGCTTTCTGGCATCCCTCCCGTACATCTGAAGGATGCTGCTCATCGCGCCTTTGGCGGTGTCGGACTGCCTTACTCTACTTCGACTCCGTCGATCGGGCGGACCATGCAGCAGAAGCCCATTGCTCTGGATGCGTCGCAGACTTCGATGAGCGAGATTGAGGCGGACGTGTTCCTGAGTACGCTGATGCCTGGCATGTATGCGTCTATGCTTTCCGTGCTTGCGGAGACGAGGAAGCGGCTGGGTACAGCATGGGCGGAGGGACTAGTGAAGAAGGCGCGGGGAGGTAAGCTGAGGATTCTGGACGCTGGCGGTGCAGGCGCCGGCATCTTGGCTGTCAGGGAGGTATTGAGAGCGGAGTGGGAACGAATGCACGAAGAGGCTGGCTCAGGGGCCGTCGAATCGTCCGTGGCGCTCGCAGAAGCGGATGGCAGAGCAGGTGGAGAGTCGGCAACGCCGCCGCTTGGCAATGCCTCGGTTCTGACGGCCTCTGATACTATACGCAAACGCGCCTCGCAGCTGCTAGAAAACACGACTTTCATCCCGCGCTTACCGAACTACCTCGATGCTACAGACCAAGAAGTCAGGGGGAAGGGCAAGTTCGACTTGATCGTGGCATCCCATACCCTCTGGCCACTGCAACAAGATTACATCCGCAAAGTGCACACCAGCAATCTCTGGTCCTTACTTGATCGCGAAGGCGGCGTCCTGTGCCTTGTCGAGAAAGGCGTAGGGCGAGGCTTCGAGGTCATCGCTGGCGCACGAGAAATGCTGCTCGAGACCAGCATTTCCTCGCCTGAGTCTCGGGACCGCAATATTGATATTACTGAGAAGATTGAAGACAGTGTCGAGTGGGAAGGCACGACCTCGACTGCGCCTGGGGCTCGGAGGTTCGAGAAGGAGAAAGGCATGATCATTGCACCTTGCACAAACCATACAGGCTGCCCGATGTACGTGCAGAAGGGCTTTGTCAAGGGTCGGAAGGAAATCTGTCATTTTGAGCAAAGGTATATCCGACCGAGGTTCCTCCAGGCAGTGCTTGGTGCGAGGGACAAGAATTTCGAGGATGTGAAGTTCTCCTACTTGGCTGTTATGCGTGGACGAGATCTCAGGGAGCAGGTCGCTGCTAATACTGTCGCGGACGCGGTCGCAGCCAACGAGCCAGAAGCTGATGTCCGGACGACAACACCTGTAATCCAGGGCAAAGGCGCCACGGACGCTGCATTTGAAGGCTTCTCCGCCCTTCCCGATGATGACACCCTACCACCTCCCAGCCTCACACTCCCTCGCACCATTCTTCCGCCACTCAAACGCCGCGGCCACGTCGTGCTGGACCTCTGCACGCCTTCTGGGACTCTCGAGCGCTGGACCGTGCCGAGGTCATATGGCAAGCAAGCCTACCGCGACGCGCGCAAGTCCCGCTGGGGCGACCTCTGGGCGCTTGGTGCTAAGTCCAGGATCCTGAGGACTGTCAGAAGTCAAAATAAACACGCACGACGAGCGCAGGAGGAGGAATGGGAGCAGGGTCGAGCTAAGAAGTCGACACGCAAGGGTGAGGGAGAGGAGGTGAAGCCCGGGTTGACCAGTGATGAGTATGGGAGGGTTGTGAGTGTGGGTGAGGATGGGACTGTGAGGGGCCCGGATGGGAATGGGAGGAGGAGGCAGAAGGAGGGGGTTGCTGGAGAAGGCGGGAAGTTGAGGATGGGGAAAAAGGTTAAGGGCATTAGGGATAAGCGAGATAAGAGTGGGGTCGGAGGAAGGAATCGGAGGATTATGGAGGAAGAGGAGTGAGGGAGAGGGGGTGAAGGTGGGGAATGAACGGGCAGGATGTATGGAGACTCTCTGCTCAATCTCTACCGCGCTATTTCTTTCCTCAACGACACACGCTATGAATCAATAGCCTCACCAATCCACAGGCCCAGCCGCATCAAACGGCTCATCAACGGCCTGTCCCCACGATGCGCCGACTTGATTATGAACAACCTAACCAGCGCGAATTCCAACCCCTCAAACACTTCATCATCCATCGCAGGTGGCATCCTACCACGCACAAGCGCCCACTTCTCCGCAGACGGCGCGGGTATCTCTTTCAAAAGCTGCCGTGGCATTGTACCCAACGATCGCACAACAGCAATCCCATGCATCCAAAGCCTGCGGCAGCAGTCTCAACCTCGCTCAGAAGGATAGCCGAGAGCTTGCTTCAGTCCGCAGTCGAGGACCGCGGCGCAATCGACAGTACTCCTCAGACAGGACACACGCAGCCAAATCGTCAGTTTATACACATGTATCACGCGTCTTCTGATATCGAGCAAGGTAGAGTCAGTCTATTTGCGCTGATGACGCCCTCTACTGCCAATCACGACACCGATCCGAGTGAAGCCAGCGTTGGTCCACCACGAGCGTAAATATGGCTGCTTCTACGAAGGAGGACTGGTGACACAGCGACGATTTGTTGCTGAGCCCTTCCCATCGAGTGCTTTGATAGTAGCGATGCTGGTTTTGCGGGTTCGTTCTTGCTGGTTTGGTCGATGTGCATGCGCTTTTGGCGTTGTTCGGGTCAGGAGTAGCTTCGAGGGGTCAGGGTTCGAATGTGCTTCACTCTTCACTTGGATGAGCATCCAGACCTTCGGTCATTGCGCGTCGCGTGATGGGAAACATCAAATAGTTCCTTGACCGTGCGTCTGTAAGAAAGGAGCCATCTGACGCCCTGCGAGCAATTTGATGGACAAGATTGGGCTATCACCTAGACGATGACGGACCTGCGACTCGTCGCCGCGACAGGGTGATTTCGAAAAGTTCGAACTTTTGGCTTCCTTTCGTATTCGTCACAACTCGCGGCATGGGTATCGTAAAGCAAACTCCAGCCCAGGCGTCTCATATCGCCTCGACAGCTTCACAGCAAATGCCGGCGCCAAGCGATCTCGGGAAAAATCCCAACCCGACCTCACTGAAACGCCATACTTTTCCTCAATTGCCTCTCTCTCTGTCCCGCCTCCAACTCCAACCTCGAGATCGCAAAGCTCAACCTCTCCTTCTTCGCCTTCATCTGCTGGTACTTCATCTCGTCCAGCTGACTCAGCCCAGCCGGCCCAGCAGCATTCGAGTTGCTGTTGCCCGTGCTACTTCGTGATAAGCGGCCTTCCTGGAGTTCGGCTTTGGCTATGAGCGATTGCTCACGACGCTCCAGTTTGTCTAGGTAGGTTTCCACGCGCGAGAGCAGGTTCGTGACTTCGGGTGTGATTTCGGAGAGGAGAGTGGATTGGGCGGTGGTGAGATCGTGTTCGGAGACGAGTTCGAAGTGCTTAAAGGTGGGTTAGCATGTAGGTCGTGAGACAGCAGAGTATTGGCAGAAGCATATACCCGTGTGGTCTGGAGGACTTTGGATAATCGTGGGTAGTCGCTGACGCCAGAATCGAGGATGGAGATGGAGGACTCCAGCAGCTGCATGCTGGACCTTAGCGATGACACACAGCCTTGTAAGGCATGATGTTGTGTCGAGGAGTCCATCTCTTGATCTGTTCTGAAGCTATCGCAGAATCATCATCTTTTAAAAATTCAATGTTTCCGACAGCAGACGCGCATCGCGTTGGAGTGGAAGTGCTAGCGTTAGGGTTGCGCCGGCTTTATCCGCGCAGCCGAGCGATTGACGGGAACCCTTGATGAAGAACGGCGAAGACGACGAGATCCCCCCCCTTCGCCATCTCCGAAACTCATATCAGCCCTCTCAAAGACCGCGCAGGAATACACCAGATACCATGGCGAACGGCGTGACATACTCTCTGCTTCCCAAGAAGTTCCCGGTCCCAATTCGTGAGTCCACCTGGAGACCGCCAATGGCCCCGAAAAGCTGGAAAGAGCTTCGATGAGCATATGGGCGAGAGCAATATGCTGACGTTGAGACTGTCTGTATAGACAGGACCCTGTGGCCTTTCTACGCCGCCGGTATGTTCCCATGTTTACCCTCACGCGATGTCTAGCTGCGAGAACCCTTACGCGCACGAAGAGATGGGAAAGTTCAGGGCTCGTTAGAAATACCACTGGGTGCAAGACGATCATTTTGAGGCAGGAAGAACATGGTGGGCTTGGGCTTGGAGGCACATTTCGATGCTGATGAGAGCGTGTGAACACAGGCCTGACAATCGCATACGGCATCAATAGCCTCGCGGGCACCTTGAGCAACAGTATGTCCCCATGTTCATCATCATGGATATAGCACATTTCGCCTCTCGCTGCGGAGAGTCGCATTTCTCGAATGAAGGACGGGCGCTGGAGGACCAGAGACTGACACACTTGCAGCTGCGGAGTACAAGAACGACCCACGCAATCCGGCGATCAGGGCAGGCAAGCCAGCTCACTGAACGAACATGCGGTTGGAGGGGATCGCAGCAAATGCCGGGGAGAGAGGCGAGGAGAACGCTGGAGAAGTGGTTGGGCTTCGTGTCATTGAAATGAAGCGTGCCAGAGCCATTTGAAGTGGGAAGGGGTGGCAGCAATCTGTGAACATAGCTAGGTACTGTGCAACAAGACAACAAAGCGGCCGCCAGGATTTTGACGACGGCTTGCTGAAGTCCACACTCAGTAAAGTATGAAGACCCCCACCGGAAGTCTCAGGCAGTATTGCTGGCAAAGCTCCCTCGTATTGTCTACCTGCATTCCGCCCGTCCGTGCGTCATGGCGAATGGACCACGGCTTGCGTTCAGACTGCCAGTTGTCCATGCACATGGACCTCGTGACAAGCAGTTGGCAATCGAAGCACATGGCCAAGCGACAGCAGAATCGTCTGATGCAGTGCCAGATAACCAGCATGGCATGCCCTGCCTTGTACACACTCCTCCAGTCACAGTCCCACACGTACTCCTGCATCATCAGGCACAGTTGACAAGTAATTGCCGCGGAGCGGTCAGCGTATAGCCGCCAATGCCGCAGGCGCGGGCAGGCTTGGAGGTATCGCTGCCCAACGCCCAGTGCCAGAATCTCGGGCGCAGATTTGCATATCTACATCATCACGAAAGGTTCGCGGTGCAACGGCTCGCGCCAGATGATTGTGTAGCACCTGTCACGCGTGCCTGGTGACGTGGATGTACTGTACATGTGCAGCAGAAGTCGATGGCAGCATATAGTAGGTCGACAGAGAGGTCAATAGAGAGACAGAGGCGGGTTTGTGAAAGCGGTTAGCTCGCGGCCTGGCCAGTTTGTTGTTGTTATTCTTATTCTTATTATTATTATTACTATTATTGCTGGCGGTCTCAGAACGACGTGCAAATCTACCACCGCGCCTGCCTTCTCTGCGCTACCTACATCTTGTGCAGACTCGCTCTCAGTATAATAAGGTACGCAGCAAGCCTTGTGCGAGGCGGCAACTGAAGATTGCTTCACGCCCTTTGTCTTCGCATCTGCCTTGCCTTCTCCTGGTGCGGCATCTTCGCGGTTCGTCGGGCGAGCGTACAATATCCAGCGACTCGACCTGGCACACGCTGCACTACTTTCACAGAGATTTCTCGGGCGTCGGTAACGGAACAGGTACGTATCTCTCGATATCTGATCGATGTTCGAGATCCCGATGAACACTTGATCAACAGCACGGAACCTTCGCGACCCCGTGACATGCACAGCCTGGCTTTGCTTACCTGAGTCAAGGTAGCGGATAGCGGTGGCTTTGCACGAGAGACGCCGGCAGGGCCGACGGTCATGCGTGATGCAGTGTTGGCTGCTGCTTCTCTTTCTTTGTCCCCACGAGCACCAGGCAGGCGGTAGAGTTGCCCGAAGCAGCAACGTTGGGCATTGTGGTTGCTTGTTTTCCTGCTTGTTGCAAGTCCCACGCTACCACGCTCCCCCGCTTTCCCGGCGTTTCATCCAGCTTGGCACCTCGCTTCGCCTTCCCTTGTTCTTCCGCCCACCGAACGCCAGCTGACCGCCCGTGACTTGGTCATCTGCAGACATCGACCTCACCACCACCAACACCACCAACACCACCATCTCCACACCACCACACGCCCACACGCCCACACCACCACAACACGCCCACACCAGCACACGCCTCGCCCTCGAAGCCACTCATCCGGCTGTTGTTCTCGGTAGAAATACTGAGTGGCTAACGACGACTGCCAGTACACGAGAAGGAGCAGGAAAAGCCTCCGAGTGAGGTCACCGTCAGAGATGACGACCATGGTGAGCCCTCGGGCGCCGATTGGAATACATCCACGCGCATACAACATGAGCGAGTGACGGACGTGCTGACAGGACTATAGGATCTGCGCGTTGGGAATAAGTACCGCATCGGCCGCAAGATCGGTAGCGGCTCCTTCGGCGACATCTACCTGGGTGCGTTTGCTCGACATGCCTCAGCTCCCGGACATGCTCACCGCTGACTTGGAACAGGCACTAACATCATCTCCGGCGAGGAGATCGCCATCAAGCTTGAGTCCGTCAAGGCCAAGCACCCCCAACTCGAATATGAGGCACGCGTCTACAAATCCCTCGCCGGCGGTGTCGGCATCCCTTTCGTGAGATGGTTCGGCACAGAATGCGACTACAACGCCATGGTGCTCGACCTGCTCGGTCCCTCCCTCGAAGACCTCTTCAACTTCTGCAACCGCAAGTTCTCCCTCAAGACCGTCCTCCTGCTCGCCGACCAGCTCATCTCCCGCATCGAGTACATCCACGCCAAGAGCTTCATCCACCGCGACATCAAGCCGGACAACTTCTTGATGGGCATCGGCAAGAGGGGCAACCAGGTCAACGTCATCGACTTTGGGCTGGCGAAGAAGTACAGGGACCCGAAGACGCACTTCCACATTCCGTACCGTGAGAACAAGAACTTGACGGGTACCGCTCGTTATGCGTCCATCAACACGCACTTGGGTGTTGGTATGTGCTGGATGCACCTTCTGACCTAGTGATGATGCAAACACTGACGATGTCGCAGAGCAATCTCGCCGCGACGACATGGAGTCCTTGGGCTACGTCATGCTGTACTTCTGTCGGGGCAGCCTTCCGTGGCAAGGCCTGAAGGCGGCAACCAAGAAGCAGAAGTACGACCGCATCATGGAGAAGAAGATGACCACCCCGACCGAGGTCCTCTGTCGTGGCTTCCCGAACGAGTTCGCCATTTACCTGAACTACACGCGTAGTCTGCGTTTCGATGACAAGCCCGACTACTCCTACCTCCGCAAGATCTTCCGCGACCTCTTCGTGCGCGAGGGCTTCCAGTACGACTACGTGTTCGACTGGACCGTCTACAAGTACCAGAAGAATGCTCAGGCTATCGCTCAAGCCCAAGGCAACACTGGTGCGGACGATGCCGATCCCAAGACGTCGCAGCGCGCACAGAGGAGCGGCGGAGCTCGCAAAGACCAGTCTGGCACCGGTGGCCCGTAAGTGCAAGAACACGATCACCTGCCTTCATGCACATTCACGTCTTGTAAGGCGCCTTCTCCTCTGCGTTTATGCTTTGGCTTGAACAGCGAGCGTTGCGAGGAGATCAGGAGACTTTGACTGACTTGGCATCGTCATTCACAGGACTACACGCTCTAGAGCTCAAAACAACCCAGCCCCTTACTGAAAGAGCTCCTGAATGTGGATGTGGGCAGGTGTTGCTTCAACACGAACAACACCCGACTCATCCTCGGCACCAAGTCAACGTCAACTCGGGTGGCGGCGATACTGACCCTCGCTCCACCCGATCTCTCTGGTCTGACCTATTCTCTGGCGTGTCACTCGGCTGGCCGGTCTTCATCGATCAATGATGTTAGGCTTGTCAGCAGAACGTGTGGCTATCTGGACTGTAGTCTCGGACAACATGAGGGCCAGCTAATATGTTTTCCTATCGGTATCGATCGTGCGACACCACGATACACGCGACTATTGTACATGAACTGGCACGGACCTGTTTCGCCTCTCAGCGTAATGAGAGGCGGAATCGATCTCTGAGCTGGTGCCAGCTACGTCAACAGCAGCGGCAACGACGTGTCAATCGCGGCATCGTGGGTCAAATGGCAGTGTCACTCGGCAGGTCTTTCAAAATCTGGACCGGATACTGGATCCACCTGCGGGCCTGTATGTATGGCCACATCGACCTGACCATATTTCAGTGGACATTGTAGACTGGCATACTTGAGGCTCTTACATCATCAAATCGACAAAACCGGCGGAAGCGTCGGCCAAAAAAAAATATGTTGCCTGTTTTTCTTTCTTAAGGCACTGACATTGGATCTTACGCGTTGCTTATTATGGCTATCAGTTATCAAGTGGGGATACAAGGGCTGGCTTGTGCGTTCTCTGGGCCAGGAGAGCATGCGTGGGGAGGCTTGAGGAGGCGAGGGGGCGAGGGAACGGCGGCGGTCGCGTAGTCATTGCAGCTTGGCGAGAAGTGCTTTGACGGTGGTATCGCTGCCGGTGCAGTCAGGCTCATGAGGGGATGACTGGTCGCCGGCTGGAATGCAACTTTAAGCCTGTGGTTTCTTGGGTGATTTTGTGTGTCCTTCTTCACTTCTCGTAGCTCCAGAATGGCAATTGCACATTTTGGCGAATGTTGTTCCTGTTCGCTGCTGCGGATTCCGGTGGCTGACGGAGGAGGTATGCCTGCAGAAGAACCTGCAGCGGCAAGACGGCGTCCATATGTTTCAGGCACAGGTTTCCCTGCTCAAATGTCTGCCGCGGACCGGGATTTTACGTCAAGTGACGTATTCGGTGATCTCTTTCTCACGCAATATGATGGTGAGGCTGGACTGATTGATACCAGGGCAGAGGCCGGAGCACATTGACGAAGGGCTCCTTCCATCTCTAACGTGAGGGCAGCAACTAGAATTTTCAGAGCATATATTTACCCACGTGGACCTGGAACTTGAGGCCTTGATTCGAGGCGTCTTTAGAAATTCAAAAATAGAGTCGGTCGTCCTTAACAACAGCCGGCCGCTGTTGACGCGTCTCGTGTAAAGTGCCTGCATGAACGCCTGGAAAGCCTGGATCTCGACTTCAGGATTGACCACATCATCACTATCACCATCGAGATGGACGAGGCACACAATCTTCTTGGTCTCGAGATCGACCGGATTCTCGACTCACCCTACCCAACACAGCTGAAGTCACTGCGTGACCTCGTGACGTCGAAATGCTCCGACGCCGACATCAACAAGTGCCTCCAGACAAGACCATGTCGTGTCGACCAACTCGCCAGATGTCTCCTGGAAGGCCTGCAGCGATGGCCATATGTTCTGGACATCATCGCGAAGATGTCGCGGAACGTGCGGGTCCGGGACGCCCTCGTCGAATACGAGCCGACGTTGATCCATCAGCTGGTGTCGGAGGCCGTCAAGCCGGAGAGCCTGCGGTCCAAGTCTGCGGCAGCGACGGTGTCGATGCTGTCGCACCGCCTGCCCAGCAACATCGCGCTCCCGTCGGGCGTGCAGACCCTGTTCTTGCGTCTGGTCGAGCACGCCGCGCACAAGCCATCTACCGCGGCGCTCCAGCCGGTGCACGCCCTGCTCACAGGAACCTCGAGCATGCTCCTCGGCCTCTTGGCACACCAGACCCTGCGCGACTTCGAGGAGAAGGTGTTCCAGATCCTGCATCACAGCACGCGGCGGCCGCCGACAGAGGAAGATCCCCTCTTGACGCTGTACTGCCTGGCGCTCATGAAGATCGTGACGTCTGCGGCCGAAGACTCACTCGTGCTCACGAACAGCTTGTATCAGACGCAAGAGCTGCTCGCCAGCACCCAGCCGACGAGTCCGAAGTGGCACGCGACGGAGATGCAGAAGTTCTTCTCCAGCAGCACGGACGCGCCTCGGACGATCAATCTTTTGTGTCTGAAGGCGATGTGGGCTTGCGCAACGTCTGCCGAGTCGCTCCAAGTCCGGCTGGAGGCGCTGAGTCTGGTGGGCGACTTGGTCGCTGCTGTGCCGGCGGAGATCAAGGATCTCTGGTGCTCGAGCAATTCTGCGCTTCTGCAGAAGATTCAGCAGAAGGCATTGGCTTGTTCTGCGGGTAGCGCTTTGCAGCTGAAGGCGTTCGCGTTTATTACGCAGCTTTGCAAGCCCGTGGATCTGCAGATGGCGAGCATAGAGACGGCGAGAAGCTCTGTTTCGTCCATGGAGACGTTGGTCGACTCGTACGACCAGGATTCAGGAACCGCTTGGACCACTGGTATGAACGCTCTGGCCGATTCCAGCACGGCGCTGGCGTTGGCCAGTGAGGCCGTGGAGCTAGTCACGGCAGCGAGGCCTTCACAGCTATTGAAGCAGTCTGCTGCATTGGGACATGCGTTGCGAACCGTGAGTGCCCTGGTTGAAGACAGGCACGATATCGCGGAGGCTGGACTCATGGAGCTGGCATCATCAAAAATGGTTGGGCGGGTGCAGCAGCTTACGGATCAGATCAAGTCTCGGACTTGGAAAGAGACAGCTCACGATGCCGACTTGTCAGTCTGTCGTGGGGCATACTTGAATGCACGCAATAGCATTGCTCAGGAGCTCAGTGCTTTCTTGATTCAATGCCTTCTGGGCAGACAAGAGGTAGAAGCCAGGGGAATTGCGCCTTCAACTGGCGCTTTGCTGCTCGAGCTCCATGCCCTGTCAGCATCTTCACGTGCTCCGTGTCCGCACCACACCAGAATGCTTTCCAGCTCGGGCACTGCAGTGACGTTTGCGGAAGACGATCGCAGCAACGACACTCTTTGTAGCGATTGGAGAGAAACACTGCACAATCATCTGGGCCACGATGCTAGTATGAAAGAGGCTGCCCTCAAGAAACTGTTCGCCAAGGCATGCGAAGACCTTGAAAAACGGTGTGAAGGTGTCGAAGAGCCTCTGCGTTTGGAGAGAGAAGCTCGAGCTCACGTGCAGGACTTATATGGTCAGTTGCAGGAGTCTTATGCTCGCCTGGAGAGCGAGTGTATCGATGGCAAGCTGAGATATGAGTCTGCTGTCGGCGAGAAGGATGATTTGATCACTGAGATGGATGCCCTACAACAGAGGGCTGACGAGCTCGTTGGAAGAGCGCAAGAACTGGAGGAGATGCTGCGGAGCTCGCGAGCAGAGTCCGATCAGAAGCTTGAGCGGCTGCAGAAGGTGATTGATGCTGCCCAGCTGGAACATGCGACAGCATTTGCCAGCAAAGAGGAAGACTTCGAAGAATTAGAGATGACTAATGCCGATCTGCACAAAGCGATCGATTGCACAAGGCGAGAGCTCGAAGAGGTTAACCGAGAGCTGAGGACCCTTCGTGATGCGAAGGACGTCCTGGAAGCAGAGAAGCGTGCCTTGCAAGCGGAACACGAAGGTTTGCTCGACGACCATCAGCGACTGGATGAGCAGGTCGAGGACATGCGCGTCGCCATGAATGGTCGCGAGCAATGCCTTCGTGACGCGGACCTCCATCGCGAAGCACTCGAGGCCGGGCTGGCCGCTGCCCGAGACGAGCTGGCCAACGAACGCCGCGCCCGTGAGCAACAGCTCCAACAAGAACGCGCCTTCGCGAAGGAGAACATCCAAGCCGCCAACGCCTCTCACAACAACACAATGGATCGCCTCGCGATTCAGCACGGCGAAGAAGCCGCCGGTCTCCATCGCCGGCTGTCAGATCTCCGCGAGCAAATGCAGCGAGCAGAAGACCGCCACCGCGCGGAGCTCTGGAAGAAAGACGACGAGGCCGACGAGGCGCAGAAGCAGCTCGGCCGCTTGCAGCGCAGGCTCAAACAGAAAGACCAGCAGATCCAGCAAGCGAACGCCATGCGCCAGAATTTGATGGCCGCCATGGGTCTCGGTGGCAGCGCGCAACAGCCAAGTCTGCCTCATCGCGCTCGGGCCTCGGTGGCGAGGTCGCAGCAACTGGCAGAGGAAAGCCAGAGGGAGGGCCAGCCAACGCCCCCGTCGCCCACGTCCGCCAGTCTGGAGGATAGCCTGCTGGGGTGGGATCCGAGGGCATCGTCGATCACGTCCGGTGAGTCGCGGAGGGGTTCTACGCCCAAGCGCGCGGGAGCGAAGCAGTCTTTCAAGGCGTCGTCGCCGGCCAAGACCCGTCGGGGTGTCAGTGCGCGGACACGCGGGAGCGCGAGTGTTGTGGGCAGTGCTGGTGGGGGTGTTGGTAAGCGAGGACCATTGCGAGAGATGAGTGCCAACCGATCGCCGCGCAAGTTGGACGGCAATGCTGGGCTGGAGACGCCAAGCAGGAAGGCTGGTCCAGACGGCGATGAATTCGACGGCTCACCATTCGACGAAGGTGGGCTGTTCGATGGAACTGGTACGCAAGATGTACCCACGGCCCTGAGAGCAACGCATGAGGACGAAGAGACAGAAGTGTGATACGTCTCTTTCGCACTTTTCCCCTTTTTCTGGTATTGCTCGTGTCGTCAAGTGCTCGGTCAGGTGTCTATCTCCCTTGTGTTACCCTGGAGTGCGCCGCTTCCGGCCCATTTAGCCTGACTCATGATACACATTGGACACTACCTTGCGCTCGGCGTGTTCAGTGCCTCTCTCAAGCTGTCTTGCTGGAATCTCAACGTTCATATAGCGGTCGTCCAATGTCCCGTTTGTTGCCTATCAAGGTGCCCCGGCCGCCCACCTAGCAGACCAAAAATGTGTCGTATGTACTATTCCAGCATTCATCACGATTTTCTGGCACGGGATGCGTATGTTGGACTGTTCGTCGTCATATTCGAAAAGTCCGACTCCTTTCTCTGACCTCTGCGCAATTCTTGGACACCGACCGTGATCTCCGTCTTGTTGAAACCCGATCCCGTGAGGATCGGGTCCACGCTCTCCGACGCACTAGGTGGACGTTCGGAGTCTTGCAGGTCGAAGCTTGCGTGCGGGCGGCGCACAGCATCCCTAGTAGGCTCGTAGTTGTCGAACATCTGCCGGCCTTCCACTGTGACCGTCCTCGTGTGCGTGATGCCCGTGCCCAGTTCGCTGTCGAGGTTGCCCATCGTGCCTGCGCTCTTAGTCGTATGGCCGGACATGGTGTCCCTGAGCAAGCGCCGCCTTGTGAGGGTGTACAGTAAGCTGTCAACCCAACCGCAGCTGGTGATCAAAGCGCCGCAGACGCACGAGGTGACATCGCTCGCAGCGGCACCATCGTGAGACATGGACCACATGCGTGTTGCAGAAAGTGGCAGTGTTAAGAGCACATAGACACATGGATATAGCGTCATCAGCATTGTCACGCGGTTGACGGCTTGAACGGTGGCTGCACTGGGCAAGTTGGTAGCGCCGGGACTACCAGCCAAGAGATGGCTGGTTTTCCGGCGTAATGCCACGAAAGTCATGACATATATCACGATGGTGCCGAACTGGACGATCTAGCAGGAATCAGCAGATGCCTCTTGCCGGCCCGGTCTGGCTCACTCACGAAAAGCCAGATGTAGTGGCACGCCAGTCGGTCGACTTCGTACGCAGACGAGACCCAACACCAAGCTCCGGCTCGAACGAACTGTTGAGCATTCAGTCAGAGCCACTTTGATTCAATGGAAGGGACGGACATATGTGTTTCCATGGATGCCAATGCCAACCCCCGTCAAGAAGAAGGCAAACGCCCAGATGCCTACGACGGCCACGGCAAAATGGCTAGCTCTCAAGCGTCCTCCGTACACCGCCGTGTAGAAGGTGTGGAGTGCAATGGCAAGAACGAAGAGACCGGAAGCGACATCGCCGCTGTGTATGAGCCAACCTTGTGCGAAGCATGCCTATGCCGATGTCAGTCATGCTCGAAGTGTCAACGATGGAAGAGAAGTTACCTGCGAAGGAGCCAAGATGGCGTTGAGGCGGATCCAGTGGAAACTGATGACAAAGGAGCTGCTCTGCTGCAGATCTGCCAGCAGCAAGTTCAAAACGAGCACGACGTATTGGTTGTACCCGATCCAGCTCTTGTAGTGCGAGCGCCAGCTGATGAAGCGGAAGCCGATGAAGCAGATCAATGCTGACGTTGACAGCACCGATATCAAGCCGAGAATGCCCAGTGGTATGAGCCCGTAGCGAAGAGTGTCGTTCAGGTGCGACTGGCTATACGGCGGCGGAAAGTACTGGCCCCCATGTGTCTGGACCTTGGGCTCATACGGCGCTGGACCCGAATCGGCCATTTTGGCAATTTTCCAGCGTCCAAGATAAGGAGAGGATGCACGGCGTGTGATCAAGACATCATCCTTACAGCGCGATTTCCAGAGGCAGTTGCAAAGGAGGGAAGACGCGAGTTCCCGCAGAGTGATGCGACGGCCGTGGAATCTCCTGGTCGCAAGGTGCAGGCTAGCGGTGACGAGGTGATGAAAAGGGTCGTGAAGCAGTTGTGCAGGTACACCGGGCTAGAAAGTCATTTGCGTGGGAGGCGGCACAGCGGTCTTCCAGCCCTTTGCCCGGTCGCAACTTTACGCGTGCCAGGCATGTTAGGATGGTCGGACGAGCAGTTGCATGGGTGATGGAGCTCTCAGTCTCGACTCGACAGTATCGCCATCTGCCAAGCGATCTCGCGTCGGTGTGGAGGGATGATGCTCGATGAGTGGGGTCCACGATGGTGCAAGTGCACATGGGTCCTGAATGAAGCAAGAACCCACCTGCACATCAACATGAACTTCGACCAAGGCCATGATTTTTATTATTAAACTCAGCGCAACAGCCAAGCAGCCCTCCAGGCGTGCCGCAGTTTCAGAACCATCATCCGGGCGATCCGTCACCCAGGACATCGTACGGTACACTTCGTACTCCCGGAGCTAGTGTTCAGGGTAGAATGGGAGAGCAGAAGGTAGGATCCGCACACGAAGCTGAGAAGGCGCGCGTCCAACTTCCACACCTGCGTGCATGTCCGGTGTCCGGTGTCCGGTGTACCTGCATGTCGTTCATGCCGCTGGCCCGTCTGCAGGAACCGACCGGTCCCGCCGTCCCCAGATCCAGGCGCGAACGGTGACCATTGCTGGGCCTGCTCGAAGAGGTTAAAGCGGGACGGTTGAACGTGATGACCGTGACCGCCGTCGATGCCGTAGAGTGCCATCAGGGCGGCGCGGAGAGCAGCTGCGTGTGTGTGCCAGGGCCACAGGCATGCAGCACTCTACCTGCTCATACGGAGTAGTGAGGCAGTGCACATGGTCTGCCCGATCTCAGCACGTGCAGGGCGCGACGACAACAATGCAGCCAAGAGGACTGGAGGGGTGGAGTGGAAAATGATAGATGCGGAATGGAAGGAATGTTGAAGCAAGCTTTCACGCCCGCTTCTAGTCAACAATAAATCTTCAGCACTACACCAGCACCCCAGCGTGAGTCGGTGAGCTGCTACTACTACCTACCTCATACAGTACATGACCTGCCGACGCAATGCTGTTTGTGCAGGTTTCGAAGATCACGCTGTTTGTTATGGCTCGCGAGAGACAGACTCTTTGCCTCTCATCATTCTGCGAGTCCAACACCTCGGCTTTGCCCCAGCCCGGCCATCGCGCCCGCACTCGGCCCTGTAAAGTGTGTATCATGAGCGCGAAAGCGCTCGATGCAAACCGGTTCACATCCCCTGCTCGATCCGGGGATGACGGTTGCCCAGGGTGCAATCAGGCTGGTAGCCACCACTGGCAACCACAACTGCAGATTGCAATAATTAATGCGCCCATCCCCTCACTCACCTGATCATGGTCGAACACCTCGTGACCCTGTCTGTTGAGTCCAGCGATCAACGCTGCGCGTGAACCATGTTCACTACACCCTCTCCAGCCGCATCTCCATCTCCATCGTCGCAAATGAATCACCAGGATCTCCTCCCACGTGATTCGACCTCGCCAAACTCCCCTCGGCGCCTCTTGCTTGACCGGGAGCTGGCCGGCCCAGTCGGCATCATCTGCAAACTGTAACACAAGCCGTTTCACAGTACGAAACGTGGTTGGCGATCATGTTAGGAGCCGCTACTCCCAGAGTGCCTCATGTCCGCACCCCGCAATCATGGCTGGGATGAGAGACTTGCGTGGAGCACGCCATCCTCCATCGGCTCTCCGGCAGGCAAAGCCGAGGCGGAAAAAAGATCCTCATCGTGCAGTCCTGTGCGGACAGCAGTGGCTGCATTCTCAACCACGACAACTTCCGGTAACTCCTCGAGCTCGAAGTCTGGCCCAAGCAGATCCGCGTACGCTCTGTTCGGCGGAGCCCTGCGCGGCGCATGGACGTTCGTAGGCATCCTGCTGGTGGGCCCTTGCCTCTTCGCGATAAGCCCAAGCTCCCTCGGGAAGATCCAAGGGAACGACATGAAGGGCATGTTGTCGGATGTCATTCTGGTGCGGATGAATTGTCCGCCAACAAGCCTGGTTTCCTGCATCGCTTCACGGGCGTCGCCAACCTCTTTCGCGGTCGCGACGTACATCGCCGCAATGAAAGGTGCCATCTTTGTCCAATCACGTTGTGAGTTCGTCGTGCCGGCTCGCTCACAACAGAGCTCCTGAAAGTGCTGCTTGACGCAGCCCACCTTCTCGCCAATGTCCTCGGAGAATTTGTAGTCATTGTCCTGGTTATGGGCAAGGACGTACGACGTCCATACCTCGAACTCAGTTCGAATGCCGTACTGGGCCATGAGACGGCGAATTGCCGCGTCATACTGCTGCTTGACCTCGCGAACTTCATCAAGGAGCTGGTCTTCTGGCTGGTAGGTGTCGAGGATGCGCGCATCGAATGAGAGTTCCCATTCGGGGTGGAAGTCTACGAGTCTGACCGCATTGTATACCTGGCCAATGGCTTTGCTGGATTTATAGCATGGCGGCTTCTCAGACCAGTGTGGCTTTCGTCCCTTGAACCTGAGTCGCTCCGGAAATGTGGCAGGTACGCCAGTCTTAGCGTAGTCGACTGCCATGGAGTGCAAATGCGCAAGCGCCATGCACTCCTCGCTCTTCACGCCTTCTTCCCGGCGGTCTGCCCAGTATCTGTGAGCAACCGCAATCTGTCCAAGGTTCTCATTCTTCATGTGAGTGACAAAGAATGAAATAATGTCCTGAACCGTGACCTCGCCACTCGCGACTACTGGCCTTGGTCCCGTGTAGTCCATGGCTTGGTGGTTCCACTCATTGGGTGGCGGCATAATTTCACGATCCCACATGACCAGATAATCGTCACCATCAAGATCGCCGCCTGAACACATGTTGGGCAAAGGCCGGTCGCCGGTCTGTGGGAACACCACGCAGTTCTTGAGGTGGTGAAGAGCAGGCACGTCGACCGCCTTGACCATACGTATATCACCTGCATGTAGAGAAGGGTTACGCGCGACCATGCATATTTCGGTGATGACCTTGTACCTGCCCGTGCCTTTCCCACGGCTTGTGTCGTCAACCTGGACGAAGATCTCTGGCAGACTGGCTTCATCGCGAAGTACGTCATCTGCCGAATGGATGTCATCAAAATGACCCTTGAGAGTCGCCGTCTCGTCAATGCAGCCGAGCACGAATGCGCCGTTCTCGATCGGGATTTTGGCCTTTTCCTTCAGGTATTTCAGCCACCACGCCCTCCAGAGCCGAAGACACGAGTGCATAAACGGATCGCGTGCCGCCATGAAACCGTCATAGATCATGTCGGCAAGCACCAGGGCTGTGCCGTTGCCGTCTATCTTTTGGTTTAATTCTTGTAACGCCACGTGCTCATCGGTCATGGCATCCTGGAGCCGCTGCACATTTCGGGACATTTTGTCGAAGAACGGCCGAGCAGGTACACCGAGAGATTCAAGGACAGCTATCAGCTGAATGTTGAGGTGGGCTCCAGCAAACTTGGAAACACGGCAGATTCCCAAGCTGAAGTCATTCGCTTCAAATTTCTTCTGGCTGTCTCGATACTGGATGACTTTGCCTTTGATATCAGGGTCGACAGCAAGCACGCCCTTACAGCCCGCCATGCGGAACTGGAAGACGGACGGAAAATCGTTGTCCGAGTGGTGATAGCTGTGCTCGTGAGCAATGATGCGCGCCAAGAATGGTGAGATCTTTCCCACGCCATCACTGAATTTATGACCGTGGCGCTGGATCTCCTCAATCCTCTCGGCTCTGATTCCGCTGCCAGCATAAGGGATGGCTTTGGTTGTCGAGAAGCTCTGTCCGAGACGGGCTGCATACTTTGCAACTTCTTTTATGCCGCTGAAGTTGCCCATCCAGCTGCGGACATCCGCGGCGGTGAGACTCCCGGTCGAAGCAAAGAAATATGCGCCATGCTCCTTGAACTGCGCGTTACCAAATGCGAGAAACTCGTAGTGTCTGTCACCGATCTTGACTCCGTTTTGCATGGTGCGGTAGACATGGGTCAGCACCTCAGTCATGCTCTTGTCCTGACCGCGGATCTTCCCCTTCCAGCGCTCGTCAGTGAATTTGACGCGCAGGAAACGATCTTCATGGTCCCGAAACCTGCGCACGACCCGGTTCGATGTTTCCATCACTCTCGTGGCGAAGTATATTGTACTCGGCGTGACTGTCGCGGCTGGAATCATCGTGCATTGCGGCTTGTCTTTTCTTTTGGTCAATATGAGCGAGCGTTGCAGGTGGAAAACTTCCATCGGGTTATAATAGTGTTTCCTGTTATCGGCTACCTTCTCAAGGAGCTTGATGGCAGTCTCGGGTTGCAATTCGAGCAGTCTGTACACAAAGCTTGGAGTAATGTTGCAGCCAGGTATGAGACCTTGGCTGACACAAACCTCCAGTTGATAGCGCACGAGAAATGCAAGCTGAGCAGCTGGGGCAGCAGTCAACTCATCTAGGGCGGAAAGCGCCTTCAACCTGGAACGGTGACCTGCACTTTGCTCTGGGTTTCCTGCCCATGACTGCATATCGTGGACGGAGCCGTAACGGAAAGCGACAGGGAGGGAGGACACTGCCACGTTATGGTCGGAGAGCAGCGTGCCGATGGCATTGAAGTCGATGAGGGATGCAGTCTCTTTGCTGATCACAAGCCTGTAGGTCAGCCACTGACCGACGTCGAATGACACTGCTTCCCGGTGCAATTGCGTGATGGCGTCGCTGGGTCGATGATGCTGATCGATACCGGTTCGGCGAAACCATAATTGTGTGTCTTTCCACTCAGATACCTTTGCATCGTGAGTTGACCTGATGTCATCGGTCTTGCGCCAGAGAAGCGGAGGTAGCTCGAAGCTGAACGTCAGGATAGTGTTCTCCTTCTCGTCTCGGAGTCTATGAATTTGGCGCATATGAGCAAGGTCGATTGAGATCCTGTACTCATGATCTTGGGGCGCTGGATGTCCTTGAATGGACTTCCACGGGAAGCTGAGCTTCAGCTCATGGTGTCGCTCGCTGAGACTCAATTCGACGGGTATCTTCGGGTTGGGAAGAGCTCTGAACATGCCAAGCATGTTGTTCGGCTGCTCCATTGCTCCAACGTCCATCTGGACTGCAGACACGCTGACCTCATCATGCGAGCGCGACAGGTTATTGCTTGACTTCATCTGCTCCGGTCTGCCAGACATGTCGAGGACTGAGAATTCGAGTCTGTGTTGAAGGCCGTCCAAGGAGCACACGCTCATGCCGTTCTGAAGCCAGAGCCCGGTTCTTGGCGGCGGCTTGAACGTCACATACGCCGCCCTCTTCCCATCGCCTTGCGGCTCCTGGAGGTCAATGCGTGACAAGGCACCATAGCTGCTCAGCGTTTGATACATTTCCCATGTGCCCCAGCCTTGTGGGACACCGCGCACGCGAATCTTCAGGTATTCTAGATCGGCCCGCAATGTCTGTCTTCTCGATTTGCTCAAGGGTCTTGTGCTTCGCTGCTGCACATTGGAAGTGCCGTTCGTTCGCTGTGCGAGTGGATTGCTGCGAGCTGAAGCTCCTTGTGGTGAGCCGTTCGCCTGATCACGGGGAGCAAGGGTGGGACGAGGCGGCGTTGCTTGCTTGCCTGCCGCGGCACGGCGGTGTGGACTGAGAACCATTGCTCTGGCTTAGAGAGAGAGGGTCTTTTGTGGCGGTAGACGGTGTCCCGTCGGCAATGCTGGTCGGTGGGAAGCTGCGAAAGTGACGGCGGTTGCTATACTGTATCTTGTGATTTTGTAGCAAGTGTCGTGGCCGCGGCAAAGATTCTGGTTGCTGTGGGAAGGCGTGATGACACCTCTGAAGCAAAGCGCTGGTCGTTCGGGGCTTCGACTGTCGATGACCTTCTCAGCGAATGTAAATCTTGAGGAGGCTTTAGCAGGTTAAGGTCTCGGCGAAGACATGCAGTCTCATGATTCAAATTCAACAGTGCATATGAAGTTGCAAAGTACAAGTATGGCTGCGAGCGCGCGTGCAAATGCAGCCACGTCGTGATGATGCAAGGCCACGTGAGCAATCCTGAATGGGAAGGAGCGATGTGCGTTGCGAACCCCATGGAATGCTAAAGGACTGACGGGATATGCGTACCTCGGACTCGTCAACGTAGAACGACTCTTTGCCGCAGGACGTTCAATTATGCCCACAATGGCTTGAGTCACCGGGCCAAATGCGTGACCCTGGGTGGTTGGCGGTGATCGGTGATAGTCCATATGTCCCAGGTCTGTAGCCATATGAAAAAGAAAACATCTTCGCAATTGCAGAGCATAATCACGCGTTTGCATGCATGCAGATGTCCTGCTGCTGCAACTACCCGACAACGAGTTTGCACAAGCCATCGACCGTGATATATCTCATGATGCCGCTGCGCCTCTTTCATACACCTTCGCACTCCCATCTCTGCCCACAAGATATAGCGCTACCATCTCCCTCACTTCCTCCGCATCATCATACGCCTCCGCGCCTCTCGTGATCCTGAGAACTCCACTCACATCCTTGGCCGCTCCGGTATCTAGCTCTCTGACACTCATCACAAATCTTGCATTATGTGCCTCCTGCACGACGAAGGACGCCGTTTCTGCCTCTATTGGCGTAGGCCGTACCTCTTGACCACGAGTAGCTGCCGCCATGAAAGGCGAGTCCGCGCAGCATGTCACCAGCGCTGAATGAGCGAGCTTTCGTAGATTCAGAAGAAGGATGCTTAGATTAGGTGCGGTCGCTAGGTTAAGCGCGAGGAGGACATCTGGATTGTCGATGATGAGGAAGATCGGCCCTGAGACTTTGCGCATCGCATCGCTTGCTGCCCTTTCGACGTACTCGAGGACCGCATCCGAATTCAGAGCGGGAAGCGTATTGAAGCAGTCTACGAACATGTAACGTCCATTGTACGAGAGCTTGGTCGTATCGATGCCCTGGAGGGTCGTCAGAGGCTGCTTGGGCAGGCCCGATAATCTCCACTGGTCACGAGACATACGATCGTCCTCCTCATCTCTGCTTCCCAGAATGCCGCATCCCTAAGAAAGCTCACCAGCACCACGGCTGCGTCTTGCGTCTCAGAATCTCCGGCGGTGCTGATGTCTGATGTGTCAAGCTTCGCATTTGGGCTTCCACACACACTGCCCATGAACCGGGCAGTGAGCCAGCTGGTGCTACATCCCAATGTTCCAGTGAGTATGAGTAGAGAAGTCTCTGGCGGGAGGCGCAAATAAGGCTCAAGTAATTGTGGGATGCACTTGCGTGAAGACATAATCCTGGAGGTGTGGCGCGCGAGGTGACGTGGGAAGCACGTGCGATGTGCGAGACATCCAATGATGATGGGACAGCCGGTGTGGAAACTAGTCACGACAGCTCAGAGAGCATTATTGAGCATTATTACGCTAATTTACGACTCATTGTATTGGGTATAAAATCCAGGTATTCGCTTTGCTTCGCTTTGCGCCATCCAAGTCGTTCTCCCGTGATCGCGACGTTCGCGAGTGGTATCATACGCATACTTTCCATCTCTTTGTGCGCCTGGTCACTTTGCGCCATACGCTTTGGGCACAAGAGCAAATGCACAGCATCCCACTTTCTACGAACACCACTCGAATTGCTCAAACATTTCAAACAGTGGTGGTGTCAGCGGTTTGGGCGGTAGTGTCAACAGCGGTACCGTTGACGCCATTGTTGCCGGTTGGACCTCCGTGCTTGCCACTGAACTGCGCATCCTTCTCGTTGTAGTCGTGAATGTGCAGGCCAAGGCGGGCAGGGTCAATGCCCCGGTGACCCCAGATAAGGAGAGCACCGAAAACTGGCTTCGCGAGCAAGTCGAGAATACCGTAGAAAATGGCCTCACTGTCGGGCGATATGACGTTGCCACCCTCGCAAAGACCCCAAGCAATGGGGTACAACATCCAGAGGAAAGCCGTGAGCGAACCGCAGTACAAGAAGGCGCGACCGACATCCTTGCCCATTGCGTTTGCGTGCCTACGAGCCTCCCAGACCAGGATCCAGACGATCCAGAGAAGTGCCACGCAACCAAAGGCGTAGTATCCAAACTTGTAGGAGCTGCGGACGAGAGCACCAACCAAGCCGGTAACGACCATGATCTCGTCGATTAGAATGATATAGAGGATAGTTGGCCACGGCAGCGCAGCAGTCAGCAGCAGGTCCATGAGAAGCAGTGGAGTGGTGATGAACCAGTCGATGTAGCGGACGTAGAAAATCTCACGATTGATGCCAGCAACCACTGGGTCGCTGCGAACGAACTCGACGTCGATCGGTGTCCAGCCCAAATTGGAGGCCATGGAGAAGTAGGCAATTGAAGCAACCATGGTGATGGATGCCGTGATGTAGTGGAAGACACGGTGCTGGCGCGGCTTGGTCGTGGCAAGACCCATAAAGACGAAGGTCGCGGCAGCCATACACGCGCAGACGGTCCAGTACCAGTCGGAACCGCGGGTGGTAATAGCGATGGCTACAGTCTTGCCGTTGACGGTATTGCCTATGTTGTCAGTCAGTCACGCTCTTGGCACAACATTATCCGTAAACAGGACATACCATTGACGGCCAGGGCGTCATTGCCCAAGTAGCCGGGGTCAGTACCACGCTTGAGGAGAGACATCTTGCTTGAACTGCTCAGCTGATGCTGTTGCCGCCGGGTTCGACTGTTCTGTCTAAAAAGGACACGCGAGGATATAGTTGGCGCTGGGAGGGGAAAGAAGCAAATGAGGGTGCGCACGACCTATACGTTCTCTTTACATGCCCTAATTCATTCTGCGCACAGGCGCATGACGCTCCTGCAGTCAATCCATGACGTCGAAGCATCGTGATGCCGCTACCATGATGCAGGCGAGCACTCCGCAGCTTAACCCAAAAGTCCTATCCGCCAGTATTTTGCTGATAGCGTGGACTAGCAATGCTCGCTGGACGCCTCTATCCGAATCATCCGCCCCCTGCTGCTGCAAGCAACTTTCGCGCACCAGCACAGATCCGCGTGACCGATATCCATGATATACCATGAAACAAAGCGACGCCTTAGATTCCAGTTGCCAAGTGGAGGCAAGCAAGGCTTCGCATTCGATTTTTGTCTTCATGGGGCATTCCGTATGCATCACGGTTACATTGCTCCGTCAAGCTCCACAAGGTCCCGCATTAACAAATGTGTTACCCCCAGCCATCGACCCAAATACGGTGGAAACGTCGATGTGATGTAGCGGGTAGCGGTAGCGCCAAACCTAGGTTGTTCCCTAGCATGCGGTCGCAAAGCTTCGTTGCGCCTGAACGGTGAACCTCGAAATTTGACAGCCGCGTTATGCCTGTACCATCCTGCTACGAACGAATGATAGGAGGTAACGACGCTGTGTACGCTGAACCCGTCGGAAGTCGTGCGAGCTTTCTTTCCGACAAACGGTCCCGGGAAAACGCATCGTCGCCGTCCCCGCGTCTTCCTCCGACAAGCATGTGCGTGTGATGGGACCTTACTGACTGAATTCAAACGTGATAGATCGCGTGACGTGCCAAAAATCTCCTCGCCCGACTGGTCCCAGCACATACCGTTCGGCAATCAATGCATTCTGTCTTTGCTTATCTAGATTATGTGATACAGAGATGAGCAAACGGCGCCAACACGATCAGTCGATCGGGAGTGCTTAAAGGCAGTACATGCGGGAGTTAACGTAGAACAGATTCCTATGTGAGCAGGATAGATATGCTGCGAGGACAATCGAACCAAGAAGTCATCAGACAAGCAAGAAGCAGTCCAACGCATTAAGAAGTCAACAGTGTCATCAAGCAGTCACTCGTATCAAAACCCAGTCAACCGTGTCAACGGTATCGGATGGCAATCAATCGCGTTTAATAACAAGCAGCTCGATCGTGATCGGCATCCATTGCCGATCCGCTAGGGCTTACGGGCGCTCGCAAGCTAACACTACCGCAGGACAAACTCCTGGCGGGCAACTGCACCTGTGCTCTAAACCCTGATGATGCTCGGCGACGAAAACAAGTGCATTATTAGAATTGCGGAAGTCATGCTGAGTCGACATCGACTGATATTGGCGCAGCGACAGGGCAGCAAGGTGAAGTCGATTTGACGTGCGCCTTGCATACCGGACACCCGCATTCGCGCGGGCATCACGCGTGCATCGACGGACTGTCCAGGCAATCAAGGCCGCAACATTCACCGCAGGGAAGCCGACGTCCGCTCATGGATGTTGCGAGCGGAGGTCTTACTTGGGCCGTCCATGAATGAAACGCTGACCGCTCACGAAGACATCCTGGGAGATGGCGAAGTGGAGTCAGTCCACCGCGCAGAAAGTTCCCGGTCGATGCCCCGCAAAGGTACGACATCAAGTGTCCAGAAGATCACATCACATGTCCGTGATCAAGCATTGCTGGGTCTCCAACGCGCTTGGCTCAGGCGTGCCTGAGTCGACTGACAGAAGTCGCGTTCGACTGGCGTGCCTGCCACCTAGCTTGGTCGGCCGCCAGCAGATGACTGCTTACATCTATTTGCTAACGATTGAGGGAACACTGTCAGACGGCCGGCTAGACATGCCATCACCTGGAACTGCCGTCATCTTGAAATGCCATCTTTGGAATTAGCCATTATCACCACCTGCCCGTTGCACCTGCAAATGGGTATCTTCGGACGAAACAACTATACGTATTGCTTTTCCATCACTGGCATGCGTCTGCGAGCTTCGCAGACATATACAGTCCCAGTCAGCTCTTCATGGGCCCTGCTAATGCCCGCCACCCAACAACCCATCTCTTCCATTTCGGTACTGTCGCTCTCCCAGTCTTTGACCAAGGTCCAGGGCGTCGCAGCTCGCGACCTATTTGCATGTAGCTCTCAACAGCTACGCGCATGGGCGCCTTCGCCGGACCCGGAAGCTCCTCAATCGCATCACGACTCTTTTCATAGAAAGAGAAAGCGCGATCAAGGAGACGCTGTCGAATGATGTCGACCTTCTTGAGGAAGAATTCATCGGCATCGGCCTTCTTCGCCAGGCCCGCAATGAAGCTCTCGGGCGTGAGCTTCTCTTTCTTCAACCAACAAGAGGGGACGTAGACACGGCTGTGCTGAGCATCGACTGTGAGGTCTCGAGCGATATTAGTATATTGCAGGGCGATACCCATGTCGTGTCCAGCGGCCATCAGGTTCCGTGCTTTTGCTTCTGAAGCACCAGAACAGTGATGCAAGGCCAACTGGATGCAAAGCAGCGCGACAGTTCCTGCGACACGTGCGCCGTACGTGTCGAGATCTGTCTCTGACTTGATAGAACCATTGGGCGAAGTTGAAGTGAAGCCTAGGTCCATCTCGAAGCCTTTCAGCAGCTCGTATAGGGGCTCCTTCGCGAGCTGGTCGGTGGGCAGGAAAAATAGGGTGAGTACAGTCTCCGGCGGAAAATTGCTCATGGCATAGATGGTGGCAGGTCCCACATTGATGTCTTTGGCCTGAATTACCTTCCCATCATCCCGTTTGACATCTCCGGCATAGCAATGGTCGAGATATGTCCGCAGCTTGACAATCCACTCCTTGGCTTCTTTGGTGTCTTTGGCGTTGTCTATCAGATCGTCCGCAACACGGCAAAAGGAGTACAGGATTGTCAAGTCGAGGCGAAGTCGGCCTTGGAAAGCACTGCTCGCCAGGTAGAAGCTGCGACTCTTGCTCCGCAGTCTTGCAACTGCTTGCTGGAGCCCTAAAATCCGATCGTCGTCGTATGCGGCAGCTGGGAGCAGAAGTGCTCTGACTAAAAGCGCTGGGCTGGGTAAACTTGGCACTTGAGGGTAGTGCTTCGGGAATGTGTTGAGCACCGCAAGCGCATGGTCAAATGCCACCAAGCCTGCGACGATCAGACTGTTAGTCAGGAAGAAAAACAGGGCCTCCTCAATTTCCAGACCCGGCCACAACGTCAGACCTGTCTTCGTCCCAGACTCAATCACCCAGGTGCCTCTCTTGAGCGCAAGAGTATCCACGACCCACAGGTATACAGTCGGAACCACGACAGGTACCAAAGTGCTGGTCCAAGGTAGCCTGACTAGGAATTGGTATGCCAGACTCCATAACAACCACAGAAATGGTATCGCCCACACCAGTATCAAGCCCAGGTAGGTATGCTTGCCTTCTGCCCGCACGTACTCAACCGCTTTCTTGAGGACCAAAGCCAGGGCTAGCTGGCCCACCACCTTGGTGTAGCGCCACTTGTGCGCGTCTTTGCTCCTCACCAGCCCGCCCTCCTTGACCAAGTATACAGAATGGAAGATCGGCTTGCTCAGTAGCAGGTACAGCAAGCAGGTGTTGTACGTCTGGATCACGAAGAAGAAGACTTCTTCCAGCGGTATGTCGAACACCTTGACACCGAGGACTACATCTGGGGGGTACGACCAGATGCGGGTGCGGATGAGGTACGAATCCCACGGTATTGTTGACGTGACCGCGACTGTAATCAGGAACGCGATCTTGTACAGATCGAGACGTGTAAAGAGCGGGAAGTAGACTGCCGTCAAGCAGATCGCAGGCGGGATTGTGTACTTCAGGTGCCTATGCGCGAACGTGAACGGTCAGTGCCAACTTCTGGCGTACATGCATGTGATGTATCTGCGGCTTTGCGCGAATGAGGAAGGCACGCAACCGGCAATGACTCACACAAGCGCATAATCGAAGCCCATTGTTGCTGCTGCTGTTATCGCTGCTCTCGACGATCATTGGCAAATGAGTGTGGTGACGATGATGTGTCCGGGAAGTCTCATCATGGCTGGCTATGGTGCATTTCCCGCGTCTGCCCCGGGGGCTCAGGTCGCAATAGATTGGATCCAGAACCTGCTTCCTCTGTGCACCACCGCTCGACCTTCGCACAAGTCCTCTGCTACTTAGCAAGATGCCGCGTGCTCCACCTCGGCGCTATACCCAGCCACGTTGAAGACCTTGCTTGCAAGTTGAGCCGCATCCAAATGTACGCGGACTCGGCTTGCCATATTTGCTGTACGCTCACCTTTGTGCCATGCAGGATCGAAAGCAACGATTCGTTAGCGGCCGTTATGTTGGCGGGATGGCAACACAGACGTCATGCTTGGAAACCTTGGATCTGGGCCTGGCAAGGTTGTCGGTGGGGAAGGTGGAAGTGTCAGGGGTGGGCCCTGCGATGAGGTCAGGAAGAGGTGTTTTGGGCGCAAGCTTCCAAGTTCCGCCCGGGAGGGGTGGCCGACGGAGTGGATAGGCCACCACAGGACTACGACATACTTCCGTGTTGTAGCCTTCTGAAGATGGCGTCTGCTGGATTATCATTCTGCAACTCCTGAGCGTTGGCGTTGAGCCGTCGACTGTCGCTACAATGCTCGAGGCGGCACCCGTCGTGGCAGCCACGCAGGCTTCAGAACCATGGACAAGCACAGAAAGGAAGAGGGCAAGCAGTTCCCATGCATTGAGACCGACGCCGCAGCCAAAACACCCGTATCTCAGCGGCAACTTCGCTCCGATTCATCAGACTCTGCCACTTACGCCGTGTTCGTACACTGGTCGAATTCCTGAGGAGCTTACCGGCGGCGAATACGTTCGCAACGGCTCAAATCCAGTCTCAAACGAGGAATTGGGACGCGATGCGCACTGGTTCGATGGCGATGGCATGCTCGCTGGCGTGCTGTTTAGAAAAGACGCGGAAGATGGAGGCGTGAAGCCTGAATTCGTCAATCAATATGTCCTTACGGACTTGTACCTCTCGACTATCAGCTCGCGGCACCTCAAAGTGCCCATCTTGCCGAGTATCGCGACGCTCGTCAACCCTTTGGTATCGGTCATCTACGTTACATTACGGATTCTAAGGACTCTGCTACTGGTTCTCCTGAGCTTTCTCCCAGGGTCCAAACAGTGCATCAAGAAGATCAGCGTCGCAAACACTCATATCTTTTATCACGATGGCAGAGCATTGGCTACCTGTGAAAGCGGACCACCAATGCGGATACAGCTTCCTGAGCTGGAGACTGTCGGCTGGTACAACGGTGCTTGGGCAGAGGGCGAGAAGAGTGAGCAGGCGTCAGCTACCGAGCAAGCGGAACAGAAAGAGAAGGTTCTTGGCGAAGACGGAGGACTAATCAGTTTCATGCGAGAGTGGACGACAGCACATCCTAAAGTCGACCCCATCACCAAAGAGATGCTCATGTTTCATGCCTCGTTTGCACCGCCATATGTACAGTACAGTTGCATTCCTCAGCAAGAGCAATGCGCAGGAGAGGCGATGTCGGCACCAAAGAGGCACAAGATGCTCAATGCAGCGGTACCTGGTGTCAGAGGCGGCAGGATGATGCACGACTTTGGAGTCTCGCTGCTCAACACAGTCATCATGGACTTGCCGCTCTCATTGGACCCGATTATGCAGTTGAAAGGTCTACCCCCAGTAACATACGACTCCAGCAAGCCTTCTCGATTTGGCGTTTTCCCTCGGCACCAACCAGAGCTTGTACACTGGTTCGAGACAGACGCATGCTGCATCTTCCACACAGCCAATTCGTGGGATAACGTCAATGCCGCCGGACGGACGACCAACGTAAACATGTTGGCATGCAGACTCACGAGCGCCACTGTCATCTTCGCTGCCGGCAACATTGCACCACCAGTCGAGAAGAAGAAGATCATGGCTGTCTCTGAGCAGAAGAAGAAACGCATGCCATTCTTCAGCAAGTATGACCATGATACTGACAAGTCTTACTTCGAGGGTTCTGGGCGGCTAGAGTCGCCATCAGAGGAAAGAGAAGCTTTCATCCGGCTGGACGCCAATGACCAGGCGGTCGACGACGAAGTGGCTGCAGAACTCTGGGACCAAGAACAATGCAGACTTTACTACTATGACTTTGATCTCACGACCGGTCAGATTGCGCATCAATGGGCACTCGCTGCGGTTCCTCTCGAGTTTCCATCGGTAACACCAGATCTGGAAATGCAGAATGCGCGATACGTCTATGGCTGCAGCACAAGCACCACCAGCTTTGGTTCTGCTTTGGGCAAAGCCACAAAAATTGATGTTCTGCTCAAGGTCGACACTCATACGTTGATCGAACGTGGCAAGCGGCAGCCGCCTCGCAGCGTGACCGGCACTGTGGACATCAGAAATATCGATCAAGTCCTCGCCAGCGAGGATCAGGAAGATCCCGTCCGCGCTTTCAGGATGCCGGAGGGATGGTATGCGCAGGAGCCTCGTTTCGTGCCTGCTGCGAGCCGTCACTCGGAAGACGACGGGTACCTCCTCTTCTACGCTTTCGACGAGTCTCAACTTGACGGCTGTGGCGACCTTCCGCCAGATAGCTCGGGATTGAGGGCAACGTCTGAGTTCTGGATTGTCGATGCCAGGACAATGAAAAATGTCATCTGTCGTGTGCATCTGCCACAAAGAGTGCCGTATGGATTGCATGGGAGTTGGTTCTCGGACGACCAGATCAATGGGCAGAGAGCATTGGAGAGCGTAAGGACGACGGCCAAGGCGATGGAGGACAAGGGGAAGGGGCCGTGGATGGCTGTCAGGGAGAGCATTGAGAGACTGTTGGCGTGAACGATGGTCATCGACGAGGACATGATCCAATGGCGGGCGCAAATGAGCATTTACAGGCGTTGTTTTTGGTGGATCGTGGGCAGTACAAAGATACCCTGAGACACATATACGACAGGCGAATTGAACAACAGGCCTCTTCTGGAAGGTGGGCAGGCAAGTTGTCGGACACGACACATAGATATAGTAATATGTACATCATGCAATGCACAAGATCGCACGACCCACAACTCATGCTGATATCCGTGGTACCGTGGCGTAGTAGATGGTACATGTACATCGCATGACCTGACATGTTCGGTCTCACCTCGCGTCATGGACACGCAAGCACAGACCACCAGCCCACACCTTAGCTCGCCTTCACATGCATCTTCTAAAACTTCCTTGCCGATCCCCGCCGCCGCTCCACCATGCACAGCAAAACCTCGCATCATTGCACCTGTTCATCTCTCCTCCCAACCCCATGGCCGAGAAACCCCATCAAACCACCGCCATAGTGATCGGCGCCGGCGTCGGCGGCGTCTCCACCGCCGCTCGCCTCGCCCACGCCGGCTTCGCGGTCACCGTGCTCGAGAAAAACTCCTTCACCGGCGGCCGCTGCTCGCTCCTGCACCACCGCGCGCCCAACACCTCCCGGCCCTACCGCTTCGACCGGGGACCCTCGCTGCTTCTGCTCCCGCGGTTTTTCCACCAGACGTTCGAGGAGCTCGGGACGAGTTTGGAGGCGGAGGGGATCGAGATAAGGAAGTGCGAGCCGAATTATCGGATCTGGTTCCATGATGGGGAGAAAGTGGTGATGAGTAGCGACTTGGCGGTGATGAAGAGGGAGGTGGAGCGGTGGGAGGGCACGGCGGGGTTCGAGAGGTATTGTGAGTGGCTCGGGGAGAGCGGGAGGCATTATGAGTTGAGTGTGGAGCATGTGTTGCTTCAGAATTTCGAGGGTTTGAAGAGTATGTTGCGGTGGGAGTTTTTGAAGCGGGTTCTGATCTTGCACCCTTTTGAGAGTATTTGGGGGAGGGCGGGGAAGTATTTTTGGAGTGAACGGTTGAGGAGGGTGTTTACGTTTGGGAGTATGTACATGGGGATGAGTCCGTTTGAGGCGCCGGGGACGTATAGTCTGTTGCAGTATACGGAGTTGGCGGAGGGCATTTGGTATCCGGTGGGGGGGTTTTGGAGGATTGTAGAGGGGTTGGTGGAGGTCGGGAGGAGAAAAGGGGTGGAGTTTCGGTTGAACACTGCAGTAGAACAGATTTTACTGGATGAGGCAGGTACGAGGGCGGAGGGTGTGAGGCTGGAGAATGGTGAGGTGCTACAGGCAGATGTGGTGGTTAACAACTCTGACCTGGTTTACGCATACAACCATCTCCTCCCTCGCCAACCATCAATTTCACCCACGACTCCGACAAAACCCTCCGCATACGCCGAGTCCCTCAACAAGCGCGAAGCCTCCTGCTCCTCCCTCTCCTTCTACTGGGCCCTCTCCCGCCAAGTCCCCGAACTCTCCGCGCACAACATCTTCCTCGCGGAAATGTACAAAGACTCCTTTGATTCGATCTTCAAGAAACACCTCATCCCCGACCAACCCTCCTTCTACGTCAACGTGCCCAGTCGTGTAGATCCCACCGCTGCGCCAGAAGGGAAAGACACGATCGTCGTCCTCGTGCCCGTCGGACACTTACTCGACTCTGACGACGACGACGACGTGGAAGAAACCGTAGCGAACGGAAGCAGCCACCTCGCCCCCGCTTCCACGAATAGCACCCCCGGCCTCAAGCCTCCAACGACCAACTCCAAGCAAGACTGGCCCGCCATGCTCGCTCTCGCGCGCGCCACCATCCTCGCCACCATCCACGCCCGCACCGGCATCGACCTCGCGCCCCTCATCGTCCACGAAAGCACCAACTCCCCCCCCACCTGGCGCGAGACCTTCAACCTCGACAAAGGCGCCATCCTCGGGCTCTCGCACTCCTTCTTCAACGTCCTCTCCTTCCGCCCGGCGACGCGCGCGCGCCGCCCGAACCCGCACCTCGACGGCCGCCTCGGCGCTGGCGTGCTCGAGCGCGCGGGCCAGCTCGTCGGCGACGCGGTGCGCGGCGAGGAGCGCAGCAGCATCGCGCGCTTGTACATGGTGGGCGCGTCGGCGCACCCGGGGACGGGGGTGCCGATCTGTCTGGCGGGGGGCAGGCTGGTCGCGGAGCAGGTGCTGAGGGATCGGGGCGTGGCGGTGCCGTGGCGACGAGGAGGGGGAGGCGAGGGGGTGCGCAAGGGGGGCGCGGGGGGGTTGGATCGGCTGGAGAGTCCGGGGTGGTGGGGTGGGTGGAGGGGGTGGTTCTGGCTGGCGGTCGGGTGGGGGTTAGTGCCTTGGGTCGTGTTGGGGATGGTGGTGGTGGTGATGGGTTGGACTGGGGTGTGTGGGCGGTGATGTGGTCGACGGTCGTTGGTGTGTGTGCGTTTGGTTAATCTGTATTTCCTCGCTATCGACAGACTCGTTGGTGGTTGTGCATCGGTAATCTGGTTGAATGGTTTGGCATGGCAAGGCTATCTCATGATGACCCGGTTGCTATGTGGGGAGAGGTCATTGTTCAACGTTCAGAACCCTTGCCCAGCTCCGCGCAGTCATGGAACAACACCAGAAATCTATATGGCCTGCAGGCACAGCACGTGTCCTCGACACGGAATAGACACGATGATCCATTCCTTGTGTTTCCGAGCATGTGGCAAATGGTGAGATGACTGCCAACTAGTACTTCATGTTCTCTATTCTAACGTTGTACAAAAAACTCCCCACGAACAGCGAAAAACAAAAAGCGCCAGACCCTCGCCCGTGCTTTTCATCGCTGTAACGCCTTCGTGATGCACACGCTCTCGTCCAGCTCTCATGCAAAGCCTGCTGGCACTCGAGCTGGTCGCACATGACATGCCTTCATGTTGTGAGATGGGAGGCTACGAAGCAGTGCCATTTGCCTCGACCTTCCCACCCTCCACAACGCCGCGCACACCGCCCTTTCCACCGACCTCCCTCGCGACCACGGTGATTGCCAGATCCGGGCCGACATTGACCTGCACCTCCACTTTGCCACCCTTCTTGACGCCTCGGATGCCGGCTTCCGCCAACACCTTGCCAGCCTTCCACACCTTCTCCCTGTTTTCCTCCGGCTCGTCGTCATCGTCGTCGTCGTCATCATCATCATGGTCGTCATCGTCGTCGTCGCCCTCTTTCTTGCCGTTCGTCTCTGCCCTCTCTTCTTTCGTCACCTTGATTTCTCTGACGCCTTCTGCGAGACGGAGCAGCACGTCGCCGCCGTCTTTGATGGCAATCTGAGCTGTACGCCGAACGGGTACTGGAGTTTCGGAGTCCACGATGACGGCGAAGCCATCGTTGCCGGTGACGAGGCCGAGAGCGTGCTGCAGGTGTGGGGTTACTGTGACGACGGCCTCGGTGTTGTCTTTGATGTCTGCCTTTTCGAACGTCGAGATGAGGGAGGCCTGGATGGCAGCCCCGCGAGCAGTGAGTTCAGACGGGTGCACGGCATTGGGGTGTGTGCTGGGTGCGATGATTTGTGTCGTTTCTGGAAAGTGCGATTGCAGGTTGCTTGCGATCTTGGGCGTGTGGCTTGTGCCACCAGAGAGCAGGATGGCATCGACGTCGAGTGGGTCCAGATCGGCTTTCTGCACGGCGGACTCGATTAGGCGGGTGAAGGACATGAAGACCTTGTTCGCTAGCAGCTCGTAGCGCGTTCGGTTGACCGAAAGCGAGAAGTCGATGCCATCGACCAAGCTCTCGATGGAGAAGGATGCAGTGCCACCCAGCGAGAGAGCTTTCTTGACTGCCTCCGCTTCCAGGGTGAGTTTGGCGAGCGACCGTGGGAGGGTGCGCGGGTCCTTGGCATTCTTGTTCTTCTTGAGGAACTCTTTGGCGGCATACTCCACGAGCACCTTGTCCAGGGATGCGCCGCCCAGCTCGTAGTCGTGGGCGGTGGCGAGGGTGGTGTAGATGCCGGCTCGGCTGGCCACGACGGCGACGTCTGATCTGGTGCCTCCCAGATCTGCGACCAACACGATCTTGTCCTGCGGCTCTTCCCGGCTGCCGTCTTCTTGCAGGTGCTGCTTGGCATCGTGCGCCAACAAGGCTGAAACGGGCTCGCTGATGAACTGCAGCACCTCGATGCCCGCCGCCTGAGCGCTGGCTTCGAGCGCGCCCTTCTGCGTATCCGAGTAGTCTGAGGGCACGGTCACGACGGCGGCGTTGACGTCTTTGCCCAGGAAATCTGCCGCACTCTGTTTCAATCGCCTCAGATGTCTCGTGGCCACCTCGGACACGGTGAGCGTGCTCTTCTCCGCCTCTGGTCCACCCCGATCCCCACCCCCACCCCCACCCCCATGCTCATGCTCATCCTCCGCCGCCGCCGCCTTATCCTGCACCACAAAGGCCACCGTCTTGCCGCCGTCGTGGGCCACGGGATGGGCGGTGGGGTGTGCGGGAGTCGGGTCGATGTGGTCGAACTCTTTGCCCAGATAATCGCGGAAATAGGCGATGGTATTCCGCGGGTTCCTGACCACCTGCGCTTTTGCCTGGGTGCCTTGGAACTCGTCGCCCGACACGTATGACAGGATGGAGGGAATCTGCCGGTCTCCCTCCTCGTTGGCAATGACTTCGGCCTTGTCGTCGACCGTGTACGCAATGGAGGAGTAGCTGTTGCCGAAAGACAGCCCGATACACCCCTGCTCGCCGCTCATCTTGCCAAAATTGACGGGAGTGAGCTGGTGTGGAATAAGGTGCGCGGTGTAAGCTACGTACCGTAATAATTATTATTCTTTCCATGCACACTTTACACTTTTCCCCGAACATTACCCGATCAATACATCTAAATACGACATACCAAACAGACACATCCCCCGGCGGCCATGGCAGCACCCACCACCCTCCTCCTCCTCCCCGGCGACGACATTCCCCCGGACCAATTACCCAACTCCAGGAAAGGCACTCTCACCCTCGGCCCCGGTCTCCGCCTTCTTCCCCCTCACACCATCCAATCCACCACCTCCGGCACCCTCTCCGTCCACCACCGCAGAGGCGCCCTATGGCTTGAACATGACCGAGGCAGATACCAACCCACAGTCGGCGACCTCGTCATCGCCCAAACGCACCACTCGACCATGGACGCCTATGCCTGTTCCCTCACCCCTCACACCCCCTACGCATTGCTCGCTCAACTGGCCTTCGAAGGCGCCAACAAGAAGACCCGTCCACAACTCAAGCAAGGCGATCTCGTCTACGCCCGCGTCGTCAAGACGGGGAAGAACGAGGACACGGAGATCGAGTGCTACAATTCTGCCACGGGCAAGTCCGAGGGCATGGGTCCGCTGAAGAACGGAATGCTGTTTTCCGTGTCTCCTTCCTTTGCGAGGAGGCTGATGATGGGCACCGACAAGGCGGGGAACAGCAAAGGTGGGCTGGTGGTGTTGGAGGAGGTGGGGGAGAAGGTGCGCTTTGAGGTCGCGGTGGGCCGGAACGGCAAGGTGTGGGTGGATGCGGGCAGCGTGAGGGAGGTCTTGACCATTGGAAGGTTGGTCGTCGGAGCTGATGAGGGTCGATGGGGGGTTGAGGAGCAGAAGAAGCAGGTGAAGAAGGCGTTGAGGGAGATTGCTGGGTGAAGATGTCGCTTTTTGGAGGATATCCTGAATGAATGCCGTCAAAGGGTCTAAGAATACATAGTCCGGGAGGCTCCTGCTGGACCACAATGATATCGCGCATCTTTCTGCATGATGCCGCCGAATACACGCCAAGCATTCCTGCACCTCTGGATTCTTGAAACTTCGCCGCCGAGTCGAAATACAACCCATCTGCTTCTGGAACTCATCCTCGCCTCAGACATCCATCGTCTCAGACGTCGACACCTCGGTCAGAGCCCGCTCGCTGCACCTCAAACCGATCAGGTCATTGACACGGCCCTGCACCATCTTCGCCAGCTCCAGAATCAGCCCCGCAGGCACGACCTTAGCATCTCCCTCATCCAGATTCTCAATCAACTTCTCATTCAGCCACGTCGGACTCCTCTTGACATGGCACGTGCCGTACGCATCGAAGTCAGGCATGATGCACGATGCCTCGCGATGGACCTCGACATTGATATCCCAGCCTCTGTTCTTCTTGTGCCCCAGGTCAAGCGCGAGTATAAACCACTCGTCCTCGCGCGCCTCACTGAGCAGCGAGACAGGCAAGAAGCCCGAGCTGGTGCACGGAAGGACGGGTAGCTGCACGCCACGCAGCCGGACCGGACTGGGCGTGTGCGTGAAGACCCAGTGCCGGATATACTGGAACCATCCCGCCTCCTCCATAGCCCCCGCCCACGTCTGCGTCGCCCGCGAGCTCGACATTTCCATCCCCTTCTCCCCTCCCTCCCTCCTCGCCCGCAACGGCCCACAACCCGCGACATCAACCGCGAATGCATTCTCCCGATAAAACACAGGCAACACCTCCCCCCTCACCTGCCGACACGTCATCGCCAAATCCGGCTGCTCACGCCCCGTCCGACTCGCCGGACGCACGAACGTCTTCGTCTCCACCACCACCGCCTTCCAGACATCCATCCTCAGCTCCTTCGGCAGATCCATGAGCCGGAACCCGTGACCTTTCAACGGCATCTCGGACCCGTCTTCCGCTAAGACAGGAGGCGAGAAGATGGCGCCGCCAGCCCAGAGCTTCAGCAGCTTCGAGGCGGTTTCTAGCATGATTTCGCCGCGGGAGAGGGGCTTGCCGTCCTTCCTCTCGATTTTGTGGAGGGCTTTCTTGACGTCCGTGGTGTTGTCTAGGTGGCGTAATTCCGCGTCGGAGGACAGGACGGCTTGGCGGGTTTGGGAGATGAAGGCGAGGCTGCGCTGGGTGCGGCGCGTCATTACGGTTGGCGTTGTACTCATCACCTTCCTCTTCTCGGACTCGGATTGAGGTGAAGCGCCGACGGCGGACATGTCGAGACGTACACGGGGTGTGATCTTGCTCTTCTTCTTGCCCTTCTGTGCCGCACCAGCAGCCTTGCTCGAACCCGGCGTCTCAGACGGCGCACCAAAAACGGCAACATCCTCGTCACCGTCCGCGGATGCCTCGGTAGCAGAGACAAAAGAGAAGCTCTTTGTCGTCGGCGCAAATCCCCTCTCCACATCCATCAAACTTGGCGCCTTCGCCCTCGCCCTCGCCGTCCTCCCCATTCCCGCCGTCCCCTGCGCACTCGAAGGTCTCGTGAAACCCTTGACCTCCCCTACCATTCCGCCTCCACTGATCCCCCCAGGCCCCACGTCCTCACACATCACTTCTTCCTCCTCATACTCACCCTTGCCCTCCTCCACCTCCTCACCACCCCCCAGCCCCCTCCTCCTCCTCTCCACCGTCCGCACCGCCCAGATCTTCTCCTGCGTCGTCACAGGCTTCCCAGAACCCCGGCCCTTCTTCCGCTCTCGCCGCAGTCCCTCGTCCCACCAGGCCTGCTCGCCCGGTGGAGCCAACGAGCGCGCCTTCAGCTTCCTGGGCATCAAATCCGGGGCCTCGCGCGGGACGTTCTTAGCGGCTTTCATCCTGTCGATTTCCGCCCGAGCGATCTTTCCCTGGGTCGTCAGAGGATGCGCGGGCGCGCGAAGGCGAGAGTGGGCGACGTCGGCGTTGATGGCTGTGAGGGGGCGCTTTGGCGGCATGGCCTTCGACTACCGCTGTGGCTGTGGTTATGCTGGCGGAGGGAGGCTGATGGTCGGAGAGGTGTGGACGGTAGGTGGCTGTTGTGTGCTGAGGTGTTGTGGGAGCGGTCGGTCGATGGGACAGAGTGGGTTGTTGTTGAGTCGGTAGAGGGAGTAGAGAGAGAGAGAGGGTGGAGTGTTTGGGGGTTAGAGGCTAGGAACGTTCTCATAGGATGATGGGATGCAGTTTTGTTGAGAACCTGGTGTCACGAAGCCAATTTGAGGGCGGAAGGAGAGGCAGATGTTGATACTGACGGGGTCAAGTGATGGACACCTGCAGCGAGATTGCATGAGCATCTGAAGGGCACAGGAGCAACTCGTGTGAGGCATTTGGCTTGTGAGCAACGCAAAGTGACGCCGAGATCTCGATCCCAACCCCGGCAAAGATCCACAATCACCCAAACACCGAGTGAACTCCACCCCTGACCTCTCCCACCCACTCACGCTCCCTGCGTCCCCGGCGCCTCCCGATACGCCTCATAAAGCCCCCGAAACACCCCACACCTCCCATCCACCTCCTCGGAATCCACGACCGTCACCCCACTCCCCAGCACATCGCCCCGGTTCCCCCAAACCCCCAAACTCACGGTCCCCCTCCTCACCGTCCGATTCGCCCCGATCCAGATCCCCCCCTCCCCGACCCCATCCGCCCCGACCAGCACCTGGCCCGCCAACCCCGTCCCCACGCCGTTCCACCCGGGCCCCGCCGCCGGGTTCTTCGCGAACCGCGCCCAGGCGGCCCGCATGGAGTCGTGCAGCGCGTGCTGCTGCACCGTCGTGTTGGCGGGGGGGTGGGTGCCGAAGACCTGGGCGATCTCCGAGGTGTGGTAGACGCCGAGGCCGCGGCGGGGCTGGGCGTTGGCGAAGGTCGCGTTGTAGTAGTAGCGCCAAGTGGGGATGTCGAGGGCGGCGGTGGCGGCGGTGAGCAGCGCGATGGGGCATTGGAAGACGAGCTCGGTGTGGATTTGGGCCGCCTGGTCGGCGGTGGTTTGGAGGCCGCCGGAGCCGAGGGGGTACGCGGCGAGGATTTTGTCGAGGAGAGTGCGGTCGGTTATGCCGGCGCGGGTTTCGAGGAAGGATGTCGTGGTGCCTTGGTAGTTGAGGGCGAAGAGGCGGCTCTCCTGGGCGTTGGTGCCGGCGTAGAGAGGGATGCGGGGGACATCGCCGCGCAGGCGCTTGGCGGAGGGGTTGGAGACGAGAGTTTTGTCGTCGATGGTGGCGTCGAAGGTGAGAGCGTTGGTCTCGATAAGGTCTTTGATGGTGCTGGCCTTTGCGGCGCGCACGCATTCCAGCTCCGGGATGGTGGTGGTGTTACATCCGAGTAGGCGCGCGAGGGTGTGCCAGGAGGGCTCGGAGCTGGCGTATGGGAGGGTGCGGTAGGTGTAGAGGTCGCTTTGCATGATTGCGCCGCGGAAGGGTGGCGTGTCGTGTGCGCTGTAGGACGTGAGAAGAGCGTCGACGGAGAAGGCTCCGGCGCTTTCGCCGAAGATGGTGACCTTGGAGGGTGAGCCGCCGAAGACTGCGATGTTCTCTTGGACCCATTGGAGGGCAAGGCGTTGGTCGAGGAAGCCGAGGTTGCGTTCTGTCGGCGGCAGATCGGGGCTGCTGGGGAAGCCAAAGACTGTCGGTCGCGTTCAGTACGGCAGAGATGGGATGCGTGAAGATGAGACTGAGGAGACCTGAGCATACCATTGGTGCGATAATTCGCCGTTACAACAATCACATCATCGTACGACGCAAACCAACTCCCATTGTACAATTCCTGCCCTGCATGTCCGAATTGCAGACTCCCACCGTACAACCAGAACAACACCGCTCGTCCGTCTGACGGCGCTGGCGCACTAGGAGCAAAGACGTTGAGGTAAAGGCAATCTTCGCTCTCCTCTGCGGCTGGAGTGTTGAACAAAGATTCCGACAACTTCTTGGCCTCCTCTGGGTACACGAATTGCTGGATGCACGCCGGTTTGTAGGCCATTGCACTGAGAACGGTGGGAGCCCATGGTGCTGGTGGTCCCGCTGGGCTGAAGCGTTTGGGCGGAGAGGCGAAGGGGATGCCTAGGAACTTGTTCACCGGAGCTGCGGCCTCGCGGAGGGTACTTTGAATCCCTTGGATCTGGCCATAGAGAGGCAACGTTGCCGTTGGATCGCCGCCTTCGTACACGATGCGTTTTTTTGTCGACGATCCATCTCGGCTGTGGAGTTGATGATAGGCTTGAGCGTACGTCAGTTCTGTGACGAGCAGGATGACGTCCAATGCTGTTACGAGAGCGGAAAGCTGCATGTTGGCTTTTGCCGAAGATCGTGTTTAGGGCAGATACATTCAGACCTACCATGTGATGATATCTTTGCGTACGTACGGGGACAAGCTCCCCAGCTCCCCAGCTCAAAGTCCGCTGGCATATTGCAACACCGTGATGTCGGGTCGGCATTCTCTGCGAGACCGGAAATCCCGAACCCTGGTCAAATTGGTGCAGCACCCGCAGATCGTGGTTCCATGGGCAAAGCTCGCGCTTCGCACCATCTCGGGCTTGGTGGCTCGGTGGTCCTTGGCTTCGTGATCTGGTTAGTGTCGCAACACGGAAAGCATCCCCAACAGAGTCTAGACATTTTTCGATGCGTAGATCAGCGTGGAAAATGTCCGGTACGATGCTCGCTGCAGCGAAAGGCAATGCTCCCACCGAATGATGCCATCACGGTGGCGATACGACGGTGCAACGGCCCATTGATGCTCCGCCAAGCAGCTGCAAAGAAGCCAAGCGATGGCCGCAGAAGTTAGTGTGAGGATGAGCGTGAAGGCGTGCAGGAGATCGACGACGCCGCCACCTCCCTCGGCCGCACTCCACCGCTGCCGAATCCAGCGTGGTCGTGCTATACCGCCGCATCCCGCCCGGTCGAAGAGGTGTAGACGAGTTTCATGCTCGGTAGGGCATCTGCCTCGACGTGAACGGCGGCTGATACGCCGACCCGGCATGCTACAAGGCAATGCGGGGCGGTGTGGCGGGCGGGGATTCATTTCTGCACAACACCATGTATGCTTGGCTTGGCACGGGGTGAGTCTCGATGCTGCAGCCTCCGCGTACCATCGTGTGTCCGCCCATCCATCCTCCGCCGTGTTCGACAGCGGAGGCAGGCGCGCTGGGCCACCGGTGGCTCCTTCCCCCTTTCCGAGGCACGTCTGCCTCGACGCGTCTTTTCTCCACCCGATACCGCTTGTGATATCTCAGATCGTGCACGCGGAGCATCATCTGCGCCGTGTCATCTGCCTCTGATGTACAAATCAGTCGGCGAATGTCGACCTGCCGCTTCCTGCACGTCGCGCCTTCCTGAACGACCGCGTTCATCTCGTGTCGCGTCCGCGCGTTCCCGTCGGTGCCTGAGGGAGCTGCGACACACCGACTCTTGAGCCGGCCGTCTTTCCGCTTCCTTCGTTTTCCCCTTCGTCCTCCGCTTCTCTCATCCATCATTCAACACGCACCGAGCAGAAACCACATGGCAGGCATCATCAGCCCTGCACCATTCCGCCCTCGGCACTGCTCCAAGGTCTGTCGCCCGATCGGCCACACCACCGTCCACGACTCACTGACACCGTTCCCAGGAGATCGACAGCGGCATTCGCCAGCTTGAGACGCCAATTGCCATGATGCCGGCGTCGCATCCCGAGACCTTGCTCGTCAGGCCCTCTTCGCCCGGGGAGGTGCTCTTCGAACACGTCATCGAGCTCCACCGACGCATGAAGCAGCTGCAGTTCAACAATCGCACCGCCAGCTACGGCAACGGTCGTAAGCGCGAATTCCTGCTCCAGCAACTGCTTCGTCCCGCAGCCGCTTGCATCTTCACGGGAAAGTGCGTCGACCTCATCACTGGAGCTTCGTCTGCCGTTCACTGACATGCACGCAGTCTGCCCAACTGGATGCCGAGGACGATGATCGCAGACAAGCTCTACTCGCACTTCAACCTGTATGGTAATTGCGAGGTCGCGGTTCACAAGTCGATCCAGCCCGACAACAGCGGCGGGCAGACGTCCTTCAACTACGCCCTGATTCAGTACAAGGTGAGATTCCGCAAAGTTCTCGATCTGCTACTCACATGCTGACAATCCCATGTCGCAGGAGGTCGACGACGCAATGCTGGCGCTGAAGTATGCAGACTACACGGTCTACCAGTTCAGTCGCCAGCACTTCGGCCGCTCTCTCCGGATCCAGCCGTGCATCGCCAAGCGTACCGTCACCATTAACCTCGGCCCAACCAACGAGCAGGTTCTGCTGGAGCTGATGAGCAGCTTCGGTGCCATCGAGGAGTGGAGACGTGTCCGCGGCGAGTACGGCTGGGTGGGGTACGAATTCAAGTACATGATGTATGGTGGGTACAAGGCCGCGAAGCAGTACTTCAAGCAGAACTTCAACGTCAACGTCTGATCTGATGTGACGGTCATGTCAAGCCATTTCAGAGGCATTTGAGGCCATGTCATGTATGACGGCGAAGTCGTTTGGAGAGATCAATAGCTCACCATAATTGCTGTCATCAACCAGAAGTCATTTCAACGAAACGCTTCTCATGATGAGGGCGACCTTGATCTCTCAGCGACGCCTTTGATACCTCATGTGTCACAGGCGCACGACGGTGAGTCGGCAACGCTGATCTCTCAGTCGACCTTTCACGCGACACTCTTGATCCCTCGATGCGAGTCGTCGTCGGTGTGGCATCATTTTCGAAGGGATTCGTGATTGCTCCTCTCCCTGCTCGGTCATGACGCTCTCATGCGATGACCCTTGTGAAACCGAGAGGGAGATGCCTCTGCTATCTTGCGCCGCCTCCTCACGACCTGCAAGTGAAAGTGTTCACAATCGCCGTCGTGTTCGAGGCTCACGGGCACAACGACACACCATTGCGGGCGAGAGCGCCGTGACAAAGGCGAATCGTCCATTGCCTTGTTAACTTTGATTGCAAAAGGGGGGGGGGGG
>JADDMT010000118.1:0-83784 GCA_021401465.1 Teratosphaeria epicoccoides
TTGTCCCCCTCCTTTAGAATTAGTCCCTTAATTCTCTTACGATTCGCGTACTATGCCATGTTCTGCTAATAGAACTACAGGTCGAGTCGTGCTTCTGTTTGCAGTTAGCGTAGATGTTCTACTCGTCTAAGTGCTACTAGGTTTAGATTACTAGCTAAGACGTCTAGGATGTCTTCTATAGCTAATCTATATGCTATCTGAAAAGGCGAGAGTCCTGTCGACTCTGCTAGCGTACTATTATACGCGAGCTATACTATTAGTAACAACTCTACCTAGTTGTTCTAGTCCCTATTCACATAGGATCAAAGGTACTATTCTAACGTCTGATTTAGACGTTCTGTCTATCTATCCGTCTAAGGGTAGAAGGAAGTACTTAGTCGATGTTTGACCTAGAATTGTCTCATTAGGGCTCTCTAGAAGTTAGAGGTAAACATGGATCCTCGATCCGTTACTAGGTCCTATAGCATGCCATGTAGGGCTACTACCTATTTAATGAAGACATGCGTAATATCTTTAGTCTTAAAGTCTTCGCGGTAAGGGATAAACTTCCTAAACTTAGTGAATTAGTCGACTACTACTATGATCCTGTCGAAGAACTCATTCGTAGCGGGTTCTCTCGACTAAGGTAGTTTAACGATGAAATCCATGGCGAGCGATTCCCATGGCCGTTAAGGTACCTTAAGTAGTTATAGTAGCCTATACAGTTTATGACAGTTATGCTTACTTCGTTAGCAAGTCACATATTAACAGACGTAGTCCTCGATTACCTTGCTTATCCTAGGGAAGTAATATTCTTGTTAGAGAATTGCTTCATTTTAGACACTCCCGGGTGTCCTACCTAAGGTACGTCGTGTCAGAGTCGTAGTAGCTCTAATTGTAAAGACATTAGCATATATACTAATCCTTGAAACAGAAAGATTCTGTCTTCGTCTTCCTAATCCTCCTGTCCATTAATGTCGTTACGGACAGCAAGTGCAGTTAGGTCGTAGACTAGCGCGTTCCTTAGGTCGTCCTAAAATTCACTAGTCTATATGACAGTTATAACCGCGAGTTAGTTAAGTCCTAGCGTGGTATCGCTATTTTCCTAGAGAATAGTGTGTTTCTCCTGCTTCACGCCCTTCATGTAGTCAGTCTGGCAGCTAAGTGCATTAGCGCGTGTGTTATTAGTCCCTTTGTAATAGACGATCTTGTAGTTAAAACTAGAGAGCTCCTTACTCTACTGAACCTGTTGTCAGTTTAACTCTTTCGTCATTATGAAGTATCGCAAGTTTTCATGGTCTGTGTAGACTATAACCTAGTACTTAGAACCTTCTAAGTAGACTCGCTAGGCCTTATAGGCATCTACTATGGCTAGAAGTTCTTTGTTATAGACATCGTATTAGAGTTCAGGTCTAGACAATTTCCTTGAGTAGTAGGCAACTAGCTGTAGTCGTCTACTCGGTCCTAGTTAACTTAAGCATGCCCCGAGTGCTACGTCAGAGGCATCTGTTTCGACTATGATAGGCTTATCTAGGTCGAATACAAGTAAGATCGGCTAATCTGTAAATCGTCACTTAAGTTCCTTGAAGGCATTCCGTTAGGCGTCGTCCTACACGAATGGCATATCCTTCGTAGTAAGAGTCGTAAGTAGTGCTATAATCTTCGAATAGTTTGCTACAAATCTTTAGTAGAAGTTAGCGAACCTAAGGAAGGACTATACTTCCTTAACATTAGTTAGCGTAGGCTACTCTTTTACAACTTAGACTTTCTTAGTGTTAATCTTGATTCTATTCTATGCTACTACGTAGCTAAGGAATTGTACTTCCTGCTTGTAAAACTCGCTCTTCTAAGGCTTAACCTTTAACTAGTAATCCTAGAGTTTCTAAAGTACCTTGCATACATGAGTCCTATGTTCTTCGATCGTCTAGGAGTAGACGAGGATGTCATCTAGGTACATAACTATAAAGACGTTAAGGTACTCTCGTAGCACATTATTAATAAATGCCTGCTATGTAGCTAGGGCATTTGTTAACCTAAATAGCATGACTATGTACTTATAGTGTCTAAACCTAGTTCGGAATGTAGTCTTCTATTCTTTGCCTTCCTTAATTCGAATTCGATTATACGCTCCGGGTATGTCGAACTTCAAGAACTCCATTACTCCTTGTAGGCAGTCCTGTAATTCCGAGAGCAAAGGAAGCAGATAACTATTCTTTATTATGATGTCGTTTAATCTACGATAATCTACGCAGAGTCGCTAGTTATCTTCCCCCTTAGGCATAAACAGGATCGGATATCTAGCTAGGGACTACGACTCGCGGATGAAGCCTTTCTAGAGGTTGTCTTCAAGGTATTTCCGGAGAATCTCTAGTTTCGCTGCTAATAATAGGCGAACTAATTACTTCGTTAGTGTCTTGCTAGGGAGTAAGGGTATCCTATGGTCCTACTCCTAGTATTCTGGCAGAGCTTCTTAGTCGGGTTCTTCCTTGAAAAGAGTAGCGAACTCTTTATACTTATCAGGAACTATGAATTCGACCCTGACTTCTGTTTGCGTTACTTTAACCTATAGGACGTGTACTTCCTGTTCTAGATCCTTGATAGCGGCTACTATCTCGCTTAAAGTCATAGCACATATTTCGATCTTGCCTAGTACGTCATATACTACAGGTAGAGGTATCGATCTTAAGAGTTCTAGGAACTAGATCCTCTCATTCTTCTAGTTGATATAGGGGTTAGCGTTTCTTAGCCATAGTAACCCTAGTACTACATCTAAGCCTAGTGACTCCATGATGTTAAACTAGAGCATCTCTTAGTAGCGTCCTATCCGTAGAGGCATTATCTTAGTCTCTTTGTCAACTACTCCTTAGTTGTACATAACCGGCTTTCTATTAATCGCTTGTAGTAAGAAAGCATTTGTCTTCGCCTGTAGCTTTATCCTAGCTATCCTGGCGAACTTGGGCGTCATGAAGATTCTAGTACATCCTGAATCTATTAAGGCCCTAGCTAGCGTCTCGTCGATGTGTACCTATACTCTAAGGTTGTCCGCGTATCTAGCGCTAATCGCGGCACATTGTTGCAGCCCTGTCTAGTCTGTCTATAGGTCTAATTCTGGCGGACCTCGTCGTTTCCCAAATAACTGTCTTTACGGACTAGTTTAGGGATCGTGCAGTCTTAGCTTCTTCTCTAAGCGTTACTATTCTCTAGCCTAAGAGGTCGTTCTCGCTCTTAGCCTCGCTGTTCCTACGCGTTTCTTGCATACTCTATCTTTAAGTAATAGACTTAGAGTCGTAGCGCTCGTGGAATCTAAATACCTTCGTAGGTTAGGTAGCCTCCCTAGGGCGTGAACTCTACCCTAAACAGTACAATTTCTTGGACAACTTTCTAATGCGCGTGAGGTTAAGCTACAACTAGTAGTCTCCTCAGGTGTCGTCGCATATAGTCGGCTAGTTTGTCATACTAAAGCTAGTCGACATGTTGTACTCTATGAATCTATGGGCAAGCCTAAGCCTACTAGTTCTATATGATTTGAATAATATCGAGTCCGATGTCATGCGGCGGCATAGCCTATCGCTCTATGCTCTCGTCTTCCTCGGAATCAGGAATGACAGCTTTGACAATCTCGTAGTTGTCGTCCGAACCTTCTTCTTCCTCTGCTAGCTCCTATTACCTTAGGACTATTGTAATAGAAGGTGTACCCCTTAGCGCATAGATCGACTATGCCTTGTTTTAGCTAGGGTACTATCCGGAACTATCTTTATCACTTATGTGAATTCGACAATCGTCGTCATAGCACGTAGTCTAAGTAAGTGCAGCATAGTCCGGTTCTCGAGTAGCGGCAGCCTTTTGCTAAGGCGCCGTTGTTATCGCGTGAGCCTGCTCTATCCTAGGTAGTTCCTGTCGTTACTTCTTAGCAAAACACTCGCGGACAAAGTGTCCTTTCTTTCTACAGTTATGGCACTTGAGATTACTCTTGTCGAATAGCTTCTTCAGACCATTCTAGGGAGGAGAGCCCTTCCGCGGCTTTCCTTAGGGTCTATTCCTTAGACGCCCCTTAGTCGCATCTAACTCCATAGGTTAGAGACCGTAGTAATCGCTTCGCCATTTTAGTGCTAATCGTTAGACCTTATGGTTAGCTTGTGCTAGCTTGCGATTTCTATGTTGTCGTTCTTGCTATTATTCCTAGATGCGATTATCGATTCTAATCGCGAGATTTCTCATTTCCTTGAATGTCGTTAGCCGATCTCCTTAGGCAATTTCGTCTTTAACCGTCTCCTTTAGTCCCTAGTAGAACTAAGTAGCTAAAGCATTATCATTCTAGTCGACTCGAGCAGAGAGGGTCTAAAAGTCCGCGCGGTACTTAATGGCGGAACCCTTCTGCTAGATTCCTAGGAGAGCTCTCTTAGCCTCTTGTTGCTTATTACTAAGCCTAAAAGCTTCGCGTAACGCCTTAAACAAAGACTTGTCTAAGTTAAGAATCTCCCTAGTTGTCGTCTTCCTGGCTTTGACATTACTAACGTAATCTAGATAATCTGTTAGATGAGGCTAGATAAACTCGAACGCTAGTCCCTTTAGGTAAGAGACAATGCACATTATTCGCTTATGATATGTTGTAAACTATTCTGTATCTACGTTAAATGCTAACTAGCATTATAGGATAAACATCTCGACTTAAGATCGTTATCCTATAAACTCTGTAGGGCTTCCTATCTTAAAGCCGTTATTACCGTGTCTATTCCTAGTAGTTAAACCTACGACAGATGCTAGAGCCATCTCGCTAAGGTGAATAGATTCGAGCTACTACGTAATTTAAGGTATAGTAGCAACTTGTTCTTATAGTGTTAGTTAATTGTCGCTAGAAGTAGAACTAACAGCTAAAGAACTACTTAACATAGGTGTATGTTAAGCGCTTAATGAGTCCCCTAATACTTCCTTAGAAGTAGTGCTCAAAATGTTATAAGGGTAGGTGCCGATAGCAGGAAGGTAACTAGGTGTTAGACTTGTAGAGCTATAAAGAATATCGATAATAGTAGTTAACCTTGTAACTAACTATGCCCTAGGGAAAGGGAATTAAATTAAGCATAAAGCTCCTAACTGCCTATCCTGAAGCCATCCCTATATACTAGAGAGACAGAGCAGCTCTATTAGATCTGTTAACAGACCTAATAGATCCATGTCTATAGATCTGTAGACTAACCCTACAGATCTAAGGGTCTGTTATCCTACGACAGATCCCTTCTCCCTTATAGGCCTATAGATCTATAGACTAACCCTACAGATCTAGGGATCTATCCTCATGTAACAGATCCTTTCTCCTATAACTATGCCTATAACTCATAGTACTCCTATGACTATACTATGACTCATAGCACTTAGCACCCTCATAATCCTGTAACCTACGGTACTCCTAATACTTATGACACTTTACTAGGGACTCTTCCTAGGTTACTACCTTGTAAATGAAGGCTAGTAGGGTTATTAGGGGTTAGTACTCTCTAGGTCGGAGTAGCTACTCTATACTCTCTGCCCGCTACACGCATGTAGCCTAGATGCGATTAATAATCAGGTTATTAGCTTGTTCTTCCTCCTGCCCCTAGAACGACAGTTTATTTTTCAGGGTTAGGAGGAGCGTATTTGCCGCCTACCTAGTTAGTGCGTAGTCTGCGTAACAAGAAGGCCTATAGGCTAGGTCGTTAGTCCCCTTATTATGCTTAATAGCAAAATCGAACATTAACAGATACATGGCCTACTAAGCTTAGCGGCTGTTTAGCTACTTTACGCCTATGAATCTACAAAGGTTATTGTAGTTAGAGAGTACCCGAATAGTCTATAGCGCGCCTTCAAGGTAGTAGCGCTACGTCTTAAAGCATTCTACGATTACTAACAGCTCTTAGTTATAGGTCTCGTAGTTCCGCTCTACTAGGGTAAACTTCTAAGAGTAGAATGTAATAGGGTGCTAGCGAGTAGTGTCCTTGCCTGCGACAAGCTAGGAGAGAATGCCGCCTAAGGTAAATCTAGAGGCGTTAGTTTCCATCTTAATTAGAAGCTTAGGATTATAATGCCATAGGATTAGAGTACTAGTAAAGGCTAATATAAGCATGCGGAAAGCAGCCTCTTTAGCCTCTCCCTACAGGAACGGGCTACCCTTTCCTTTAGCCATAGTAGTAAGCGGCGCAGCTATCTTAGAGTAGTTCTTAATAAACCTCTAGTAGAAGTTAGCGAAGCTAAGAAAGCTCTAAACTTCCTTTAGAGTCTTAGGTGTAGGCTACTCCTTTACTACACTAAGCTTGCTCTCATCTATTAACACGCCTGAGCTGTTAACGACGAAGCCGAGGAACTCTAGCTAGTAAGTATAAAAGTTGCACTTCTTTTAGCTAGCGTATAGAGCGTATTTTCGCAGCTGTTCTAATACTAGGTATAGGTGCCAAGTATGTTCCTTGCGTAAGTCGCTATAGATCAAGATATCGTCTAAGTATACTACGTAACAAACATCTACGAGGCTAGTAAGGGCTCGGTTAATGTACGCTTAGAAGGTTACTAGAGCGTTAGTTAACCTAAAAGGCATCACTAGATACTTAAAGTAACTATAGCGCATTTAAAACGCAGTCTTCTAGTAGTCATCTTTCTTGATTAGGATCCTATAGTATGCGTCCTTTAAGTCTAACTTAGAGAACCATGCTACATGCCTAAGGCGCGTAAGAGTCTTATCGATAAGTAGCAAGGGGCATCGATCCTTAACTAAAATCTTATTTAGCCTATAGTAATCTACACATAATCGCATAGTACTGTCCTTCTTAGGTACAAACAGGATAGGAGTACCTGCCTCGCTAGTACTACGCTAGATCTAACTATTCTGAAGGGCCTAATCGAGGTATTCCTAAAGTAGTTTAAGCTCTACTCCTAACAGATTATATAGAGGGCAAAAAGGTAGCTTCTTGCTATCCTGTAACGTAATAGCATACTCTATACTATTAACGCGCCTAAGCTTAGTCACGTCCTTCTCGTTAGTAAACATGTTAGCAAAGTCCTTAACCTTATTAGGAAGAGGTTTCGGTCCTACTGTTTTAGTAGTAGCGACTACAAACACCTAAGATTTAGGTTTTAATAACTAATAGAAACGCCTGGCGTCAAGCACGCGTACCGCGGAGGGTACGCTGCTATAATGCTACTCATCTATGTTACTATACACAATAATAGCCTGCTAGCGCCTCTAGGGCCGCCCTAGCAAGACTAGCGCTCTAGGCATATCTAATGCGTAGAATATGCTCTGCGTATGCTTCTTATATCCCGTACTGTCTGCTAGCCGGATTTTTAGCTAATACGCGCCATAATAATGGCCTCTCTTCCCCTAGAATGAATCTATAGTAGGAAGAGGCACACTTGCAACTCGCTTAAGCCTATGCTATAAGGCGTAAGCTTAAGACACGACGTTAATGTCTGCGTAGTTATTAAGTAACATGTCTGTCTTAACTTTGTCTCCTTCTATGATAATAACAGTGCCCTTTAGGCGCTTCGTAGGCACTAGGGCTACGTCTAGTCCCGAAGCATCTTCGCTTCTAGTCAAGGCTATAGAAGGGCTCCTCGACTAGTAACTAGCCCTTGCCTGACGCACTGCTACTATCCTCTTATGTAGTAAGCAGGCTTAGACATAGCGTCAAGCCTTAGCTAGCTACACTATTTCTACCTTGCGGGTAGAAGCTGTCGCCTCCCTCTTTAGTAAACGACAGTCCTGCGCCTAATAGCCGGGTTTACTACAGTTATAGCAGTTGTTACTCTTATTAGCTACTCCGCTACTACTCCGAGCAGGTAGCGCTAACCTTCAAGAGTCTCTACTAGGCTTCTTACTATTACCCCTATTAGGCTTCTTTAGGTCCTATTAGTTTCAATACTTGCTAGTAGTATGCTTGTATAGAGCACGCAAGCCTCTTACTCCTAACTACTTAATCTAAGTCGCTAGGGAGATTAGTTTATCCCTAGTCTTAGGTGCCTAATAGTATACTATGATAGCCTCGCTTAAGGTATCTCGTAGCTTCACGAGTAGGTACTACCTACGCTACGCAGGAGTATATAGTTCTATCTGCTCTTCTAGCGTAGCTAAGTACGCGACAAATAAGGAAGCACTTTGCTTCTTACCCTACTTAGTAGTCTCGTACTACTAGGCTATAGTTAGCCCGTAATTAGCAGGATCCTCGACTACGTCTACTATCTCCTAGCAGAACATCTCCCATGTATATTCTGGCGCCAAGTTAGCTACCTTATGCCTATTATGCTAGGCGTCTAACGTGTCCCCTTTAAGGAACATGCTAGTGTATATAATCCTTATATGCGCACTACTATAGGCCGTGCCTAATAACGCGAACACCTTCTCCAGGTAACAGATAAACGTCCTTGCTTCTTTTAATGTCTTCCCTAAGAACTTAGGGGGTAGTTTAAGACGTAGGCTGCCTAAGTTACGCATAGTCAGAGCTAGCGAGTTAGCTGACTACGTCGAAGTCATTAAAGCCGCTTCTAGTTGCTAAAAGCCTGCTGCCTTGTTATAAGGGTAGATGCTAATAGCAGGAAGGGGATCAGGTATTAGACCTAAAGAGTAGTAAAGAATATCGACAATAGTAATTAACCTTGTAACTAAATATACTTAGTAAAGTAGCTTGAATTAAGCACGAAGCTCCTAACTACCTAGCCTGAAGCTATTCCTACATACTAGAGAGGTATAGCAGCTCTATTAGATCTATCGCTAGACCTATTAGACCTATGTCTGTAGATCTGTAGACTAATCCTATAGATCTAGGTATCTGTCCTTACCTAACAGATCCTTTCTTCTATGTAGGCCTATAGATCTATAGACTAACCCTATAGATCTAGGTGTCTGTCCTCACGTGACAGATCCTTTCCCCGTGTATGTGTTATGACTCATGCTATAGTGTTCTAATCTATGACTCTTATGACACTATCCCCCTCTTAGCCTAGCTTGTCCCTAAGCTACCTTTTTAGTGCGAGGTTTCTCTTGCTATTCTCTTTGCGTAGTAATGTCTTCTCTTTCTACGTTACTACCTTATGTCATCCTTGACACTAACGCCCCTTTAACGTAGAAACGTAAACGCCGCGCAAATCGAATCTATTATTAGGGCAAGGAAAGCATGAAGTCTTATACTTAGTGTTAAGAGCTAAAGCTTGTTTGTTAAGTACACATTTCCTTGGGGAAATGTTTGCACTATTACTTTAGTAACTGTCGGAGTTACAATGTAAAGGTAACAGAGGTTAAATGGAAAAGGTTAGGTAATTAGCAGAAAAGACTAATTGCTAATCTCGATTATGCGAAGGCTGCCCTTACTAAGGCTTCGCAAAAGATGATAGAGGCGCATGTAAAAGAGATGCGTCTTCAGAAACAGTTAGATGTAGTTAACCGTGAGGTCGAGGATAGTCGTGCTCTTAAGGAGTGTAAGATTCAGGAGGACGAGGCTAAAGAGCAGGTGTAAAGGGCAAGGGCCTAAGTCCTTAGCATAGGCTAAAGCCTATACGCGACCTCTGACAAGGCTAGCTATAAAGGACTAGACAGCTAGCAGATAGTCTCTCTCTCCCTATCGTACTTTTAAAATACTACATTAACTCCTATGTACACGCTATTTACCTGTGACATTAAGTATGATTAATTTCACTATAGAAAGGCCGTCTCCTAGCTAATCGACCCTAGTGTCCGAAGGGTCTACGAACAAAGAAGCGCTAGCAGAAATGCGTCAGGTCGTCGAAGGAATGCATACCGAACAATAGCAGATTATAGCTAAGCTAACTGCTACGCAAGCCGCCCTAAATGAATCAGAGTCCTAGTAGCGACAGAGCCTAGGCGCCCTGTTAGAGGAGCTACTAAAAGCTCTCGCAGACACGCTAGCTATAGTAACGCGCGTAGACTCTAGCACCGAATCGACAGGACCCTAAGAGTAGAGGCTACTAACATAGGACAGAAGGGCCGAATTGTTTAAGGACTACCTGCTCTATATTAGGAGTTCGCTTAGGGCGCACTCTAGGATGAAACCCCTAATAGGCGTAGACTATTACTAGAACACTATCTATGACACTCTCCCTGCTTGCTAGCGCGCTCGGATGCGCTACTTCTAGGAGAAAGGAGGCCCGGACAGAGACAAGGACCCTAAAGTTTTCTTTGCGTAACTTGAAGCCATGTTTGTAGATAGTAACGAGACTACGAAGGCTCTAGAATAGCTTACGAACCTCTGACATGTAGCAGGCTAGCTATAGCACGAGCACTAGCTAGAATTTGACGAACTCCTGCTGTTAGTAGGGGGAGACTAGTAGACAGATGACACGAAGATTAGATACCTCAAGAATTTGTTTTCAAACCCTGCAAGGATGTACATAGCAAATGTAAGAGATTAGGGAGACTACTTTGCGTTTGTAGAGGAGTTCGAAAGAGTCATGATAAACTCCGAGGCTACTAACTAGTTCAAGGTAGCCTATAGGAGGTAGTTAAGAGAGAAGAACAAGGACTCTAAGAGGATTCCTACAGGTGCCATGTAGGTGCCTAACCCTAGGGTTAGGTCCTAAGTAGACGCGGATAGAGACATAGTCATAGTACTAACTCGTACCGCAGGAGACTGGCTTAATAGCAAAGGACCCTAACAGAACAGCAGGGGGAAACAACATGCCAAATAGATAGACGCTACTAAAAGAGAGAGACGCTAGGAGAACAACCTATGTTACTACTACGGAGCGTCTAGACACTAGGTTAAGGGGTATCCCTATGCCCTAGCTACATCCCTAGCCTTAATTAACGCTACTCAAGTGTAGCCCTTACTAGAAGACAATAGGATTAAAGAGGAACCTAGGAAGAAATACTCGGGAAAAGATTAACTCCTGCTCGGAGTCAGGAAGCAGGAGTAATAGAAGCATTAGTAGAAGGGTAGGAGAGAGTTAACAGATCCATGGATAGGAACCTAATTTATACTAACGTAGTCCTTGCAGATAATACTAGGACATTAGCTCTTATTAATAAAGGGTACTAGTACTACGCTACAATTAACAGAGACCTAGCTAAAGGCCTTAGCTTAAGCTTAATAAGCAAAGAGTCACGAATAGTAAGGGGCATAACAGCGTTAATATAGGACTCTGTAGTAGAAGGAGTAGTCGCCTTCTAGATAGAAATTAAGGGGTTCTAGCAACTAGTGTACGCATATGTAGTAAAGGACCTCGCCTACTCCCTGATACTAGGGAACCCCTAGAAAGCTCATAATAAAGTGCGGACTACGCCAGAAAAGCGCTAGTACTAGCATAGGAGAGTAGGATAGTAGATAGACAAAGGGCAGAACTACTAAGAATACAAGGACTATAGGGACTTTACCTAGGTATACGCGTCTGTAATAGCAGATGTCAAAGAGGCCTTAAAAACGAAAGAATACCTAACGCTTAACGAGTTAAGAAAGGCGCTCCCTCTAGAGCTCTAATACATAGCTCCGCTGTTTTACTACAAGGAAGTAGAGAAACTAGCGCTATACTACCCTAGTATTAACTACCGCGTCGAACTCCGCGAAGGACTAGACAGATCCTAACTAGCTCTGCTATAGGGACCCCTATACAGCATGTCGAAGGAGGAACTACTTATGCCTAGGAAGTCCTTAGACAAACTGTTAGGGAAGGGATTCATCTAGCCTACTAACTTAGAGGCCGCGGCTCCTATGCTTTTTGTCTAGAAGCTAGGGAGGAGTCTTAGGTTCTGCTGCGACTACTACACTCTTAACGTAATCACAAAGCAAGATAGGTACCCCCTCCTGTTAATCCTAGAGACCTCGAGGAACCTTACAGGCGCTTAGTAGCTTACTAAGGTAGACGTAGTATCAGCCTTCTACAAAACCCGTATAGCGAAAGGCCTTGAGTACAAAACAGCCTTCTACACAAGGTTCGGCTCATTCTAATAGTTAGTATGTCCGTTCGGTTTATCTAGGGCTCTAGCGATGTTCTAGCGATATATTAATATACTGTTATGCGAGGAATTAGACAACTACGCCTCTACGTATATAGACGACGTTACTATATATAGTAGCAGTTTACAAGAAGACTATTTCGCTAAGGTAACGCAAGTACTCTAGAAGCTCTAGGATAGTAGCCTATACCTTGACCCCAGAAAAAGCGAGTTTGCTAAGAAAGAGATTAAATACCTAGGGTTTATAATCTATGCTAACAGAAAAGGCATAGGGACTAACCTAAAAAAGGTAGAGGCTATGCGTAACTAGGAGCGGCTAAGGACATAGAAGGAAGTCTATAGATTCCTTAGCTTCGCTAACTACTACAGGATGTTTATCCTAAACTACTTGAAGACAGCTAGGCTGTTAACTACGCTTACAGGAAAGGGCCGGCTGTTCTCCTAGGAAGAAAGCGAGGAGTCCGCGTTTAAAACGCTAAAGGCAAAGTTCTACTTAGCGCTAGTCTTTTCTTAATAGAACCTAGAGCTGCCGACCTTTTTAGAGACTAACTATAGTAGGTTACGTTAGGGGCGGCTCTCCTGCAAGAAAGTAACAGAGTCTGTAGACTAGTTAGCTTCTTTTCATAGAAGCTTAACAAAGCGGAGATTAACTATAACATCTATAATAAGGAAATGTTAGCTATAGTATCTAGCCTTAAGTTCTAGGGCCCTAAGCTGAAATTGTGTAGCCCCTTCATAATTCTCATAGACTATAAAAACCTAGAGTACTTCATAGTTAAGTGACAGCTGTCCGAGCGACAGATACGGTAGTACGAGACCCTCGCGCAATTCTAGTTCTCCCTAGTGTATTACCTAGGCTCTAAGGTAGTAGTACTAGACGCGCTATTAAGACAAGAACAGGACACGCTAGGAGCAGGAGATAAGGAATCGTCGCTTAAGAGGTTCTTAGATCTAGAGGTCATGAAAAATTAGCTAGAGACTACAGACAAGAGTAGTAATAGCGTACTAATTACCTCGGCCTACATAATATCTACTGCCTTAGTCAGGGACAAATCGGTACCTGTTAACTCCGCGCCTTCTAACATAGACTCTACTAGGCCTTTCTAGGACCGTACCCTTAATGAGTTATAGGCAGCCATAGTAGAGAAGGACAAGCTATACTCGACAGTAGTCAGAGTAGTAAAGAGTAGCTCCTAGACGCTACTAGCTAGGGTGACGCTAAAATTGCAAGCTAGGGACTACAAGATCGACAAGAGGGGCTTCCTATAGTACTATAACAAGCTCTAGGTCCCTAGAGTAGCAACTAGTCAGTCTAGGCAAGACATCCCGGACCCCGGAGATGAAAGCAACGACATACTTAGGACAAGGCTAATCTAGTCTATGCATGACACCCTAGTATACAGGCACCTAGGACAGGATGCTACGACAATAATCCTAGGGCGTAACTTCTACTAGCCCTTGCTGTCTAAGCATGTCTGGCGATTCCTGAGAAACTGCGACTACTGTAGTCGTAACAAGGTATAGAGAGAGCATAAGCACAGACTACTAAAGCTACTACTAGTTCCTAACAGATTCTTCTAGGAAATCTCGATGGATTTCATGACAGACCTGCCTAAGTCTAAGGGATGTTAGTACCTGTAGGTTATTAAGGACCGCTTATGTAAGTCCGTAGTATTACAGGTAATGCCTAGCATGAAAGTAGAGGAGTACGCGGAGAAGTTTATAGACTACTAGGCCTAGTACCACGGAATGCTAGCGGCTATTACGAGCGACTAGGGTACTAACTAGACTAGCACCTTTTAGAGGACCTTCTGTGAAAGAATAGGGGTGTCCTAGCAGTTAAGCTCTACGTACTACCTACAAACAGATAGAGGCCCTAAACGCCTTAACTAGGAGGTATAGGCATACCTGCGGAACTTCATTAATTATGAGTAATCTAACTAGAAACAGTAGCTCCCTGTAGCATAACTAGCGCTAAACGGGAGGTACTACTTAGGGATTAGCATAAGCCCCTTCTTTACTACCTATAGCTACGAAGTATAGGGCCCTATGCCTTTAGCTAAGGACGCTAAAGAGCCTAGCCTATTAAAGGCTACTAAGAGGGCAAAGGCGTTTGTAGAGAAGATCTAGAGCATAACGGGAATCTGCTAGGCTACTATAGCGGCTTCTATGTAGGAACAAGAGGAGTCTGCTAATAAACGTTAGAACCCTACCCTAATTTACAAAGTTAGTAACAAAGTCTAGCTAGATCTGCGTAACTACACTACAGAGAGACCGAAGAAAAGCTTAGACACAAAGCACGCAAAGTACATAGTAGCTAAGGTAATATTACTAGTCTCTATCTGTCTAACTAGGCTCCTAAGTAATATATACCTAGTGTTCTATACTAACCTACTAAGACTAGCAGGCAAGGACCCTATGCCTAGGCAGGAGAACGACGACAAACAGCTAGACCCCGTGCTGTTCGACTCGCACGAGGAATAGTTAGTAGAGGAAATACTTTGCGCGAGGAACAGAAGGAGAGGAAAAGGGCGTAAGGTCCTAGTAAAATAGTCAGGGTACTACGACCCTACGTAGGAACCCTTAGAAAACCTGATAGACACTAAGGTAATAGACTGCTTTAAACAGACTTAGGGGAGCGCAGAGAGTGTAGACAGACCTAGGGAGAGGTAGGACAAGAGGAAGAGAGAAGGAAGGCGTAGATCTTAGAAAGAGGAGCCTGGCGTTTTAAACAAGGAGTACAGGCGTTTTAAGAAGGGCATAGTCGATAGGAAAAAAGTTATATTAGTTAACTATATATATAACAAAAAAAACCCTAGTAGCAGGAACCTACGCTAAGAACGGGGACCCTAGCGACAATTACGCAGGATCCTTGCTGTCTAAGGGGTCCTCGCTAGACCCCCTAGACCTATTACCTAGGCTACTATCGGCCTCCCTGGCCTTTCGGCTAGGGCTCTAAGCAGCGGCGCTAGGCTTAGCCTGACGAGAGCTCTCCCTCTTGCTAGCAACGTTCTCCTACTACCTACCTAGGGCAAGCGCTAGTAGAACGCCCCTAGACCTTTTAAAGGGTTAGCACGCAGAGACCTACAGAGTACAGGATAAACTTACAGGAGGCCTTGCTAGGCGACAGTAGCGGCAACGGTCCCTGTGACCTCCTAGGCTATGATGCTATACAAGAGTTAGCGGAGTAATTATGAGGGAGACTAGTAAGAAATACCTAGATAGTAGGCCTACTAACTACAAAGGCCCTAAGGCCTTCTAGGCCTTAAGGACCTTTAACAGGTCGCTGTAGGCAGCGGCGCTATTACTATGTTAGCTATGCAAAAATGACTAGGATTCGGGTCATACCTGTTAGCGTCCTAAGAACATGTCTAGGAGGCGTAGGACATATAGGCGAGGGAGAGGCTAGCTAGATTAGCGGGATGTTTCGCCTAGACACTAAGTAGAACGTATAGGGCCTTGCAGTTTAGGCGCTTGCTAGCGTATCTCCTGTAGGCGTAGGCGCAGGTAGACTAGATAAGTTAGTGTAGGCCGAGCGGAATAGCAAGGAGCCTAAGACATACTAATTAAAGGATGTAATCTACGCCCTAGAGGGCGTAGTTAACGTAGTAGATAGTAGGCGCTATCTAATACCTGTTAGTATTGCCTAGAATCTAAGAAGAGAGGTTCGGAGAATTAGGGGGGAGGGGGGCTTACTATGTAAGTAAGCATGTAAGAGAAAGGAAGCAAGAGTAGTATTAATAGCGACTTTTTTATATAGTGACAGACGCGCTAGCACGGGCCTAGGAGCGCCCCCTTAATGGCTCGGACTATAACAATAGAAGTAAAGTAAAGTAAAGTAAAGTGAAGTGAAGTAGATTTGGCTAAGTAGTAGAGTTTAGGGACTATGCAAGAATAGCTAGTAGCTAGCTCCTATGCGCTAGAGTACAGCCAGGAAAGGGGGGGGTTTTAATCGCAAAATTAAAGAGAAGTAGTTTTTAAGCGAATTAGAGTTATGACACTATACAAGAATTGTCGGGGGCCTAGTCTTTCAAGCTAGAGAGCTACTAGCAGGGGGGATTTACTCGCAATACCGCTACCCTCTAGGCGGCTCTGTCTAAATCTAGACGTAAAACGCGGGGAAACAGCTTGTACTCCCTTAGGCTCCTAGACGTTCTACGCGGAGGAGAGAGGAGGGGGGGGGGTTAGTAATGTGAAGGGCGAGGCCCTAAGTCCTTAGCATAGGCTAAAGCCTATACGCGACCCCTAACAAGGCTAGCTATAAAGGACCGGACAGCTAGCAGATAGTCTCTCTCTCCCTATCGTACTTGTTAAATACTACATAAACTCCTGTGTACACGCTGTTTACCTATAATAGCAGGTTCTTTAGCAGACTAAACTCGTCCTTAACCTAGATCTTTCGGCAGGCCTTGTACTTAGTCCTACGACATAGAGCGTAATAGATAGTTTTGCCGACGCATTGTATTAGGGTTTCCTGGATAGTGTAGTAGCCGAGCCTGTCGATAGCGTCCTGTAGGGGCCTTGTCGTAGTTTATGAGGTTCTTCTTAGGTTCGTTTTTCCGCTTAAAACTCCGTATCTTTTGCTAACAGTTTTGTAGGTATTCTAGGGGTTCCTAGGTATTCTCGGTACTACTGTATCCTTCCCATTTTACTAAGTACTCTTGCTGTCTATCTACCTAGCGAGTGTCAACAATCCTCTTAACAGTGTACTCTAGTTCTTTAACCTTAGGGTTAAGTAGTAAAGGTTCTGTTTATAGTGTAGCGTCTAGCGCTACTAGTTCTAGTAGAGAGATATAGAACACAGGGTATATCCTTATCTACTTAGGTAGCTATAGTTCAAAATTAACTAGTCCTTTCTTAGCCTTAATCCTAAATAGTCCTAGTTTCATAGCGTCTAGTTTTTTACTTAGCTTGTCTAATTTGATGTTACGGCAGAGGAGATACACCTTGTCCCCCTCCTTAAGAATTAGTCCCTTAATTCTTTTACGATTTGCATATCGTGCTATGTTCTGTTAATCGAACTACAGGTTAAGTCATGCTTTAGTTTGTAGTTAATAGAGGTATTCTACCTGCCTAAGTACTACTAGGTTTAGATTACTAGTTAAGCTGTCTAGAATGTCTTCTATAGCTAATCTGTACACTATCTAGAATAGCGAGAGTCCTGTCGACTCTACTAGCGTACTATTATATGCGAGTTATGCTATTAGTAATAACTCTACCTAGTTGTTCTGATCCCTATTAACATAGGATTAGAGCTACTATTCTAGCGTCTAATTTAGACGTTCTGTCTGCCTATCTGTCTAAGGGTAGAAGGAAGTACTAAGTCGATGCTTGACCTAGAATTGTCTTATTAGGGCCTTCTAAAAGTTAAAGGTAAACACAGATCCTCGGTCCTTTACTATGTCTCGTAGCATGCTGTGTAATGCTACTACCTACTTAATGAAGACATGTGTAATATCTTTAGTCTTGAAGTCTTTATAGTATAGACAAAACTTTCCGAACTTAGTGAATTAGTCAACTACTACTATGATTCTATCGAAGAACTCATCTGTGGCGGGTTCTCTCGACTATAGTAGTTTGACGATAAAGTCTATAGCGAGCGATTCCTATGGCCGTTTAGGTACCTTTAGTAGTCGTAGTAGCCTATACAGTTTGTGACAGTCATGCTTACTCTGTTAGCAAGTAACATATTAACAGACATAGTCCTCGATTACTTTGCCTATCCTAGGGAAGTAATATTCTTGCTAGAGAATTTGCTTCATTTTAGACACTCCTAGGTGTCCTGCCTAAGGAACGTCATGTTAGAGGTATAGTAGCTCCGAATATAAGGCTATTAGCATATATACTAATCCTTAGAAGAGAAGTACTCTATCTTCGTCTTCCTAGTTCTCTTGTCCGTCTATGTTGTTACAGACAGCGATTATAGTCAGGTCATAGACAAGTGCATTCTTCAGGTTGTCCTAGAATTCACTAGTCTACGCGATAGCCGTAGCCGCGAGTTATTTAACTCTAAGCATGCTATCGCTATTCTCTTAGAGAATGGCATGTTTCTCCCTTTTTACGCCTTTCATGTAGTTAGTCTGACGACTAAGTGTATTAGCGCGTGCGTTGTTAGATCCCTTACGATAGACGATCTTGTAGTTAAAGCTAGAGAGTTCCTTACTCTATTAGACTTGTCGTCAATTTAAGTCTTTTGTCGTAGTAAAGTATCGCAAGTTTTCGTAGTCTATGTAGACCGTAACCTAGTGTTTAGGTCCTTCCAAGTAGACTCGCTATGCCTTGTAGGCGTCTACTATAGTTAGAAGCTCTTTGTTATAGACATCGTAGCGGAGCTTAGGTCCTAACAGCTTCCTCGAGTAGTAGGCGACTAGCTGTAGACGTCTACTCGGTCCTGATTAACTTAAGCATGCTCTGAGTGCTACATTAGAGGTATTAGTCTCGACCGTAATAGGCTTATCAGGGTCGAATACAAGTAAGATAAGCTAATTTGTAAATCGTTGCTTGAGTTCCTTAAAGGCATTCTGTTAGGCGTTGTCCTAAACGAATAGTGTATCCTTTGTAGTAAGGGTTGTAAGTAGTGCCGTAATCCTCAAGTAGTTCGCGATGAACCTTTAGTAGAAGTTAGCGAACCTAAGGAAGGACTATACTTCCTTGACATTAGTCGGCGTAGGCTACTCCTTCACGACTTTAACCTTCTTAGTGTGTATTTTGATTCCGTCCTAGGCTACTACATAGCCGAGGAATTAGACTTCTTGCTTATAAAACTCGCTCTTCTAAGGTTTAGCTTTTAGCTTGTAATCCTAGAGTTTCTAAAGTACTATGCGCATATAAGTCCTATGTTCTCTAATCGTTCGTAAGTAGACAAGGATATCATCTAAGTATATAACTACGAAGACATTAAGGCACTTACGTAGCACATTGTTAATAAACGCCTACTATGTAGCTAGGGTATTCGTTAACCTAAATAGCATGACTATATACTCGTAGTGTCTAAACCTAGTTTAAAACGCAGTCTTCTATTCTTCGCCTTCCTTAATTCGAATTCGGTTATATACTCCTAGTATATCAAACTTCAAGAACTATACTACTCCTTGTAGGCAATCCTGTAATTTAGAAAGCAAAGGAAGCAGATAACTGTTTTTAAATAGTTGACGCAAAGTTACTAGTTATCTTCTCTCTTAGGGACGAACAGGATCAGGTACCCTGCTAGTAACTACGATTCGCGAATGAAGCCTTTCTAGAGGTTGTCTTTAAGGTACTTCTAGAGAATCTCTAGTTTAGCCACTAATAATAGGCGAACTAGTTGCTTCATTAGCGTTCTGCCTAGAAGTAAGGGTATCTCGTAGTCCTACTCCTAGTGTTCTAGCAGAGCCTCTTAGTTAGGTTCTTCCTTAAAAAGAGTAGCAAACTCTTTATACTCGTTAGGAACTATGAACTCGACTTTAACTTCAGACTATGTTACTTTAACCTATAGGACGTACACTTCCTGTTCTAGATCCTTAATAGTAGCGACTATCTCGTTTAAAGTCATAGCACATATTTCGATCTTGCCTAGTATGTCGTGCACTATAGGTAGAGGTATTAATTTTAAGAGTTCTAGGAACTAGATCCTCTCGTTCTTCTAGTTAAGGTAGGGGTTAGCGTTCCTTAGCTATAGTAACCCTAGCACTACATCCGAGCCAGGCGACTCTGTGATGTCAAACTAGATTATCTCTTAGTAGCGTCCTATCCGTAGAGGTACTATCTCGGCCTCCTTGTCAACTATTCCTTAGTTGTACATAACTAGCTTCCTATTAATCGCTTGTAGCAAGAAAGCGTTCGTCTTTGCCTGTAGCTATATCTAGGCTATCCTAGCGAACTTAGGCGTCATGAAGATTCTAGTGTATCCTAAATCTATTAAGGCCCGGGCTAGTGTCTCGTTAATGTGCACCTATACTCTAAGGTTGTCTGCGTATCTGACACTAATTGCGGCATATCGTTACAGCCCTGTTTAGTCTGTCCGTAGGTCTAATTCTAGCGGACCTAGTCGTTTCCTAAATAGCTGTCTTTGCGGACTAATTTAGGGATTATGTAGTCTTAGCTCATTCTTCTTCAAGTATTTCTACTAATCGGGCTAAGAGGTAGCACTCGCTCTCGGCCTCGTTATTCCTGCGCGTTTCTTGCGTACTCTATTTTTAACCGGTTAACCTAGAGCTGTAACGTTCGTAGAACCTAAATACCTTCGTAGGTAAAGTAGCCTCCTTAGGGCGTAAACTCTACTCTAAACAGTACAATTTCTTATACAATCTTCTAATGCAAGTAAGGGTAAGCTATAACTAGTAGTCTCCTTAGGTGTTGTCGCATGCTATTAGCTAGTTCGTCATATCGAAGCTAGTCGACATGCTGTACTCTATTAATCTATAGGCAAGCCTAAGCCTAATAGTTCTGAATAAGTCAGATGATATCAAGTCTAATGTCATGTAGCGGCATGACCTATCTTTCTATGCTCTCGTCTTCCTTAGAATCAGGAATGACGGCTTCGACAAGCTCATAGTTGTCGTCAGAACTTTCTTCTTCTGTTAGCTCCTATTGTCTTAGGACTACTACATTAGAAGGTGTACCCCTTAGCGTACAGATAGACTATGCCTTGTTATAGCTAGGGTACTATCCGGAACTATCTTTGTTACTCTTATGAATCCGACAATCGTCGTTATAGCACATAGTCTAAGTAAGTAAGGCATAGTCTAGTACTTAAGTAGTAGTAGCTGTCTGCTTAGGCGCCGATGTTATTACGCGAACCTATTCTGTCTGTTACAGTTTATGACGCTATTTCTTGCCAGAACATTCGCGAGCAAAGTGTCCTTTCTTTCTATAGTTATAGCACTTGAGGTTACTCTTGTCGAATAGCTTCTTTAGACTATTCTAGGTAGGAGAGCCCTTCTAGGGCTTTCCTTAGGGCCCCTTCTTTAGACGTCCCTTAGTCGCATCTAACTCCATTAGTTAGAGACTATAGTAATCGCTTCGCTACTTTGGGGCTAATCGTTAGACCTTGTAGTTAGCCTGTACTAGCCTGTAATTCCTGTTTTGTCGTTCTTGCTATTATTCCTAGATGCAATTATCGATCCTAATTACAAGATCGCTTATTTCCTTGAATGTCGTTAGTCGATCTCCTTAGGAAATTTCGTCTTTAACTGTCTCCTTTAGTCCCTAATAGAACTAAGCGGCTAAAGCATTATCATTCTAGTCGACTCAAGCAGAGAGGGTCTAAAAGTCCGCCTAGTACTTAATAGCGGAACCCTTCTGCTAGATTCCTAGGAGAGCTTACTTGGCCTCTTGTTGTTTATTGCCGAGCCTAAAGGCTTCGCGTAATGCCTTGAACAAGGACTTGTCTAAGTTAAGAATCTCCCTAGTCGTCGTCTTCCTAGCTTTGACGCTCCTAATGTAGTCTAGATAATCTAAAAGATAAGGCTAGATGAACTCGAACGCTAGTTCTTTCAGGTAAGAGACAATGTACATCATTCGTTTATAATGCGTCGTAAGCTACTCCGTATCTACGTTAAATGCTAACTAGTATTAGAGGATAAACATCTTAACTTGAGATTGTTATTCTGTAAACTCTGTAGGGCTTCCTATCTTGAAGCCGTTATTGCCGTGTCTAATTCCGGTAGTCGAGCCTGTAACAGATGCTAGAGCTATCTCGCTAAGGTGAATAGACTCAAGCTACTAAGTAATTTAAGGCGCGGCGGCAACTTGTTCTCATAGTGTCAGTTAACTGTTGTCGCTAGATGTTAAACTGACAGCTAAAGAACTACTTGACATAGGCGTATGTTAAGCGCTTGACGAGTCCCCTAATACTTCCTTAGAAGTAGTGCTTAAAATGTCATAAGGGTAGATGCTAATAGCAGGAAGGGGATTAGATACTAGACTTAAAGAGTAGTAAAGAATATCGACAATAGCAATTAACCTTGTAACTAACTATACTTAGTAAAGTAGCTTGAATTAAGCACGAAGCTCTTAACTGCCTAGCCTGAAGCTATTCCTACATACTAGAGAGGTATAGTAGCTCTGTTAGATCTGTTACTAGACCTATTAGACCTATGTCTGTAGATCTATAGACTAACCCTATAGATCTAGGTGTCTATCCTTACCTAACAGATCCTTTCTTCTATGTAGGCCCTACAGATCTAGGTGTCTGTCCTCACGTGACAGATCCTTTCCCTATACATGTGTTATGACTTATGCTATAGTGTTCTAATCCATGACTCTTATAACATGCCTACATGCGCTTACGCTACGCTATGTTAGCTCGCAGATCATATAGACGTTATGCTTTTACTAGCTCCGCCTGTTCTTTCTCTAGGCAAGCTATCTCTTTGTCTTTAGTTTCCTCTATAACGCTACAGGCGTCCTCTCCCTCTGCTAGCTAGCCGTTACGTTAATGCTAGATACAAGCAGGCATGTAGCCTGCTTAGCTAGCAGCAGGAATATTAGTCATTATAAGTACTCTATAGGCTGCAACTAGGGTAGAGTAATTAGAATTAATATCATATGCGACTAGTAATTAATACGTAGGTATGTAGTAGTATATAGAGCCTCTATTCCCTAATTATAGGGTAAGGTCTAAAAACTAATTACTACCCTTCTTTAATTATGAAGCGAAGCGTATAAGGTATACCTACATACGTTACATGCGGCTTAGCTTGCTAGCCTAGCCGAATGAGCAATAAGCCTATAGCTTGGCTGTCTAGTATTACTAGATTAGCCTTGTCCTAAGCATGTCGTTGCTTTTGTCTCTAGGGTCCGGGATGTCGTGCCTAGGCTGACTAGCTATTACTCCTAGGACCTAGAGCTTGTCGCGGTATCGCAGGAAGCCCCTCTTGTTAATCTTATAGTCCCCTGCTTGCAATTTCAGCTTTACTGTAGCTAGTAGTGTCTAGGAGCCGCTCTTTGCTACTTTAACTACCGTTAAGTATAGCTCGTCCTTTTCTACTATAGCTGCCTACAAATCGTTAAGGGTGTAGTCCTAGAAAGGCCTAGTAGGTTCTATGTTAGAGGGCACAGAGTTAACAAGTAGCAGTTTGTCCTTAACTAAGGTAGTAGATAGTATGTAGGTCGAGGTAATTAGTATGCTATTACTACTCTCATATGCTATCTCCAGCTAATTTTCCATGACATCTAGGTCTAAGAACCTCTTAAACCGTAATTCCTTGTCTTCTGCTCCTAGCGTGTCCTGTTCTCGTCCTGACAACGCGTCCGGGACTACTACCTTAGCGCCTAGGCAATACACTAGGAAGAACTAGAAGTACGCGAGAGTCTCATACTACCGTATCTGTCGCTTAGACAGCTACTACTTAACCATGAAGTACTCTAGAGTACTTGTATTACCTTAGCGGAATAGTCTTCTTATAAACTGCCGCTATATATAATGATGTCATCTATGTATGTAGAGGCGTAGTCGTCTAACCCCTTGCGTAACAGTATGTTAATATATCGCTAGAAGGCTACTAGAGCCCTAGATAAACCGAACGGACATACTAACTATTCAAATAAGCTAAACCTTATACAAAGGGCCGTTTTGTACTCGTGGCCTTTTGTTATATAGATTTAGTAGAAGGCTAACACTACATCTACCTTAGTAAGCTACTAGGCGCCTGTAAGGTTCCTCAAGGTCTCCGGAATTAATAGAAGGGGGTACCTATATTGCTTTGTGATTACATTAAGGGCGCGGTAGTTATAGCAGAACTAGAGGCCTCTCCCTAGCTTCCGGACAAAAAGCATAGGAGCTACAGCCTCCGAGTTAGTAGGCTAGATGAATCCTGTTATAGTTACTCGTAACAGGTAGTCAGGTTACTTCCTATTACATGTAAGCCGAGGCTTCTTTAGGGAGGCTAACACAAGCAGGAGCTAAGACAATAAAAGATTAGTACAAAGGTAATTCTAATTAGTAAGTAGGTAACATAAGTTAAACGCATTAATCCTAAGAAGGCATCTTAGCGTTCCTAAATACACAGGAGACATCATAGTGTTCTGTCCTACTCTGACTTGCTCTGTTACTCTAATTAACAGAGCGCTATAGAGTAGCAGAGTACTCTGTAGCGGCTTATGCAAGGTACTCTATCCTGCTCTGTTACTCTGTTTAACAGAGTATACAGAGTAGTAGAGTACTCTGTAGTACTACCCCGCTTCTTGTAGCGCTATCCCTGTTTGTTACGTACTATCCCTTTATGCTATGCATGTTCTAGCTAGCTAAAGCTTAGCCCTAGAACATTCCATAATACTATCCCCCTTCTAGCCTAGCTCGTCCTAAGTCTAGGTCATAAGTTACTACCTTCTCCTGCTAACGTTGCTAGGACTTCTTCCTTTCTCGCTATGCCTATACTACCTAGGTTTTCTAAATCTTCTTCTTAATCCTCTAGTACCTCTTGCCATCTAAAGCTTGTCGAAATTATCGACAACTTTAGAGAGATTATAGTCTAGCCTTGTTCTAACTATCATGCGCATAACCGAGTATGTAAGGTCTATGTCTAGTCTAGTTAGTATAGCAAGTATAACTGTCATAATGTCCGCTATAATATTAAGATTACTTGCTTAGAGTTTAACTGCTTAATTAGGGAGAAGAAGAGGCTTTAGTGCTAAATTAAGGAGGCAAGAGATGCTTAGGAGCAGGCTTAGGAGGCTCTTAATACTACATACACTCACGAAGAGCGTTTGCGAAAACAAATGGAGCTTATTAATTAGCGCGCTAATGAGGCCATTTTAGTAGAGGAGGCAAATCTAGCGGAACTTAAGCGTAAGGAGTTGTCGCTTTTAGATCTAGGTTCTTTAGATCTCTACTTGTCGCCTTCTACTTAGGGTCTTATAATAGACTAAGGATATGACCTTTCTTCAGATTTCTAGGTAAAAGGTCTACCTTCTCTTTGCGCTCCTTCTACGCCTAATGAAACTTCACTAAGAGACGCTAGTAGTTCTTAAGGTTCCCTTTTAGCTCCTAGGTGTTTCTAGTATCGTCATATCTTTTCTATTTGACGAGGTATCGCTAACCCTTCTAGTCTAGGATTTCTTTGACTTCAAACTTGTTCCCTTCCTCTAGCTAGAAGCGAAACGTTTCCTGACATAGTGTTTTAGCGTCTACTAGCTATAGCATAGACACGTAGAATACTAGGTATATCTTTGCGTTATCTAGTAGTTTAAGTTAGTAATTAACTAGTCCGCGGGGCTTATTAATCAAAAATAGCCTGACCTTTAGATAGTCTAGTTTTTTAGTTAATCTCTAGGTTCTTAGGTTTTTTGTTAGGAGGTAGACCTTATCCCCTCTCTTTAGCTAAGGTGCCATTTTTCGTTTAGCGTTATACTGTCCCGTGATCTTCTCTTAAGACTTAGTAGTTACCTCTGATAATTCCTTATATGCCTGCTTTAAGTCTTCTAAAGTAACTATCGCCTTATCCGCATGTAGATACTATGATATAGTATGTAACTAGCAATTAATACGTAGGTATGTAGTAGCGTATAGAGCCTCGATCTCTAAGTATAGAGTAAGGTCCGAAACTAATTACTGCCTTTGTTCTATTACGAAGCTCGGCGCATAATATGCGCCTATATACGTCACGTGCGGCTTAGCTTACTAGTCTAGCTGCCTGAGCCTATAGGCTAGTCGTCTAGTATCATTTGCCCCCTTCTCCTATAAGGGTCCTCTTAATACTCTAACGGCTCTCTTCTTGCGCTAAGTAAGATTAGATCCCTTATAGTCTACCCTATAAGTATTTAGTCTCTTCTAGAACTTCGTTCTACGCTAGGGCAGCCCTATGAATTATGCTAGAATTATGACTTATGTGTCATAACTCTTTGTGACTACGTGAAGCATGCCGCGAACACGCTTGTTAGTTCTAATTAGTCCTAGCATAGTTGCTTGTAGTAACAGGGAGTTAATTGCTACAGGAAGCTTCCGTAAAGTCCGCTTTTCGCACGCGGTAATCCTGACTTTCTTCATTATATTAACTTCTAAACATGCCCCCTAAAGGTTCTAAGATTGCTACTAGCGCTACGCTAGCTACTCCTACGAAGTTAACAGGCGCTTAGCCTGCTTAATTCACGCCCTCCTAGTGCTAGGGCTATAGTAAGGAGCTACTTGTTAACGACTACAAGCGCTACGCGTAGTACATTAGCCTTAATAGTAAGTTTTGCTTGCTTCAAACATACGTAGTATGTCGCTAACTTGGTTCTAGAGTACAGGCCGTATACAGCATGTTTCAAGTTAGGATAGCAGAAGCGCTACAAGTAGTTTGTACCTTTACCTGCCTTAGACATGTACTTCTCTAGCTTAGCGTAACTACTAACTATGCTTGCAGCTATAGTAAGAGTAACTATATGTACATGCCTATAAACTAGGCTATAGCGGCTAAGTTTGACATCTTGCTCCGCGCCTACACTAAGGCCAAGCGCATTAGGCGCGACCCTATTACTACTAACGAGGATTACGCTACGGCCTAGCAGGCGTACTTAGACGCTGCCGCGAACTAGCGCCTACTACTTAAGGTATGTTCCTTGCTTGCTTGTCGCATACCTTAGTTATAAGTTTTAGGTACTAACTATCTGTAGAGGCTATAGCGTAATCGTAACTCTGTCTCTAAGCGCTTCCCTACTATTACGGCCAAGGCTAAGTCTTTAAGCACGGTTACGCTATAAGTCCCCTAGCTTAGTGTTTGCTTGTTACACGCTAACCTGCTAATAGTTCCTTAATGCCCGCGTGCCTTACGCCGACCTTACCCGCGCTAATGCTCTATAAGTAGACTCTAGGCCCGCCTTAATGACAAGATAGAGGTAAGCATATCCTGCGAAGGCTCCTTGTTAGATCGTTGCCTGCTAACCCCTTGCTAGGAGCGTGAGGGCCTTATAGACCCCTGAGGTTGTCGTCCTGACAACAATAAGGACATAGAGGCAGAGAATAATGCGAACATAGTAGAGGATAATACAGACATAGTAGTAGAGGATGATAATAAGTAGCCCTAATTCAGGTACTCTTAGGGGGTAGGCAGCTCTAGCTGCGAGCATGCTTAGCTTTTGCGCCCCGCCTAGGGCTAAAATATAGGTAGCCTGTAATGCTGTTTTCCCCCCTAGGCTTACTTTTTCCCTTTTCCTCTACCTGATCTCCTCTTGCCCTTCTCCTACGCTAGGTATGCTTCGATTAGATCCTTCGCACTCTCGTAGTTAGCTTTGTTAACCTAGATATTATAATCCTCTAGCTAATCCTTCTACTATAATAGGGATTAGCGTATACCGCTATGTACCCTTGTACCCCTAATAGCCTTAGCCTTATACTCGCTATCCTCTTTAGCAAGAGGCATAGGATAGGTAGGCTCTTTGCCTACTTGGCTATTCTAAGGCTCTAGTAGCGAGACATAGAAAACATTGTGAATCTAGTACTAGGAAGGTAGTACTAGGTAATAAGCCTGATTACTAATTATGTTAAGCACATGAAATAGTCTAACAAATTAGGCTGCTATCTTCTTCTTTAGTACTAGTAGTCGCAAGTTCTTAGTTAACAACAACACTATATTACCTACAGAATATGCTTAGCGCTTATGCCGCGCGTCATAGTACTCTGCCTAATAGTTTACTATCTGTTACTAATTCTCTTTAAGCCTTTTAGTTACGTTGTGTAACTAATGCGCGCGCTCTATGGCAGCTAGTACCCTTTCTTTAGCACACTCGTCCTAAGGCGCTAATATTAAGGAAGGCTAGAATCCTAACACTACCTTAAAGGGTAACATGCTAGTAGTAGCATTGTTACATGCGTTGCTCGTATATTCGGCTTGTAGTAACAACTTAGCCTAGTCATTTTGTTCCTTATTATAGTAATAACAGAGGTATTCTTCTAGGGTCTAGTTTGCCCGCTCGGTCTAGCTGTTAGTTTGTAGATAAAAGGCTATACTAAGCTTATACTTTAGTTATACTTCGCATGTAAAGTTACTCTAGTATTAGCTAGTAAAGACACTACTACAATCTTAGATTACTCCTTCTAGGAACTGTAGCTAGTAAGTATAAAACTTGCACTCCTTTTAGCTAGCGTATAGAGCGTATTTTTGCAGCCGTTCTAATACTAGGTGTAGATGCCAAGTATGCTCCTTACATAAGTCACTATAGATCAGGATATCGTCTTAGTATACTACGTAACAAACATCTACGAGGCTAGCAAGGGCTTAGTTAATATACGCTTAAAAGGTTGCTAGAGCGTTAGTTAACCTAAAAAGGCATCACTAGATACTTAAAGAAACTATAGTGTGTACGAAACGTAGTCTTCTAGCAGTCATCTTCCTTAATTAGGATTATATGATATGCGTCCTTTAAGTCTAACTTAGAGAACCATGCTACGCGCCTAAGCCGCGCAAGCATCTCATTAATAAGCGGCAAGGGGCATCGATCCTTAATTGAAATCTCATTTAGCCTGCAGTATTCTACATATATGTCATAAGTGTTAGGAGTACTGCGGGTTTCAGGATCATGAGGGTCCTAAGTGCTATGAGTCATAGTACAGTTATAGGAGTACTATGAGTTATAGGCATAGTCATAGGAGAAAGGATCTGTCATGTGAGGACAGATCCCCGGATCTGTAGGGTTAGTCTATAGATCCGTAGGCCTATAAGGAAGAAGGGATTTGTTATAGGATAACAGACCCTTAGATCTGTAGGGTTAGTCTATAGATCTACAGACATAGATCTATTAGGTCTGTCGACAGATCTAATAGAGCTACTCTGTCTCTCTAGTATATAGGGATGGCTTCAGGATAGGTAGTTAGGAGCTTCGTGCTTAATTTAATTCCCTTTCCCTAGGGGATAGTTAGTTACAAGGTTAACTACTATTGTCGATATTCTTCACAGCTCTGCGAGTCTAATACCTAGTTACCTTCCTACTATTAGCACCTACCCTTATGACATTTTAAGTACTACTTCTGAGGAAGTATTAGGGGACTCGTCGAGCGCTTGACATATACCTATGTTAAGTAGTTCTTTAGCTGTTAGTTTAACTTCTAGCGACAATCAACTAACACCACGAGAACAAGTTACTACTATACCTCAAATTACGTAGTAGCTCGAATCTATTCACTTTAGCGAGATAGCTCTAGCATCTGTCGCAGGTTTAACTACCGGGAATAGACACGGCAATAATGGCTTCAAGATAGGAAGCCCTACAGAGTTTACAGGACAACAATCTTAGGTCGAGATGTTTATCCTATAATGCTAGTTAGCATTTAACGTAGATATAGAACGGTTTACAACACATTATAAGCGAATAATGTACATTGTCTCTTACCTAAAGGGACTAGCGTTCGAGTTTATCTAGCCTCATCTAACAGATTATCTAGATCACGTTAGTAACGTCAAAGCTAGGAAGACAACAACTAGGGAGATTCTTAACTTAGACAAGTCTTTGTTTTAGGTATTACGCGAAGCGTTTAGGCTTAGTAATAAGCAACAAGAGGCCAAGAGAGCTCTCCTAGGAATCTAGCAGAAGGGTTCTGCCATTAAGTACCGCGCGGACTTTAGACCCTCTCTGCTCGAGTCGACTAGAATGATAATGCTTTAGCCGCTTAGTTCTACTAGGGACTAAAGGAGACAGTTAAGGACGAAATTGCCCGAGGAGATTAGCTAACGACATTCAAGGAAATGAGCGATCTCGCGATTAGAATCGATAATCGCATCTAGGAACGACAGCAAGAACGACAACATGGAAATTGCAAGCTAGCACAGGCTAACTATAAGGTCTAACAATTAGCACCGAAATGGCGAAGCGATTACTATAGTCTCTAACCTATGGAGTTAGATGCGACTAAGGGGCGTCTAAGGAATAGACCCTAAGGAAAGCCGCGGAAGGGCTCTCCTCCCTAGAATGGTCTGAAGAAGCCATTCGACAAGAGTAATCTCAAGTGCCACAACTGTAGAAAGAAAGGACACTTTGCCCGCAAGTGTTTTGCTAAGAGGCAACGACAAGAACTGCCTAGGATAGAGCAGGCTCGCGCGACTATAATGGCGCCTTAGTAAAAGGCCGCCGCTACTCAAGAACTAGACTATGCCGCACTTACTTAGACTACGTGCTACGACGACGATTGTCGAATTCACATGAGTGATAAAGATAGTTCTAGATAGTACCCTAGCCGAAACAAGGCATAGTCGATCTATGCGCTAAGGGGTATACCTTCTAGTGCGACAGTCCTAAGGCAACAGGAGCTAGAAGAAGAAGAAGAAGGTTTAGACGACAACTACGAGATTGTCGAAGCCGTCATTCCTGATTCTGAGGAAGACGAGAGCATAGAGCGATAGGCTATGCTGCCGCATGACATTAGGCTCGATATTATCCAAATCATATAGAACTAGTAGGCTTAGGCTTGCCTATGGATTAATAGAGTATAACATGTCGACTAGCTTTAGTATGACGAACTAGCCGACTGTATGCGACGACACCTAAGGAGACTACTAGTTGTAGCTTGACCTCACGCGCATCAGAAAGTTGTCCAAGAAATTGTACTGTTCGGGGTAGAGTTCACGCCCTAGGGAGGCTACCTAACCTACGAAGGTATTCAGATTCTACGAGCGCTACGACTCCGAGTCTACTACTTAAAGATAGAGTACGCAAGAAACGCGTAGGAACAGCGAGGCTAAGAGCGAGAACGACCTCTTAGGCTAGAAAACGGTAACGCTCAGAGAAGAAGCCGAGACCGTACGATCCCTAAACTAGTCTAAGAAGACAGTTATTTGGGAAACGACAAGGTCCGCTAGAATTAGACCTACGGACAGACTAGACAGGGCTGCAACGATGTGCCGCGATTAGCGCTAGATACGCGAACAACCTTAGAGTGTAGGTACACATCGACGAGACGCTAGCTAGGGCCTTAATAGATTCAGGATGTACTAGAATCTTCATGACGCCTAAGTTCGCTAGGACAGCTAGGATAAAGCTACAGGCAAAGACAAATACTTTCTCGCTACAAGCGATTAATAGAAAGCCGGTTACGTACAACTAAGGAGTAGTTAACGAAGAGACTAAGATGATGCTTCTACGGATAGGACGCTACTAAGAGATGCTCTAGTTCGACATCACGGAGTTACTAGGCTCAGATGTAGTACTAGGGTTACTATAGCTAAGAAACGCTAACCCCTATATTAACTAGAAGAATGAGAGGATCTAGTTCCCGGAACTCTTAAGATTAATACCTCTACCTGTAGTACACGACGTACTAGGCAAGATCAAAATATGTGTTATAACTTTAAGCGAGATAGTAGCTACTATTAAGGATCTAGAATAGGAAGTGCACGTCCTATAGGTCAAAGCGACGTAAATAGAAGTCAGGGTCGAATTCATAGTTCCCGATAAGTATAAAGAGTTTGCTACTCTTTTCGAGGAAGAACCTGACTAAGAAGCTCTGCTAGAACACTAGGAGTAGGACTACAGGATACCCTTACTCCCTAGCAAGACACTAACGAAGCAATTAGTTCGCCTGTTATTAGCGGCAAAACTAGAGATTCTCCGGAAATACCTAGAAGACAACCTCTAGAAAGGCTTCATCTGTAAGTTGTAGTCCCTAGCCAGATATCGGATCCTGTTTGTACCTAAGGGGGAAGATAACTAGTAACTCTACGTAGATTATTGTAGATTAAACGACATCACGATAAAGAATAGTTATCCGCTTCCTTTGCTCTCGGAATTGCAGGACTGCCTACAAGGAGCAATGTAGTTCTCGAAGTTCGATATACCTAGAGTGTATAACCGAATTCGAATTAAGGAAGGCAAAGAATACAAGACTGCGTTCCGAACTAGGTTTAGACACTACAAGTACATAGTTATGCTATTTAGGTTAACAAATACCCTAGCTACATAGCAGGCATTTATTAATAACGTGCTACGAGAGTACCTCGACGTCTTTGTGGTTATATACCTAGACGACATCCTCGTCTACTCCTAGACAATTAAAGAGCATAGGACTTATGTACGCAAGGTACTTTAGAAACTCTAGGATTACCGGTTAAAGGTTAAGCCTTAGAAGAGCGAGTTTCACAAGCAGGAAGTATAAATCCTTAGCTACGTAGTAGCATAGAATAGAATCAAGATAGACACTAAGAAAGTCTAAGTCGTAAAAGAGTAGCCTACACTAACTAATGTTAAGGAAGTATAGTCCTTCCTTAGGTTCGCTAACTTCTACTAAAGATTTGTGGCAAACTATTCGAAGATTACGGCACTACTTACGACTCTTACGACGAAGGATACACTATTCATGTAGGACGACGTCTAACGAAATGCCTTCAAGGAACTTAAGCGACGATTTACAGATTAGCTAATCTTACTTGTATTCGACCTAGATAAGCCTATCATAGTCGAAACAGATGCCTCCGACGTAGCGCTCAGGGCATGCTTAAGTTAACTAGGACCGAGTAGACGACTACAGCTAGTCGCCTACTACTCGAGGAAATTGTCAGGACCTAAACTCTAATATAACGTCTACGACAAAGAACTGCTAGCTATAGTAGACGCCTACAAGGCCTAGCGAGTCTACTTAGAAGGTTCTAAGCACTAGGTCATAGTCTATACAGACCATAAGAACTTGCGATACTTTATAACGACAAAAGAGTTAAACTGACGACAGGTTCGGTAGAGTAAGGAGCTCTCTAGTTTTAACTGTAAGATCGTCTATCGTAAGGGGACTAATAACGCGCGCGCCGATGCACTTAGCCGCTAGACAGACTACATGAAGGGCGTGAAGCAGGAGAAACATGCTGTTCTCTAGGAAAATAGCAATGGCATGCTAGGTATTAATTAACTTGTAGCTACGACTGTTACATGGACTAGTGAATTTCAGGACGACCTGAAGAACGCGCTAGTCTACGACCTAACTGCACTTACTATCCGCAATGACATTAATGGACAGGAGGATTAGGAAGACGAAGACAGAATCCTTCTGTTTTAAGGATTAGTATACATGCTAACGTCTTTACGATCAGAGCTACTACGACTCTAACATAACATACCTTAGGCAGGATACCCGGGAGTGTCTAAAATGAAGCAAATTCTCCGACAAGAATATTACTTCCCTAGGATAAGTAAGGTAATCAAGGACTACGTCCGTTAATATGTAACTTGCTAACGAAGTAAGCATAACTGTTATAAACTGTATAGGCTACTACGACTACTTAAGGTACCTTAACGGCTATGGGAGTCGCTCGCCATGAATTTCATCGTTAAACTACCTTAGTCGAGAGAACCCGCTACGAATGAGTTCTTCGACAGGATCATAGTAGTAGTTAACTAATTCACTAAGTTTAGGAAGTTTATCCCTTACCGCAAAGACTTCAAGACTAAAGATATCGCGCATGTCTTCATCAAATAGGTAGTAGCACTACATAGTATGCTATAGGACCTAGAAACGGATCGAGGATCCGTGTTTACCTCTAACTTCTAGAGAGCCCTAATAAGACAATTCTAGGTCAAACATCAACTAAGTACTTCCTTCTACCCTTAGACAGATAGATAGACAGAACGTCTAAATTAGACGTTAGAACAGTACCTTCGATCCTATGTGAATAGGGACTAGAATAACTAGGTAGAGTTGTTGCTAATAGCATAGCTCGCGTATAATAGTACGCTAGTAGAGTTAACAGGACTCTTACCTTTTCAGATGGCATATAGATCAGCTATAGAAGACATTCTAGACGTCTTAGCTAGTAATCCGAACCTAGTAGCACTTAGACGAGTAGAACATCTACGCTGACTACAAACAGAAGCACGACTCGACCTGCAGTTCTATTAGCAGAACATGGCATAGTACGCGAATCGTAAGAGAATTAAGGGACTAATTCTAAAGGAGGGGGACAAGGTATATCTCCTCCGCTATCACATTAAATTAGACAAGCCGAGTAAAAAACTAGACGCTGTAAAACTAGGACCATTTAGGATTAAGGCTAAGAAAGGACTAGTTAATTTTGAGTTATAGCTACCTAAGCAGATGAGAATATACCCTGTGTTCTATGTCTCTCTACTAGAACAAGTAGCGCTAGACACTACACTGCAAACGGAACCCTTACTACTTAACCCTAAAGTAGAAGAACCGGAGTACACTGTCGAAAAGATTGTCGACACTTGCTAGCAGGACAGACAGCGAGAGTACTTACTAAAATGGGAAGGATATAGGAGTACCGAGAACACCTAGGAACCCCTAGAACATCTGCGAAATTGTTAGCAAAAGATACGGAGTTTCGAGAAAGGAACGAACCTAGGAAGAAGATCCTAAGCTACGACTAGACTCCTGCGGGACGCTGTCGATCGGCTCGGCTATCACGCCATCCAGGAAACCCTAATATGAGGCGTTAGTAAAACCCTCTATTACGCTCTATGTCGTAGGACTAAGAGCGAGACCCCCGGAAGGATCTAGGTCAAGAAGAAACCTAGCCTGTAAGAGAGCCTGTTCCTTGGCCTTATCCTCCCTGATCTCACGCTCCTTAAGAGCGCGACTATCCTCGACTTCCTAGTCGACCGCGTCTAACTGTTTTCAAAGATACATCTCCTTTGTATGCGTCTCTATTATCTTCTGCGAAGCCTTAGCTAAGACTGCCTTCCCATAATCGAGATTAGTAATCAGTCTTTTCCGCTAATTACCTAACTTCTTCTATTCGACCTCTGTTACCTTCGCGTTGTAACTTCGACAGTTGCTAAAGTAACATTACGAACATTTCCCTAAGGAAATGTATACCTAACAAACAAGCTTTAACTCTTGATACCAAGTACAGGATTTTATGCTATCCTAGCCCTAACGATAGATTCGATTCGCGCGGCGTTTGCGTTTCTGCGTTAAAGGGGCGTTAGTGTCTAGGATGACACAAGGTAGTAATGTAGAAAGAGAAGACATCATAGCACAAAAAAGAAATGACAAGAGAAACCCCGTACTAATAAGGTAGCTTAGGGACGAGCTAGGCTAAGAGGGGGATAGTGTCATAAGTATTAGGAGTACTACGGGTTTCAGGATCATGAGGGTCCTAAGTGCTATAAGTCATAGTATAGTCATAGGAGTACTATAAGTCATAGGCATAGTTATAGGAGAAAGGATCTGTCATATAAGGACAGATCCCTAGATCTGTAGGGTTAGTCTACAGATCCGTAGGCCTACAAGGAAGAAGGGATCTGTTGTAGGATAACAGACCCTTAGATCTATAGGGTTAGTCTACAGATCTATAGACACGGATCTGTCGGGTCTGTTAAAAGATCTAACAGAGCTGCTCTGTCTCTCTAGTATATAGGGATAGCTTCAGGATAGGCAGTTAGGAGCTTCGTGCTTAATTTAATTCCCTTTCCCTAGGGGATAGTTAGTTACAAGGTTAACTGCTATTATCGATATTCTTTACAGCTCTGCAAGTCTAACACCTAGTTACCTTCCTGCTATCGGCACCTACCCTTATGACAATATAGTCGCATAGTACTATCCTTCTTTAGTCTAAACAGAGTAGGAGCACTAGCCTTGCTAGTACTACGCCAGATCTAACTATTCTGAAACCGCCTAATTAAGATATTCCTAAAGTAGCTTAAGCTCTACTCCTAACAGATTATATAGAGAGCGAAAAGGCGGCTTCTTACTGTCTTATAATGTGATAGCATACTCTACGCTATTAACGCGCCTAAGCTTAGTCATGTCCTTCTTGTTAGTAAACATGTCGGCGAAGTCCTTAACCTTATTAGGAAGAGGTTTCAGTCCTGCTGTTTTACTAGTAGCGACTAAAAACACCTAGGATTTAGTTTTTAATAACTAATAGAAACGCCTAGCGTCAAGCACGCGTACCGCGGAGGGTACGCTGCTATAGCGCTACTTATCTGTGCTACTATACATAATAATAGCCTGCTAGCGCCTCTAGGGCCGCCCTAGCAAGACTAGTACTCTAGGCATATCTAATGCGTAGAATATGCTCTACGTTTGCTTCTCCTATCCTGTACTATCTACTAGCTAGATCTTTAGCTAATACGGGCTATAATAATGGCCTCTCTTCCCCTAGAATGAATCTATAGTAGGAAGAGGCACACTTCCGACTTACTTGAGCCTATGCTATAAGACGTAAGCTTAAGACATGACGTTAATGTCTGCGTAATTATAAAGTAACATATCTGTCTTAACTTTGTCTCCTTCTATAACAACAATAGCGCCATTTAGGCGCTTCGTAGGTACTAGGGCTACGTCTAGTCCCGAAGCATCTTCGCTTCTAGTCGAGGCTATAGAAGGGCTCCTCGACTAATAACTAGCCCTTGCCTAACATACTACTACTATCCTTTTATGTAGTAAGTAGGCTCGGACATAGCGTCAAGCCTTAGTTACCTGTACTATTTCTACCTTGTAGGTAGAAGCTGTCGCCTCCCTCTTTAGTGCATAATAGTCCCGCGCCTAATAGCTAGGTTTACTACAGTTGTAGCAGTTGTTACTCTTATTAGCTACTCTGCTACTACTCTAAGCAGGTAGCGCTAACCTTTAAGAGTCTCTACTAGGCTTCTTACTATTACCCTTATTAGGCTTCTTTAGGTCCTATTAGTTTCAATACTTGCTAGTAGTATGCTTGTATAGAGCACGCGAGCCTCTTACTCCTAACTACTTAATCCGAGTTACTAGGGAGATTAATTCATCCCTAGTCTTAGGTGCCTAATAGTACACTATGATAGCCTCGCTTAAGGTATCTCGCAGCTTCACGAGTAGGTGCTACCTACGCTACGTAGGAGTATATAGTTCTATCTACTCTTCTAGCGTAGCTAAATATGCTACAAATAAGAAGGCGCTTTACTTCTCGCCCTACTTAGTAGTCTCGTACTACTAGGCTACAGTTAGCCTGCGATTAGCAGGATCCTCGACTATGTCTACTATCTCCTAGCAGAACATCTCCTACGTATATTCTGGCGCTAAGTCAGCTACCTTATGCCTTTTATGCTAGGCGTCTAACATGTCCCCTTTAAGGAACATGCTAGCGTATATGATCCTTGTATGCGCACTACTATAGGCTAGACCTAATAACGCGAACACCTTCTCTAAGTAGCAGATAAACGTCCTTGCTTCTTTTAGTGTCTTCCCTAAGAACTTAGGGGGCGATTTGAGGCCTAGTCTGCCTAAGTTACACATAGTCGGAGCTAGCGAGTCAGTTGATTATATTAACGTCACTAACTCTACTTCTAATTGCTAGAAGCTAGCTGCCTACATGCGCTTACGCTACACTACGTTAGCTTGTAGATTATATAGGCGTTATGCTTTTACTAGCTCCGCCTGTTCTTTCTCTAGGCAAGCTATCTCTTTGTCTTTAGTTTCCTCTATAACGCTATAGGCGTCCTCTCCTTCTTTAAGCTAGCCGTTACGTTAATGCTAGATACAAGCAGGCATGTAGCCTGCTTAGCTAGAGGCAGGAATACCGGCTATTATAAGCACTCTATAGGCTGCAACTAGGGTAGAGTAATTAGAATTAACATAGTATGTAACTAGTAATTAATACGTAGGTATGTAGTAGCGTATAGAGCCTCTATTTCTAATCATAGTGTAAGGTCTAAACTAATTACTACCTTTATTCTATTACGAAGCTAGGGTTAGCTTACTAGCCTAGCTGCCTAAGCCTAGAACCCTTGCGAACTAGAGCTAAAGCCGCACCTCTTCTAGTAGCGACAATAGCAAGGACGACGAAGATGTTACTATAAGCAGTACTAATGAACTAGTAGATAAAGAGTTTTAGCGAGACTTTACGCTAGGGGCCTACAAAGACAACGTACTAGTAGGTATAGACCTTCTATGTATGCCTGAAAATATACTGCCTAAACTTAGGGCTATAGTAGGCTAACTAGGAGGCAGTCGTAACAAACGTAACCTGAAGCTATTTAAGGGAGACACCTTAAAGGAGGCTTAAACTTTCCTACAGGTGTGTAAGGTAGTTTTTGTAGTTAACCTACGCGGATATACTATAGAGAGCAAACAGGTTACCTTTAGTATAATATAGCTCGAAGAGGATAAGGAACGTTACAACAATTAGCATAAGCGGTATAACCTTATGTAGGTCTATGACAGAACGTATATATAGGCAGAGTCTTGCTAGTTCTATATTAACTAGGTTAAGGATCTAGGTAACTAGGCCCTTACTATAACCGTAGAGTAAATGAAGGCTAAGCAGAGGAAGGTACAAATAACCTCTAGCTTTGCTACCTATCTCGCTATGCTTAAGGGATAGATGCTACCCTATACTAAGACGTAACGCGTGTAGTACCTACTCGTTAAGCTTAATAATAATCTTCAGAACATGATTATGACTTTTTATGAACTTCTGACGACTCGGCAAGACCTCGTGTCTCTTGTGACATGTATGGAGATTACCTTGAAGCAAAATAGAAGATTAGGCAGTAAGGACAATAAGAGTTAAAGCCCTAAAGACCTACTAAAGGGCCGCTATTATAAGCGTCCTAAGGCTTAAGTCTAACGCGGTAGATTAGTCTAGAAGAGTAGACCTCCTAAGCCTAAAGACAGTAGCGAGAAGCATCTAGGTAGCTACTATATCTGTAGAGCAAAGGACTACTAGGCAGGCCGCTATCCTAAACGAAACGAAAAGAAGAAGGTAAACAAGGTGTCTAAAACCTCCCTAGAGGGGAAGCAAAAGAAGGACAAGCCCGAGAAAACCAAATAGCTACTACGGGTGTCTAAGCTATCTGTTACTAATAGTGTAGACTCGTGGCCTACCTAGCGCCTATCTAGTATAGTCTGATTTAATAGCTTACTTAAGCTAGGACACTATATGTTAGACAACCTTACAGAAGTTAATGTAATACCCTAGCGGGTAATCGTAGAGCTTAGTTTGAAGCTAATTCTAGGAGCTTTGCTGCCTACTATGAAGTCCTTTTAAGGCAAAGGCGTAGTAGCTTAAGGCGCGTATAATGTACGCCTCTAACTCGCGGGCTCTTTAGGAGAAGAGCGTAAGACTAACAAAGTCTTCTACGCTAAAGATGTTCCTAATAAGGAGCTCCTACTAGGCTACCCTTAGCGCTATAAGCAGGGAGTCGTTGTTAATAGAGCTACTAATAATTAGTTCTATGGCTCTAAAGTCGAAGTTCCTATAGTAAGGATACGTGACGTACATAGCTTCTACAAAGACATGAAGAAGGTCGAATTTATGTATATAGCCTAGATATGGAACGTTAAGGAAGACGTTACCCTTCTGCCTAAGCTAGAGGAATACACCGATATTTTTGACGTAGAGGCTGCGGCCTATGCCTAGGCCCTAGACGCGGAGCATGCAATTAACCTAAAGGAGGGCTATAATCCTCCGCATTAACCTCTATACCCTATGTTAGAATCCTAGCTTAATACACTTTGAGACTATCTCTACAAGGCGTAAAAGAACGCGTGGATCCGACGAAGTAATAGCAAGGATAGAGCGTTAGTAATATTCGTCCTAAAGAAGGGTAACACGCTCCGCCTATATGTTAACTATAGAGGCCTAAATGTAGTGACTTAGAAGAAGCGCTACCCCCTACTACTTATTAGCGACACGCTTGACCGCCTTAGTCACGCTACTATCTTCTCGTCTATCGACCTAAAGGATGCCTACTACAAGATACTGATCTAAAAGGGTAACTAGTAGAAGACTACGTTCTAAACGTAGTAAAGATACTTCGAGTATATAGTGATACTATTTAGATTAACTAACATACTAGTGACTTTCTAGGCGTATATTAATTAGGCCCTAGCTAGCCTTGTTAATTGCTACGTAGTATATTTAGACGAAATACTAGTCTACTCTTACTTGAAGGAGGAGGACATTTAGCATCTAAAGATAGTACTTAAATAACTCCGCAAGTTTACTCTATATACAAACCTAAAGAAGTGCTTATTCCTTACGGATAGGATTAAACCTCTTAGATACATTGTCTCTACGAAAGGAGTTATCATGGATAACTAAAGGGTGTCTGTAATTACAGAGTAGCTGTAACTAACTACCCTCTAAGAAGTATAGGTGTTCCTAGGATTTACTAACTTCTATCATAGATTCATACGGTCCTATTCGAAGATTATAGCTCCCCTTATAGCCCTTACAAAGGGCGCGGTTTAAGGTAAAAGGCTAAGGATAGTGCCTTAGGAGGAGGCTTAGAGTAAGGCTTTCTCTAAACTTAAAGCAGCTTTTTAAACTACGCCTATACTCTGGCACTTTGACCCTACTACGAAGATCTAGATAGAGACTAATGCTTTAAAATTTGTAATAGCCGCAATAATATTGTAGCTCTAGTCGCATAAAGGTAGTACGTAATAGTACCTAATTGCCTTCTAGTTACAGAAGATGTAGGGTACTAAGCTTAATTACAAGACTTACAACTAAGAGCTTTAAGCTATTTTCGACAGCTTTAAGGAGTACTAACACTACCTCGAAGGCATAGTGCACCCTTTCAAGGTACTTACTAACTATAACAACCTTTTGCGGCTTTATAGGCATGAAGTAGCTAAGTAGTTAGCAAGCAAGGTAGGCAACCTTCCTTACTAGCTTTGACTTCGTTATCTAGCATCGTTCTAGGAAGACGAATCTAGCTAAGGGTCCTTTACGGCAACCGGACTATAACACTAGGGAGTAGGGTAACTAACAGCTCCTCCTTACGCTATAGAGAAAGCTTATAGTATAGGGTAGTAACCTGTTATTAGCTCCTCTTGTAGGTTAACTGCGGGCCTAATAGGGCCTTATAGCCTCCGCTAGTAATAAACCCTCCTATCTAGTAGCTGTAGTAACTATGTCTAGCTCCTTCTATGCAGTAGTTAACTAGCTTACATGTAGTAAGCATACGATGTCTAAAGAACCCTTTAAAGAATTCTCGAGACTTATTTAGCGGTTGCAAGAGCAAGAACTAGAGTTAATTAATGAGGGTGTAGCCCTCTAGGATACTATAGGCGGTCTAAAGTACTAGACTAAGTCAGGCAACTTGTAGTACTTTCATAATAGGCTCTACGTGCCTGCTAACTACGTACTCTGTTTGTAGCTCCTCTATATTTATCATGATAATGAACTTGCTAGCCATTTTAGCGCAGAGAAGACAAATACACTTCTCGGACCTAAGTACTAGTAGCCTACGCTAGAATAGGATGTTTCTGATTATGTAAAATCCTGCTAGATGTGCTAGATTAGCAAATCTTAGCGCTATTACCCCTATGGCGATACTTAGGCGCTCCTACTACTAGAGAGACTATAGCAAGACTTAACTATAGATTTTATTACTAACTTGCTGCTAGCAAAGTAGAGAGGCAATATAGTTAATACTGTCCTTGTAATAGTCGACTAATACTCGAAGATGAATGTCTTTATCCTATGTACAAAAAAGTGCATAAGTAGCAAGCTTGCGTAACTACTTTGTAATGAAGTTGTATAGTACTTTAGTATACCCTAAAGTATTCTATTAGATTGAGGTTCTGTCTTTACTAACAAGAGACATGCTTAGATTAGCTTCGTAGCTAATGCTTAGCGACTACTAGTTAAGGGCTTCCTGACTAAACCTAAAGGAGAAGAGTCTTTCTTGTTATAGTCTACTAAGGACTACCTACCTACATACAGACTCCTAAACACCCTAAAGAGACTAGGAGTAACAGGAGTAGTAACGCTACAAAGAGAAGCTAGTATCTTCTTCTTTAGTAGGTTATAAGGGAGCTTGTCTTTAGAGCCTATAGTAGCTAGAGAGCTAGTAACAGCCTTACTACGTCTAGTTACGACAATTACTTCATCCTCCTTATCCTTAGTAACAGAAGGCGAAGAGACCTAGGCGCACTTGCGGCTATTACGCTTAGCCTATAAGATCATCTTGCGCTTCTTAACACAAGTGTTAATAACACCCTTAGACTTAGTATCTTCCTCTTGCGTAACTAGTACGGCAATACTACGGCGTGCAGGGATTACGTCAGGATCGAAGGTATCCTGATTGTCATCCTCCTCCTCAAAGATCTTACGTAGAGGCTTATGCTTTAGCGTCTTAGTAGACGTAGTGCGGATTGCAAGTAGGGAAGGTTTAGCTTCCTTGTTACTAACCTTAATCTTAGCCCTAGCCTTCTTCTTCTTCTAGTAGTGCTATGAATATGTTAGCTATACGCACGCGACAGGAGTTAAGGGAGTAACTTACGGCTTAGTCCTCTAGGCTAGCTTATAGGTAGGCTGCCTTATAGTATAGCGCTACTTTAGCAATCCCCTTATCACGCGCGTTCTAGAAGTCATTAATGTCATAGTAGATACTAACGCAGATATTAGCTATACTCTAGTTAGTATAGGACACACATACCTTGCGGGTAGAGGACGCCTTACTAAGTTGCGGAGGAGGAATGTACATAGCCTAGCTACTAAGATTATCGAGGCATTATTAACACGAACGACAATTGCGGGTAGAGCGAGTAGCATCGAACTTAGTTTGTAGCATATAAGCTATTATTACTAAGCTAGGTAGTTAATTAATCTTGATTAATTGATTAAATGAAGAAGAAGAAGCTCTAGGTTAGACAAGTAGACAAAGCAAAGCGTAGGTTAAGTAAAGTAGAAGCGGAGTTAATGTTAGTGTTTTAGAACAGGTTGTTTAGGAAAGCGACTAGGTTTTTATACCCTCTAGCGGCCTCTCTGCTACCTACTGCAACTGTTAAGCTAGTGACTTAAACTACATGCGTAGAGTACCTACCTTTAGTTAGATTACATAGGGACTAAATAATGTAAGAACAGATAACGTAGCTAACACGCATATGCGCTAAGTATACTCGTACTAGTCTACTAGCATGAAAATGTGACAAGATTTATGCTAGGAGCACGCTCCTGCTATTTTAAGTAGTATGCGTAGAGCATCTACACACATTCCTACTAGCCCTAAGGTTCTACGACGCATGTCTTTATAGTTACGACTAAATAGGGACAGCTAAGCTACTTAGTAAAGCTAGCATACATGCTCGCCCTATCATTTCAAAGATTAACTTAGGTACGTACTCGTAGTTTCCTGATGTCTTAATCTGCATGTAAACCGAAGGTATTATGAAGCCGCCTAACATGTAATAGATTTAAAGATCCGCCCTTAAGTTAGTAACCTCTATCCTGTATTTACTACTAAGATTTTTAGCTATATACATAATACATGTTACGTAGGCTATCTACCTGTTTACTCTTATGCGGTATAGGCGTACTATATCCTGTACCCTATGCGTTCTACATGCATTACTTAGTAAGGCTAGGGACATCCTTATAGGAGGGGGGGTAGTAATATAGTAAATACTAGGAGGCTACATAGTAGCGTTTGCTTTAAGTCTCTGCTAATAGGCAAAAACGTTTGTCTAGGTCTAATTGTAGACTTAGTCTAGAAGATCTTGAAGGTGTTAACTATTAGGGCTAAGACCTTCGCTATAGTACGCATATAGTATAGGCACTCTCTAAGAATGTATGTTAACTTTCTTCTACTAAATTCACGTTAGCGTTAAGAACTACCTAACTAGCCGCTAGCGCTAGCAACTCGGGGCCCTTAGCTCTATTAATGACAACTTCAAGACACGGATAATCCGCAAGAAGGTTATTAAGCAATTCACTGCTCCTGCCGCTAAGGCTACGCCCTAGCGTTATACTGCAAGGCAGCCTGCCTCTAAGCTAGTCTAGAGGACTAAGCCGTAAGTTATTCCTTTAACTCCTGTTACGTGCGTATAGCTAACACATTATAGCTCTACTACCTACGCTGCCTCGATGCTACTATCTACAAAGAAGAAGAAGGCTAGGGCCAAAATTAAGGTTAGTGACAAGGAAGCTAAGCCTTCCTTACTTGTAATCTGCATAGTGTCTATTAAGACGCTAAAGCACAAGCCTCTAAGCTAGATCTTAAAGGAGGAGGATGATAACGTCTAGGATACCTTCGATCCTGACGCGACCCCTACGCGCTACAGTGTTACTATACCGGTTACGCGAGAGGAGGACACTAAGTCTAAGGATGTTCTTAACAATAGTGTCAGGAAGCGCAAGATAATCTTACAGGCTAAGCGTAATAGCCGCAAGCGCGCCTAAGTCTCTTTGCCTTCTAATGATGATAATAAGGAGGATAAGGTAGTTGTCGCAACTAAGCGCAGTAAGGCTGTTACTAGCTCTCTAGCTACTATAGGCTCTAAAGACAAGCTCCCTCGCAACCTACTAAAGAAGAAGATGTTAGCCTCTCTTTATAGCGTTACTACTCCTGTTACTCTTAGCCGCCTCGGGTTGTTAAGTAGTCCCTATGCGGGTAGGCAGTCCTTAGTAGACTGTAACAAGAAAGACTCTTCTGCTTTAGGTTTAGTCAGGAAGCCCTTAACTAGTAGTTACTAAGTATTAGCTATAAAGCTAATCTAAGCATGTCTCTTATTCTCCTTAGGTTTATTCTAGGCGTGCCTTTAGGCATTAATGATGTATAAGATGTATAAGTAGGGCGTTTGCTTCTTGTTGTTACTCCGCGTGTTATGCGCTACATACACATGTTAAGAATTCTGCTCTAAAGCCCTTATCTTCCTACGAATCGACCTTCTTAAGCCCTACTTACGCCTCCTCTGCTCTTCGAATTCACGAATAGCTTCTAGAGCGTTCTTGTAGTCTTTACCTAGAACCTATTATGTGTACTTAGGTAGGTATCCTTTCTACTTTACTAGATAGTACGTTACGCCTTTATGCTACATACTATCCTTAATACCCTTAACTTCCTACTCTTCGTTCTCTTCTGCTACTAGCATTAGGTCTGTAGGCTCTTCGCCCTTACGCTATACCTATAGTTCGAGTAGAGATACGTAGAAGACATCGTATACATAATACGATAATAGTAATAATAGCTAGTATACCTACAAGCCTATTACATCGCGTATCTAGAAGGGTCTAACGAACCTTAGCGTCATCTTCTTACTTAGAAGTTTCAGCTTGAGATTCTTCGTCAATAGTAATACCTTTATACTAACTACGTACTACATTAGTTTAGCACAGGCGTTATTATGTTTAATCTAGGATTCTAAGGCCTTTTTCTAGTGTTCTATTAGTACCGAATGTACCTCGCGCATACGCCGCGCTAATTCCGCAGCGGGTAGTACCCTCTCCTTAGAAGACTCATCCTAAGGCAGTTCTAGGTGTATCTCTAGATTAAAGCTATAAAGAATCTAAAATAGCGACATACATATAGTAGCATACACGCTATTATTAACTGCAAATTCCGCCATAGGAATTACGTTAGCCTAGGCATCCTAGTTCTTAGTGTAATAGCACTAAAGGTACTACTTAAGAGTCTAGTTTATACGTTTAGTCTGACTATTAGTCTGTAGATAGAATGCTATACTTAGGTAGTACTTAACACGCGCCTTAAAAACAAATTCTTGCTAGTATTTACTAGTAAAGACAGACCCTCGATCTAATAGGATGCTTTAGGGAATACTAAAGCCCTATATAACTTCGTCACGAAGTAGTTACGCAAGCTTGCTACTTATGCACTTTTTTGTACATAGGATGAAGACATTTATCTTCGAGTATTAGTTGACTACTATAAGGACAGCATTAACTACATTGCCTCTCTACTTTGCTAGCAGCAAATTAGTAATAAAATCCACAGTTAAGTCTTGCTATAGTCTCTCTAGTAGTAGGAGCGCCTAAGTATCGCCATAGAGGCGATAGCGCTAAGATTTGCTAATCTAGCATGTCTAGCAGGATTTGACATAGTTAGAGACATCCTGTTCTAGCGTTAGCTACTAGTATTTACGTCCGAGAAGCGCGTTTGTCTTCTCTGCGCCAAAATGACCCGCAAGTTTATTGTCATAATGAATACAGAGGAGCTGCGAATAGAGTGCGTAGTTAGTAGGTACGTAGAGCCTATTGTCAAAGTACTACAAGTCGCCTAACTTAGTCTAGTACTTCAGACTGCCTACAGTATCCTAGAGAGCTACACCCTCATTAATTAACTCCGGTTCTTGCTCTTGTAACTGCTAAATAAGTCTCGAGACTTCTTTAAAGGGTTCTTTAGACATTGCATACTTACTACATGTAAGCTAGTTAACTACTACATAGATCGAGCTAGACATAGTTGCTATAACTGCTAGGTATGAGGGTTTATCGCTAGCGGAGGCTATGAGGCCTTATTAGACCTGTAGTCGACCTATAAGAGGAGCTAACGACAGATCGCTACCCTAAACTACAAGCTTCGTTTGTAGCGTAGGGAGAAGCTGTTAGTTACCCTACTCCCTAGTGTTGTAGTCTAGTCGTCACGAAGGACTGTCGGCTAGATTCGTCTTTCTAGAACGATGCTAGATAACGAAGTTAAAGCTAACGAGGAAACTCGCCTACCTTGCTTGCTAACTACTTAGCTACTTCACGCCTATGAAGCCGTAAAGGTTGTTATAGTTAGTAAGCACCTTAATAGGGTACGCTATGCCTTTAAGGTAGTGTTAGTACTCCTTAAAGCTGTTAACAATAGCTAAAAGCTCTTAGTCGTAAGTCTTGTAGTTAAGCTTAGCGCCCTGTATCTTCCGTAACTAGAAGGCAATTAGGTACTATTGCGTACTACCTTCATGCAACTAGAGCTGCGATTTAATTGCGGCTATTACGAATTTTGAAGCATTAGTCTCTATTCAGATCTTCGTAGCGAGGTCAAAGTGCTAAAGTATAGGTGTAGTTTAAAAAGCTGCTTTAAGTTTAGAGAAAGCCTTGCTCTAAGCCTCCTCCTAAGGCACTATCCCTAGCCTTTTTCCTCGAATCGCGCCCTTTGCGAGGGCCGTAAGGGGAGCCACGATCTTCGAATAGGATCGTATGAATCTATAGTAGAAGTTAGTAAACCTAAGAAACACCTACACTTCTTAGAGTGTAGTTAGCTATAGCTACTCCGCGATTACGGACACCCTTCGGTTATCTATAATGACTCCTTCTATAGAAACGATGTATCTAAGAAACTTAATCCTGTCTGTTAGGAATAAGCACTTCTTTAGGTTCGCATATAGAGCAAACTTACGGAGCTATTTAAGTACTATCTTTAGATGCTAAATATGCCCTTCCTTTAAGTTAGAGTAGACTAGTATATTGTCTAAATATACTACGTAGCAGGTATAAACGAGGCCGGACAGGGCCTAGTTAATATACGCTTAGAATGTTGCTAGTACATTAGTTAAGCTAAATAGCATTACTATATACTCGAAGTATCTATACTACGTTCGGAACATAGTCTTCTACTTATTACCCTTTCGGATTAGTATCTAGTAGTAGGCATCCTTCAAGTTAATAGACAAGAAGATAGCAGCGCGACTAAGGTAGTCAAGCGTCTCGCTAATAAGTAGTAGGGGGCAGCGGTTCTTCTAAGTTACTACGTTAAGGCCCCTATAGTTAACGTATAGGTAGAGTGTATTGTCCTTCTTTAGGACGAACATAACTAACGCTCTAGCCTCGCTGTCGCTTCGTCAGATCCACGTATTCCTTTACGCCTTATAGAGGTAGTCTTGAAGTGTTTTGAGCTACGATTCTAACATAGGGTATAGAAGTCGATGCGGAGGATTATAACCCTCCTTGAGGTTAATCGCATGCTCTGCGTCTAGGGCCTAGGCATAGGCTACAGCCTCTACGTCGAAAATATCGGCGTATTCCTCTAACTTAGGCAGAAGGGTAACGTCTTCCTTGACATTCTGTATGTAGACTGCATACACATATTAGACCTTCTTTATGTCCTTATAGAAGCTGTGTACATCATGTATCCTTACTATAGGAACTTCGCCTATAGAGCCGTAGAACTAATTGTTAGTAGCTCTATTAACAACGACTCCCTGCTTGTAGCGCTAAGGGCGGCCGAGCAGGAGCTCCTTATTAGGAATGTCTTTAGCGTAGAAGACTTCGTTAGTCTCGCGCACTTCTCCTGAGGAGTCCGCGAGTTAGAGGCGCACGTTGTACGCGCCTTAAGCCGCTACGCCTTTGCCTCAAAAGGACTTCATAGTAGGCAGCAAGGCTCCTAGGATCGGCTTTAAACCGAGCTATACGATTACCTACTAGGGTATCACGTTAACCTCCGCAAGGTCGTCTAACATATAGTCTACTAGCTTAAGCAAGCTATTAACTTAGACCGCACTAGATAGGCGCCAGGTAGGCCATGAGTCTACACTATTAGTAACAGACAGCTTAGATACCCGTAGTAGCTATTCGGTTGTCTTAGGCTTGGCCTTTTTTCGCCTCCCCTCTAGGGAGGTTTTAGACACCTTGCTTACCTTCTTCCTATTACTTCGTTTAGGATAGCGAGCCGCCTAGTAGTCCCTTACTCTATAGATGTAGTAGCTACTTAGAGGCTTCTCGCTACTATCTTTAGGCTTAGAGGGCTCGCTCCTCTAGAATGAACTACCGCGTTAGACGTGACCCTTAGGGCGCTTGTAATAGCGGCCCTTTAGTAGGTCCTTAGGGTTTAAACGCTTATTAGACACCTTTTGTAATAGTCTGCGAGGCCTCGTAGACGTAGTTCGCAGACCTTATTTAGTTAGTGTCTTAGTATTATAGTACGTGCGTCTGTAAGGCCTTATAGACACTCGATTAGGTATAGCGTTACTAAGTAAGTAAGTAGTCCTTAACCTTAGCTGGCGCGTTGTTATGAGGCGCGTCTTTTGTCGCTATAAGCTGTCGTCTAATCGTACTTGTTACACTATAAAATAGCTGTTAGATGGCAGCATAATCGACAGGCTTTAGGCCTGCAGAGTTCATGAACTTTTACAAGGACAATTAGCCTCCTACTACTAATAATACTGCTACTACTAGCGGTTCTACTACTACTACTAGCAGTAGCAGTAATAACAGCTCGTCTGATAAGGTAGCTGCAGATGCAAGGCACTAGATGCTACTACTACTACCGCCTGTAGATATCTAGCAGTTAATCGAGGAGTTACTAGCGCCGCTAAACAAGCGACAGCGTACCTCTTGTAAGAGCACTGCTAATACCGAGCGATTAGTCTGTTGTAGTACTAACTAGTCCGATCGCATTCAATCTCGCAGTGCTACTACTAGTACAAGCTAATTACGTGCGACCGAGTCCGCTACGCTAGTAATAGTGTTAAAGGGTAGTTTGTCTAAGGCGTATCACATCTCCTTGATTAAGATCTAGCTGCAAGATAATATGAAGGAGTAGTATGGCTAAGACCATTAGTAGAGAGAGGTAGCTAAGCGGTTTTAAGAAGATACTAGTGTAGTCTACAAGAGCTTAAGTAAGACACTACTAGCGAAGGCTAAGCAGTTTAAAGCGTAGCTTGAAACTAAAGGCGCATCTTTAACTAGCAAGGAGCTTGAAGACGAATACTATAACGCTAAGTTAGAATGGCACAACTAGTTTAAAGGGTATGAAGAGCGTGTTACTAACGAGACTACAAGGCGTAAGCAAGATACTACTAACTTTAACAAGGCTAGAGTAGACTAACTTAATATGATAAAGTAGTAGTCCTTAAAGCGTAAAGGTACTACTAGCGCTATTAATAGTGACGGATTAGCTAGTAATAACACTAACGACCCTCCGCCTTTAGCCGACGAGTTGTCTGACTATAGCGGCTCCGCTACTAACTAGTCTGACAATAACGACGCTAATAGGGATAATCCTAAAGACAATACCGTAGCGGCTATACTAGCTCGTAGTAGCACCGTAGCGGCCACGCTAGTTTGCGACGCTACTCCGGCTCGTCGTAATAGTAGACATATAGCGCCTTAGACACTAATGCTAGTACCTGCTAGTAGTAATAATTAATAGTCCATAGAACAAGGTAGTAGCCATAACGCTACTAAAATAGTGTAAGTAGCTGACAAAGCGTTCCTCTTAGCGTCAAATGAGATTACTAGCTTTCTCAAGGTAGCAAAAGACGATCTTCTTAGTTAACAAGGCAGAGGTAGTAGTAGCTAAGGCAGTAGTAGTACAAGCGCTAGCCTTAGAGTTAAAGACGTCCGCGCTAAGATACAGACAGTAGTATTAACTGCAATTGCAGACGTTATTAAGCGCCAAGATACGTAGCTAGAGCGGTTAATGCTTATAGTATAAGGTATCGCTTAATAGCCGCTACCGCTATAGTAGTAGTAGTAGTAGTAGTAGTAGCAGACACTGTCGCTAGACGATTAGTTAAGTGGCTTGCTAGATCTAAGTAAGTTTAATAATAAGATGCCTTACCTATAAGAGTAAGGCAAGAGGTTTGTCTGGCTTCTGATAGTCGTTAACCTCCTAGCTTCTGTAAATAGCATTTAGCAGTTAAATCGAATAGATGAAACAGCATATAAAGGCTTAAATTAAGGGCTTAAATCTCCTGTATGTCTGTTATTATAATACATGATGTAGTTAATGTTATAGTAATACTAGACAGCTAAGCTATAGGCTTATTCGGTTATGCTAACGAGCCAAGCCGCACGTGACGCACGTAGGCGCATCTTATGCGCTTTGTAGGAGAATTGAAGAAGGGCAGTAATTAGTTTTTAGACCTTACTCTATCATTAGGTATAGAGGCTCTATACGCTACTACATACCTAAGTATTAATTACTAGTCGCATACTATATTAATTCTAATTACTCTACCCTAGTTGCAGCCTATAGAGTACTTATAATGACCGGTATTCCTGCCCCTAGCTAAGTAGGCTACATGCCTGCTTGTACCTAGCATTAACGCAACAGCTAGCTAGGAGAAGGAGAGGACGCCTATAGCGTCATAGAGGAAACTAAAGACAAAGAGATAGTGCGCCTAGAGGAAGAGTAGGCAGAGCTAGTAAAAGCATAACGCCTATACGATCCGCGAGCTAACGTAGCGTAGCGTAAACGCATGTAGGTAGCAGGCTTCTAGTAACTAGAAGTAGCCTTAATAACTTCGACATAATCAGCCGACTCGCTAGCTCTAACTATGCATAACTTAGGTAGCCTACCCCTCGAACTACCCCCTAAGTTTTCAGGGAAGACCTTAAAAGAAGCAAGGACGTTTATCTGTCACTTAGATAAGGTGTTTACGTTGTTAGGCATAGCCTATAGCGGTTCGCATGCAAGGATTATATACGCAAGCATGTTCCTTAAGGGAGACATGTTAGACGCCTAGCATAATAGGCATAGAGTAGCTGATTTAGCGCTAGAGTATACATAGGAGATGTTCTGCTAGGAGATAGTAGATGTAGTCAAGGATCCTGCTAATCGCGGGCTAACTGTAGCCTAGTAGTACGAGACTACTAAGCAAGGCAAGAAGCAAAGTGCTTCCTTATTCGTAGCGTATTTAGCTACGCTAGAAGAGCAGATAGAACTATATACCCCTGCGTAGCGCATGTAGCACCTACTCGTAAAGCTGCGAGATACCTTAAGCGAGGCTATCATAGTATATTATTAGGCACCTAAGACTAGGGATGAATTAATCTCCCTAGCAATTTAGATTAAGTAGTTAGGAGTAAGAGGCTCGCGTACTCTACACAAACATACTACTAGCGAGCATTAAAACTAACGGGACCTAAAGAAGCCTAACAGGGGTAATAGTAAGAAGCCTAGTAGAGACTCTCGAAGGTTAGCGCTACCTGCTTAGAGTAGTAGCGGAGTAGCTAATAAGAATGATAACTGCTATAACTGTAGTAAACCCGGCTATTAGGCGCGAGACTGTCGTGTACTAAAGAGGGAGGTAATAGCCTCTACTTGCAAGGTAGAAACAGTATAGCTAGCTAAGGCTTGACGCTATGTCTGAGCCTGCCTACTACATAAGAGGATAGTAGCAGTATGTCAGGCAAGGGCTAGTTACTAGTCGAGGAGCCTTTCTATAGCCTTAACTAGAAGCGAAGATGCTTCAGGACTAGATGTAGCTCTAGTGCCTACGAAGTGCCTAAATAGCGCTATTGTTGTTGCAGAAGGGGACGAAGTTAAGACAGACATGTTACTTAATAACTACGTAGACATTAACGTCATGTCTTAAGCTTACGCCTTATAGCATAGGCTTAAGCGAGTTACAAGCATGCCTCTTCTCGCTATAGATTTATTCTAGGGGAAGAGAGGCTATTATTATGGCGCGTATCGGCTAAAGATCTAGCTAGTAGACAGTATAGGATACAAGAAGCATACGTAGAGCATATTCTACATCTTAGATATGCCTAGAGCGCTAGTCTTACTAGGGCGGCCCTAGAGGCGCTAGCAGGCTATTATTGTGCATAGTGACACAGATAAGTAGCGTTATAGCAGCATACTCTCTGTAGTACGGGTACTTGACGCCAGGCGTTTCTATTAGTTATTAAAAACTAAATCCTAGGTGTTTGTAGTCGCTACTAGTAAAACAGCAGGACTAAAACCTCTTCCTAATAAGGTTAAGGACTTCGCCGACATGTTTACTAACGAAAAGGACGTGACTAAGCTTAGGCGCGTTAATAGCGTAGAGCATGCTATTATGTTACAAGATAGCAAGAAGCCGCCTTTTTGCCCTCTGTATAATCTGTTAGGAGTAGAGCTAAAACTGCTTCGGAAATATCTTAATTAGGCCCTCTAGAATAGTTAGATCCGGCGTAGTACTAGCGAGGCAGGTACTCCTATCCTGTTTGTACTAAAGAAGGACAGGACTATGCGACTATATGTAGATTACTATAGGCTAAACGAGATTTCAGTCAAGGATTAATGCCCCTTGCCGCTTATCGATAAGACTCTCGCGCGCCTTAGGCGTGTAGCATGGTTCTCTAAGTTAGACTTAAAGGATGCATACTATAGGATCCTAATCAAGGAAGATGACTACTAGAGGACTACATTTTGCATGTACTATAGTTACTTCGAGTATCTAGTAATGCCTTTTAGGTTAACTAATACTCTAGTAACCTTTTAAGCGTACATTAATCGAGCCCTCGCTAGCCTTGTAGATGTTTGTTACGTGGTATATTTAGACGATATCCTGATCTATAGCGACTTACGCGAGGAACATACTTAGCACCTACACCTAGTATTAGAATAGCTGCGAAAATACGCTCTATATGCTAGCTAAAAGAAGTGCGAGTTCTATACTTACTAGCTAGAGTTCCTAGGCTTCGTCATTAACAGCTTAGGTGTGTTAATAGATAAGAGCAAGCTTAGTGTAGTAAAGGAGTAGCCTGTACCTATGACTCTAAAGGAAGTTTAGAGCTTTCTTAGCTTCGCTAACTTCTACTAGAGGTTTATTAAGAACTCTTCTAAAATAGCCGCGCCGCTTACTACTATGGCTAAGGGAAAGGGTAGCCCGTTCCTGTAGGGAGAGGCTAAAGAGGCTACTTTCCGCATGCTTATAGTAGCCTTTACTAGTACTCTAATCCTCTAGCATTATAATCCTAAACTTCTAATCAAGATGGAAACAGACGCCTCTAGATTCGCCTTAGGTAGCATTCTCTCCTAGCTTGTCGCAGGCGAAGACACTACTTGCTAGCACCCTATTATATTCTACTCTTAGAAGTTTACCCTAGCGGAGCGGAACTATAAGACCTATGACTAAGAGCTGTTAGCAATTATAGAATGCTTTAAGACGTAGCGCTACTATCTTGAAGGCGCGCCGCAGACTATTCGCGTACTCTCTAACTATAATAACCTTCATGGATTCATAGGCGTGAAACAGCTAAATGGCTGCTAAGCTTAGTAGGCCATATATTTGTCGAGGTTCGATTTTGCTATTAAGCATAATAAGGGAACTAACAACCTAGCTAATAGGCCTTCTTGTTATGTAGACTACGTACTAACTACATAGGCAGCAAACACACTCCTCCTAACCCTAAGAAATAAACTGTTATTCTAGGGCTAGGAGAGAGAACAAGCTAATAACCCGATTATTAATTGCATCTAGGCTGCATGCGTATAGCGGGCAAAGAGCATAGAGCTCCTGCTCCGACCTAGAGAGTACTAACCTATGACAACCCTGCTAGCCTTTATTTGCAAGGTAGTAACCTAGGAAGAGTCTCTAGCAAAGGACGTTTTAGAGAACATAGAGACCCTGCTTTACAAGCTATAATTAGCCTTAGAGCGACCTGAAAGCACTAGCGAGGACTAGGAGTGCAAGTATAGCGTCTAGTATAAAAGCGATCGCATTTAGGTCCTAAATGATGAAGCATTAAAGGCGTAACTACTATGCTTGTACTATAACAACCTGTTAGCTAGGTACTTTAGGAGAGACTATACTCTCGCCTTGTTGTCATAAAAGTACTAGTAGCTAGATATTACAAAGGAGGTTAACGAATACGTCCAAACCTGCTACATGTGCTAGATAATAAAGAGCAAGCGCTATCGCGGATATAGTAAGGCGTATGCCTTGCCCCTACCTAATAGGCTATAGTAAGAGATTACTATAGACTTTATTACAGATCTGCCTCTAAGCAAGCTCTTTAGGTACATGTATAATGCTATCCTAGTAATTGTTAATAGGTTCTCTAAGATAGTAATCTTTGTCCTGACTAATAAGACATGTACTAGTATAGAACTAGTGAACTTTATAGTATGCGAAGTCGTATGTCCTTTTAGCATGCTAGAAGGAGTACTCTTAGATTATAGCAGTGTCTTTACTAGCTAATACTAGAGTAACTTTACATGCGAAGCATAACTAAAGCATAAGCTTAGTATAGCCTTTTATCCGCAAACTAACAGCTAGACTAAGTAAGTAAACTAGACTCTAGAATAATACCTCTGTTATTACTATAATGAGGAACAAAATAACTAGGCTAGGTTGCTACTACAAGCTAAATATGCGAGCAACGCATGCGATAATACTACTACTAGCATGTCGCCTTTCTAGGTAGTATTAGGATTCTAGCCTTCCCTGATATTAGCGCCTTAGGACGAGTCTGCTAAAGGAAGGGTACTAGCTGCCATAGAGCGCGCGCATTAGTTACGTAACATAACTAAAAGGCTTAAAGAAAATTAGTGACAAATAGTAAACTAGTAGGCAGAGTACTATGATGCGTAGCATAAGCGCCAAGCTTACTCTATAGGAGATATAGTGCTATTATTGACTAAGAACTTGCGACTACTAGTACTAAAGAGGAAGATAGCAGCCTGATTTGTCAGACTATTTCGCATGCTAGACATAATAGGCAATTAGGCTTATTGCCTAGTACTACCTTCCTAGTACTAGATCTATAATGTTTTCTATGTCTCGCTACTTAAGCCTTAGAAGGGCCGAGTAGGCAAAGAGCCTGCCTATCCTATGCCTCTTGCTAAAGAGAGTAGCAGCTATAAGGTTAAGGCTATTAGGGGTACAAGGGTACATAGCAGTATACGCTAATACCTAGTATAGTAGAAGGATTAGCTAGAGGATTATAACATCTAGGTTAATGAAGCCGACTATAAGGGCGCGAAGGACCTAATTAAAGCATACCTAGCGTAGGAGAGAGGCAAGAAGAGATTAGGCAGAGGACAAAGGAAAAAGTAAGCCTAGGGGGAAATAGCATTATAGGCTACCTATATTTTAGCCCTAGGCAGGGCGCAAAAGCCAAGCATGCTTGTAGCTAGAGCTGCCTACCCCCTAAGAGTTCCTAAATTAGGGCTACTTATCATCCTCTACTACTATCTCTGCATTATCCCCTACAACTATGTCCGCATCCTCCTCTGCCTCTATGTCTTCATCATCGTTAGGGTAACGACTCAGGAGGTCTATAAGGCCCTTACGCTCCTAGCAAGGGGTTAGCAGACAACAATTAGACAGGGAGTATTTACAGGATATGCTTACCTCTATCTTGTCATTAAGGCGGGCCTAGAGCCTACTTATAGCGGCGTTAGCGCAAGTAAGATCCGCGCGGGGCACGCGGGTATCTAGGAACTATTAGCAGGTTAGCATGCGACAAGCGAATAACAGGCTAGGGGACTTATAGCGCGGCTAAGCTTAAAGAGGCCTACTAAGGCCTACGTGTTCTGCTTAGTAGTAGCGACGGCCTAGCTACTACTACCTGCTAGCGCAGCGCTAGCAGCACGCTTGGCCTTAGCCATAATAGCAGGGAAGCGCTTAGGCATAGAGTCGCGGTTACGCTATAGCCTCTATAGATAGTTAGTACCTAAAACCTATGCCTAAGGTATGTAACAAGCAGGCGGAAAACATACCTTGAGTAGTAGGCGCTAGTTCGTAGTAGCGTCTAGGTAGGCCTACTAGGCCATAGCGTAATCCTCGCTAGTAGTATTAGCATCGCGCCTGACATACTTGGCCTTAGTGTAGGCATAGAGCATGACATTATATATAGCCGCTATAGCCTAGTTCATAGGGGTACACACGTAGTTACTCTTACTATAGCTGCAAGCATAGTTAGTAGTTACGACAAGTAGGAGAAGTGTAAGCCTTAGGCAGACAAAGAGGCATATTGCTCGTAATGCTTCTACTATCCTAACTTGAAGTATGCGTTATATAGCCATACTCTAAAATCAAGTTAATAGCGCCCTACGTATGTTTAAAGCAAGTAACACGTACTAGAAAGGCCGATGTACTACATGTAGCGCTTGTAGTTGTCGACAAGTAGCTCCTTACTATGACTATAGTAGGAAGAGGGTATGAATTAAGCAGGCTAGGCGCCTGTTAACCTCGTAGGAGTAGCTAGCGTAGCGCTAGCGGTAATCTTAGAACCTTTAGGAGGCATGTTAAAAGGTTAATGTAATAAAGAAAGTCAGGATTACTACATGCAAATAGCGGATTTTATACCTGCGCGCTATTTACACTATAGAAGCTTCCTGTAGCTATAAACTCCCTGTTACTACAAGCAACTAGCGCTAGAACTAATTAGAACTAACGAGCGTGTTCGCGGCACGCTTTACGTAGTAACAAAGAGTCATGTTACCTAAGTCATAACTCTAGCATGATTTACAACCTGTCTCTACGAGGAAGGGGGTTTAGAAGGAGGCTACCTACTTATAGAGTAAACCGTAGGGGACCTAATCTTGCTTAGCGTAGGAAGGGAGCTCTCTAAGTGTTAAGACGACCCTTATAGGAGAAGGGGGCAAATGATACTAGACAGCTAAGCTATAGGCTTATTTAGTCATACTAACAAGCTAAGCTACACGTAACATATATAGGCGTATCTTATACACTTCGCGGGAGAATTAAAGAAGGGCAGTAATTAGTTTTTAGACCTTACCCTATTATTAGGGATAGAGGCTCTATACGCTACTACATACCTACGTATTAATTACTAGTCGCATACTATATTATGTAGTTACTAGTAGGTATGACAATTGCCATGTAAAGGAAAGCTTGTAATCGCTAAGCCTTGCTAAGCGCATAAGGTGTAAGAATTAACGAGATATTAATGTTGCTAAGGCCTAGCTTAGCGGGGAACTATAGGACTTTTAGCTGTAAAACACTACCAAATTAGCTATAGAGACCTAAAGCCTAGGGTCGTAGATATAGGGCCAAAACAAGCCGGAAGCACGCTAACCTTACAGAGATTAATGTAGCTAATATTAGCTGCAAAGGTATACTGTTAGAGTCGTCGATATTCATGTGTATAATGCTTAGCAGGTAGCTAGAGGAAGTTTAGCAGTAAAATACTAGTAATTATCCTCCTCGTGCCTAACTTCAGGGTCTTTAGTAAGACATAGATACTCCTCAACTATAGGCAGTAGTACGTCGTATCTCTCTGAGGTCTAGTTGCCCCTACGGAGGCAAGTAATGCAGTTTATTAGAAGTATAGTAATATAGTAGTACGCTACTACTAGTTATTAAGTAGACTTCAAGTTTGCTGCGAATACTATGTAGGTAAACCTACGCTAGATCTCGCTAAAGCTATGCTTAACACTAATCCGGAAGCTTGACATCTGTCTGTTAAAGGCCTTGTGTTATAGTAGTAGTGCTTGCTAGCCTAAGGTATGTTTAAAGGGCGCCATGATACTAAAGCTATTCTTATATACTAGATTGCTATATAAGTATAGCTGCTTACGCTTACTACTATCTTGGCGGTATTAGTTTATCATACATCTAATACGTTATAGCACGCGTAAAGCTTAATACATTATGTTGTTGTTGTCCTTGCTATAGAAGGGTCTAATAACACTTAATATGAGGCTGTCTAGTATAACAATACCCTGTAGCTTGTAACTATGAGCCTTGTTATGACTACTATAATATAAACGCTACTCTTTCTTAGGCCTTATAGAGCCTATAAAGTAGCTGTTAATAAAGCCCTATATGTATCCTTGATAACTACGCTTCTACAAGGCATATAAGAACCGCTAGAGGGTATTATATCGTCTAAGGCGTAGATGCCAAGCCAAGATCTTCTTGAGTTAAGTCGCTAGATATTTAATCATGTCGTTAAAGATAATTAAGAGTGTTAAGGCAGATCTACTAAAGGTCTTAACATGCTCGCTCTACACAAGACTAGGCCTTGCTATTTGTCTAAGGACTAACACTATCGCTATCTCTAGTGTTACCTTAATACAATTGCGGAAGATAATAGAGCTAAGATCGAATGCGTCTATTAAGCGCTCGACCTCGTCGTAGTAGCATCTGTAGCCTGTTAGTATAAGTAGTAACAACACTATACGTTACTAATAATTGACCTTGTGCTTATAATTAGCTGCTAGCTAGTCGTCTAAGGTAAAGTCCTTAGGCTTAAATACTAGCGGAGCTAGTATATTCTAGCTAGCGCGTAGCTAGTAGCGACGACGTTATAGATACTACTAACTAAGTAGGAGGTAACTATATAACACTAGTAGGAGATAGTCGTCTATTAACAAGCGGTCTATAGCGGTATTATAACACTACTAACAACTTACAAAGTTAAAGTCAAAGATTACATAATACGTTAAAAACACTACATGCGACAAGTAATAACATGATATTAACATAGTATTAGACACTTAACTACAATCGATACTTGGCACTTAAATTACATCTACAAAGGTTAATAACTTATGTCTGCGAGGCTACCTTGCAGATAGCTGTAAAAGGTATCTGTTATCCTTGCCGCCTAATCTTCTATTTCGCTTTAAGGTAATCTCTATATATGTTATAAGGGACACAAGGTCTTGCTAAGTTGTCAGGAGTTCATGAAAAGTCATGATTATGTTCTGAAGATTATTATCAAGCTTGACAAGTAGGTACTATACGCGTTACGTCTTAGTATAGGGTAGCATCTGTCTCTTAAGTATAGTAAGGTAGGTAGCGAAGCTAGAGGTTATTTGTTCCTTCTCCTCCTTAGCCTTCTTATACTTGACAGACATAGTAAGGGCATAGTTCCCTAGATCCTCGACCTAGTCGACATAGAACTAGTAAAAGTCCGCCTATATATATGTTCTGTTATAGACCTACATAAGGTTATACTACTCATGCTAATTATTACGAGGTTCCTTATCCTCTTTAAGCTACATTATACTAAAGGCGACCTATTTGCCCTCTATAGAATATCCGCGTAGGTTAAGCATAAAAACTCCCTTACATGCCTACAAGAAAGTTCGAGCCTCCTTTAAGGTATCTCCCTTAAACGGCTTCAGGTTACATGCGTTATAACTGCCTCCTAGTTAGCCTACTATAGCCCTAAATTTAGGCACTAGATTTGCAGGCATATGTAGAGAGTCTACGCCTACTAGTACATTATCTTCGTAGGTCCCTAGCATGAAATCTTACTAGATTTCTTTATCTACTAGTTTATTAGTACTACTTATAGCAATATCTTTGTCATCCTCGCTATTATTACTACTAGAAGGGGTATGGCTCTAGCTCTAGTTTACAAGGCAGTTTACAACCTAATTAACAATCATGGCTATAAGGGCTAGGTTAATAGTCAGGGTTAGCTATAGTCCCTATGTAGGGGATCTATTACCTTGTCTACTACGTAATTAGCCTCTAGTAGAACTGTCACTTAATGTAGTGTCGCTTATAGGGGGTACTCTTACAGGCTAGTTACTTAGGCTAGCTTTACTATTACAGGCACTTAGGATAGTACTCGCTATGTATTAGTTACAAGTTTGTAGTACTCTAGACATATTATAGTATTCTCTACTAGACTACAAAGTAGGGAGGAGAAAGCAGAACTAATATAGATGTATATGCTATATAATATGAAAATATCTTGTAGTATAACAGAGTAATCTGACCTTTTAATAGGTACAAGATAGCACTACTTTCTACTTATTATAGAGGTAGCGCTAAAGGTACTTATAACCCCTAACACCTCTTAATTAGGGAAAGCATGTCTAAGCCTAACCCTACAGGAGTACTATAGGGTTAGTGACATAGGGGCATCCTATGTTAAGCATTAATCCTACTTAGATAACATACAAGCTAATATATGTACGAAGGACTCCCTTGCTATATGTAGCAGGGTTACTACATACTTAGGGTAGGCATTAGAGCCTATGTAGCTCTAATAGCCCCCTAGTATTAACTGTATTAGCTATCTTATACATATTAAAAGGTCAGATTACTCTGTTATAATACAAGATATTTTCATATTATATAGTATATACATCTATATTAGGTATATAGGATTACATTTAGGAGCTTTAAAAACTCCCTTTAGTTTTAGCTTAATATAGTGTATATTCTTATACTTACTATGTTTAATTATACTACTCTTTTAATAAATATACATGTGTTTATCCTCTTAGCTACATCTATAGTATAATTTATATAAGAAGTATATATATTACTAATATTCCTTTAGAGGAGACTTCTCTAAAAGCTCTTTTATAATATTAAGGTATATCTATACTTCTTTATCTAATAAAAGGTCTTAAGTAGCTATAATATGCCTCCTTATGTCCTAGTCCTTTAAGCCCTATTATAATGTCTTATCTAAAAAGTTAGAAAGATTAGCCTTATATGTAAAAGTACCTAAATTAAGACTTAATCCTTTAAAGCTATATTTCTCTATTATATCTTCTATACTATCCTTTACCTCTTTATTTAAATAAACTCTATACCTATAACTACCTCCTATTTCCTGTTAAATAGCTGGCTTTTAAATACTCTAAAGAAAGCATATTAGGGATCCTTTAGTATTTAATCTTAAAATACTCTATAACAAGCTTATTCTTACTATATATTATGTTCCTAAACTTCTTTTCATAGAAATCTAGAATCTTCCTAGCTCCCTTAATCTTTGCCTTTAATAGTGTATCTAAATGAGGCCCTATTGTTATGTAATAAGGATCAAAGGACCGTGTGTTTTAGCTAGTTGCCAAGAAGCCGAGGCCCGGAGGTTTCGCTACTTTTTGACTTGGCGTCGATGACTACGAGATGTCAGCGCCGACTACGAGGTATCAGCGCTGATTAGAAGACATCAGCGCTGATTGTGAGGTGTCAGCGCTGATCAAAAGACATCAGCGCTGATTGTGGGATGTCAGCGCTGATTGTGGGGTGTCAGCGCTGATTGTAGGCTGTCAGCGCTGATTAGGGGTGTCAGCGCTGATTGTGAGGCGTCAGCGCTGATGTCTTTCGATCAGCGCTGATTGTGGGGTGTCAGCGCTGATTGTGAGGCGTTAGCGCGATGAAAAGTTGAAACAACATGACATCGTAGTCCTCTTCCGCCGTCCAAGGTGAGTAGTCCTCTCCTGGTAGGTCGTTATCCTCTGCCTGCCCTCCGCCTCTTGCCACCCCGCTCCTCTCGTTGTTCCGCCCTGCTGTCTTCTCTCCCTGCTGTCTTTCTATCCTGATAACGTGGACCAGCGGGCACGTTATCTAGCTAGTACCCGCTGTCCTTTGACTAGGCACGATGATCGAGCCATCCGCGAGATTACAAATGTCACAGCACGACAAACACAACACTATGCATCATCGTTGACTACGTCGTCAATTCCAACATCGTTGCGACGATGCCAAAGACGTCGTCGCCGCCGACTCTACAATAACCGAAACGCCGCCAGAACCGCCAGGCTGCAACATTCGAGGCGAACAGTCGACCTGCCATACACAGCGCTTGCACCCATAAACGAGTCACAGAGGGAGAAGCTCGAGCTGGTTAAGATCATGATCGCACTCGCTTGGGACACGCAGCCTAGAATGGATGTTCGGGAACTGTCAGGCAACTCAGAGCTACAAGAGAAGGCATCCCATCAGTGACAGGCAAGATAACAGGCCGACTGTGATGTATTCCTGAAGATGGTGTACTATCTGGCAGTCTAATCTGGCGGACAAACATACCTACCCGCAGTTAATGGTGACACAGTGTAGCAAGAAAACCAAGCAAGGTTACTGGCAGATCTCGCCGGCTGTCACGGTGCTACCACACGAGCTACTATTGCTCCAAGGTCAACTAAATGCGCGAGAGACAGCCTTCGATGCGCGAGTCCGTCAGGCCCACGACAATCAGCGGAGACTGACCACTGTCCGCGACAGCTACTTGGCGTCAACATCTCGGCTCTTCATCCGGCTCTGCGATCACAATTGCCTGCCCCGACACCTGCAACGCCGGTTCAGGAAGGAAGAGGAGAGTTCATTGCCTGCCTGGCTGAGATGCAGTCGTAATCTCTTTAGCAATGGTAGCTACAAACCTCGTGTACATACGTGTGCTACGAGCCCTGAAGGTCCTGGCTGTTTCTAGTCGCTGGCTAACACGACCTGCAGTACGACGATTAGTGCCTCTGATCTATCCGATAGGACCAGGAGCCATAGCCGGCCGAGATCAGCGCAGCTCCGAATCTAACATCCTCTTGAGACTCGTGATTTCGGGTTCACTCCCGGACTTTGTCTCACATCTCCGGTCGACTACGGTCGACTACAGTGTGATCGCGCATGCATCTCATGACCGATCCATAACCTTCCAAGTCTACTGCTAGACCTCCCGGCTAGCCTTCGTCGCCCTGCCTACTAATCGGACTTACCGGAATACTCCTTGGCTGTGCAGAAGGGCAGCGTGTCACTTCTGTGAGGGATTCCATGCGTCCTGTTTGTGAAATATCCATCAGACAAAGGTAGGCCTCTATGCCTGCAATACCTGCGAATCCATCCTGTCATGACTTACTATCATCATACTTCCCCCGAGTCGTGTCAACCCCGCTGCCCATTAACGATACACCCTCCGAGTCGGATCACCTCTTACTATCAACGATAATCCCTCTAAACCGTGATCCTACCTACTCCCCATCCACGATACACCCTCCAAGCCGTGATCACACCTACTGCCTATTACCGATACCCCCTCCAAGTCTCCTCGCCATACGGCTCTCCATAGTAGGGACTACACTCCACTCCACCGGACCCCGCGACGGCGGACGCAGCAGGCGCACGACGAATCACGGACGTGTATGGTAGCCTTTGCCCAGATTTCTCTACTACCTCGCGGAGCTCTAGAGTCACTAGCTGATCAACAGGCACCGACATCATGTGCTTAGCAGGCAATATGTGAGCAGTTCGGATCGGTCCTCCTGCGGCAGAGCAAGTTAACCCTAGGCCTCGCACCCTGCCCGGCCGACCGCAAGCAACGACGCTAGCACCGGGTGTACGACTAGGCACGTACGCATGTAGTAGCCTTTGCCCATGACCCCCTACCGCCCTGTAGAACCCAGGAAGCGCCGACATCATGATCTCTTTTAATGCCTGGACCGCGTGGCCCACCCAGCCTCTCCTTCCCTCGCGCCGCCCGGCCTGCAAGCGGATGTGCTCCACGTGAGCGTCCGTCACTACGCCTCAAGCCATGGCTCTGCGCGTCAAACTGGCGAGCTCGGCTTTCCGATCGCGCGTCGCCTGCTGTCGGCGCTTGGCTTTAACCCGGCCGTAGCGTAGCCTCAAGTCATTGCCAACGGGCATTCCGGCGTTTTCGTCGACATGTTGCTGATGGGCAATGTGGTGTCTCAAGTTGGCGGTAGCGCGTCATGATGTCTGGTCGCAGCGTCGGGGAGAGGCCTGTAGCCTGTGCTCGCTAGCACCCAAACGATACGAGATGACTTGGAATCTAGTGATCGAATGGACTCGAGCCTGCGATGCTGCCTCGAACACATTGCCATAGAGTAACTAAACAAACGAGCGCTATGCACAGAGACTAGGCCCATTAATCCTTCTGCCGGTGCTCATTGTTGAGATGTCTTCGATGATTTCGAAACCTTTGGCCGCACTCGAGTGCGACGCTCCCTGTCTCGTGCAATTAGTCCCGACTGCTCGCCCTTGCGCTTCTCATCGAAGCTCGGCGGTCCGCTTTCAGGTGTTGGATTCGTCGCGGACTGATACATTCCTTGAAACTCTCGTGCAAGGCACTCGCCGCCGTCCTGTATCGCAGTCTTGGCAAAGCTGACAGCAGCCCGCCTCCCCGCCTACATGTAGCGGGATCCGGGCCGGCGTGCGGAAGTCACATTGACATCGATCGCGGGCGCATGCGGCATGAGCTGGCATTGAGCCATCTTGCATGTACAGTCCAGTGTTTGGTGCAAGACACAGCGTTGGTTCTGGCTTTTGAGGCGCATGAGCGGGCAGCCATCATGAAGGCCGAAGCCATGTAGCATGGATGCAGCAAAACTGCTCGCAACCAAGCTAATTCATACCGCCCTCACGCCCAGGCGACCGCACCATCAGTGAGCCGTGTCGACGTGCTGTCACGTCCGTGTATCGGTGTGAGACTTTGTGTTCGGAAGAAGGAAAGCGCGATGCATGTGTCCAACACAAATCCGATGTTTTTTCGGGCGGAAGTCCGAGAACTCCGGTCATGTTACTCGGTCAAGAGCAGCGAGAGCGATTATTGATCAATGGAAGCAGATGCTTTTGACTTTTGAACAAATGCTACCTTCTGCGGCGAATCTCGACATACCTTGACAACCACATTTAGCTGCACGGCCGGTCACGAAACGCAAGGTCGAGGGGCAATGCAAGTGGGACTATTCTCTGTAACGCCTTGCGAACTTGACCTTGCCGTTCCCCTTGCTGAGACACTCCCCCAGGCCTCACTCATCCCGTATTCGATGATCTCTTGTCTTTCCTCCACATTGCTGTCGACGCCAATTCCGTCATCATGCCCAGCCCCCACCGCAGCAGCATCGCGCATTTGGTCACACAAAGTCGCCTACTCTCCTCTTGGTCGTACAGCGGCTCCCACCGAGCGTCTCCGGCCGCTTGATCTCCATCAGAAAGAGCAGCCATTGCTTTGTCGAGCTCTGACATCTTCCGACCCAAGCCGCCTTACAGTCTCCTCTCCTGTTCTTCTCCATGCCTGCGACCCGCGGACGGATGCTGAAAGAAAATGCTCGTCTATGTGGCGCAAATGCGATGGATTCATCGGCAGCGGGATGGGGACCTTGTGAGAATCTCTTTTCTGTGATGCACGCGGTGGTAGTCCGTGTACGCCGCACCTGCCTGTGGTCGCAATGCGCTATTCCACCCTTCTCCGTGTGGTTGACACCAAGATCCGGACGGCGGCTGATCCCGCTCTTGTCGCATTCTGCGCCATGATAATAATACAACATTAGTACTTGACGGCCCGTTGAATTGGCAGAATTATAGAGCGTCAGCACGCAGGCGTCGCCTTTTTCACTACCGCAGACGCTCACCCCTCTCTTCTGATGGCTCTTCCATTGCAATCGCGATGCCACACATCTGTGCACATGTGCTCATGTGGCCGCCGTACACGGGCCCGGACGTCCTGACATGCACGTGTATGCTACACGAGGAGAGATCGGGCGACCTTCACAAAGCTGCTTCATCCTCTCGATTTTGGAGCTGTTAAGGTAAGGCATGTTTAGCACGACTGGCGCGTGCAAGTAAGCAACCGCAGATCAGCGGTCGATTAGCCAAGGCCAAAGCGCAAGTGTTTTCCGCAATGTTCGACCCCAGAGACAGAGACGCGCCAAAGTCGATCGAGTACCTGCAATTCGACATCAATGTTACGTGTGCCTATTGCAGAGGCAATCAATCTCTTCGATCGATTCCTAAGTTGTCCGTCATGCAAGAACTTGCTAAGGTACCAAGCCGACGATGCGGACGGCGATCTGTATGATATTTGCATTGACTGTTATGTGATAGAACGTGCTTCTAACAGTAGTCTCAATTAGGTGAAGCAATTCCGATGAACAAAGCTCGCTAGCAAGCATGTCTCAACATCGCGAATGCTAGGTAAAACCCAAATCGTGACGAAGAATCAGTTAGTTGTTATACGGAGGAGTAAGGAACCATGCTAACCACACAACATTATTGAAGTAGCCGCTGTCGTCTACGGTGCTTATTTAATGCTACGAGCGGATGCAAGATTAATTAACTGCAAGCAAGCGCAAATTCGCAATGAGCCGTATGCGTCTTAGATCTATGGCTACCCGCCTCTGCTACGTCTAACTCGTGGCGGTTGTAGCCCGAGAATGCGGATACGAGCAGTAGACAGGGGTAGGTCTCGTTGACGTGCTGCTCCGCCGGCTCACGATGAAACCACAGTAGTCTGATAGACTACTGCGGCACAATCCCTCGTTGCAGGGGTTCTCACGGCGTGACCGACAGGGTGAGCTTAGGGATGTGCGAGTCGCTGAACAAGAGCTCGATGTCCTTCCTCCACCTGTGCTTGCTTCAAACAATCTTCAGTCAACATGTAAGCCTATCAGGAGAAGAGGTGTTGTGTGTGCTAACCAAGACCAAGGTGCACCCATGTTATGACGGTCAAAGTCATTCTTGAGAATGGGAGAAGACGCACTATCACAGAAGTGAGGCGGGTCGATTGTGGCAGAACTAGCTGTCCCACCTCCGCCGCGAATCCCAACCATCGTGGCTAGCAGCCACCTTTCGCATCACCTCCGCCCTCTAGCACGGGCTCATGAAGCATTACGACGAGGATTGCGGAAACAGGATTTACATATGAAGGTTAGCTCGTCTATTCATTGAGCACAACTGACAGTCATGCTGATTTGAGGGCTAATAGTCGTCGTAAGGGCAGTGGGCTCGGATTGAGTCTGAGGAAGGAGCATACACGATTGCTGCAAGCAGAGGAGGGGAGCACCGGGGGCCGGGAGAGTTGTTGGGGAGGGAGGGGCACGTCCGGCTCAATTCGAAAAGAGACAGGCTTCACACAAAGAGACGTGGGTCCACATTGATTCTGAAGGAAAAGTGCAAAGGATTGCGGCAAATGTTCTCCGGCTTGTGTCAGATCACGACATCTTCTGTTCGTTATCGATGCGTGTTTGGGTGTCTATCATCCATTTCTCAAGCCTCGCCAAAGCCGCAACATCGTTCTGAGCTGCTGATTCCACGTAGTCCTCGTCTACCCATCCAGGCGTACCAGCAGAGATAAGAGGCTGCCCGAAGCTTCGACACGATCCAAAGTCAAATATGACAGGTACGTCATCTTTTGTAAAGCCAATATTCATGGGATTTAGATCGTTATGTGCAAGTCCCAATGAGTGTAGATGCTCGATGCCCTCCCGAATTTGCTTCATACATCCCTGGATGTCAAGTCGGCGGTGGTCATCCTCAAATCGGTACTGGAAGATGACCTGATACCGCTCTAGCACGATTCCCGTGATTCTGCCCCGGCTTGACGTACATCCAAAGTACCGGGCTATATTCGGATGATGCTGGATTTTGAGCTGCTCGAGGATGGTGACCTCCCCTAGGAGTAGAGCAGATACCAGCTTTGTCTCCGCGGGATCATCAAGGCATAGGAGGTTCGGGCGTTTGATGTAGTGCAGATGGTCCTGGATATCTGAGCGGTCGACGATCGAGATCCATGGACTCGCAAGAGGGTATATGACCTCGTCGGGCACTGGCTGCAGGCTTTCCTCAATCTGACTGACCGTCAAATCGTACTTGCGGATGCCTGGGACCTGGCCAAACCATGCTGTGCCATCTTTCGCGACGTAGGCGAATGTGCATCGCAGGACCTTGCCGCTCTGATAGTCTTCAACCTCGCATAGGTGGAAAAGGTCGCGCTTGGATGTTATACCCGGTGTTTGCACGCGGTGACACGCAGTTTCGATCACTGACTTGCTTTGCATGTCTTCTCGATCTCGAAGGCCACTATTGATGATTACACAGCGGGTTCATACTATGAGCCTGTCCGTGAAGACGTATGTGCTGAATGACTTGATGGAACCTAGAAGGAATGCGATCTCTGACTAAGCTCGGCAGCTCGGCAGCTCGGCAGTCCTGCTCGTTGTAGATGGTCTACTCTCGGCCGACTCACTGCTTGTTGTTGTCGCAGCGAGAGCAAGTATTCGTCGAGCAACTTACTTGTTTCGAGGAAGACGACGCTAATCAGCACGGTTAATACCACGCCTGCGAGCTAATACAAGCTCTGCAAGGCCCGAACTAATTACCTCGCATCTAGCATAAGCCCTAACGACATTTCTACACTTAATTACCTCTACTACTCTAGACAATAAACATAGCATCTTCGCACAGGTGTCTATAGTAATAGCTACCCATGTTAGTAACCTTAGGGTTATCAGGCGTAACATAGACAACATTAACATTATTAAGTAGTAGCTTAGGAACTACGTTAAGATCTATAACCTAAGCACTTGTTATTATTACCTTAGTATGACTCCTAGATAACACTATGTTAACATATAACTCTTCCTTAGTCTAGAGACTATACTTTAAGAAGGCACTATAGTAATACTAGCTATTAGAGGTAAATGTAGTATTAATCCCTATAGATAGTAATCTCCTATAGTACTAGCTAAGGAAGGTTATACTACTATTAACAACTTAAAGAAGTAATGTTAGCATGTAGTTAGCTTACTAATGTATGAATAGCTTAGCAGGTAACTAAACATTACCTTTATAGTGTTAATAGTTAGTAGGTTTACTAGCTAAATGTCTAGTACTATATTACTAGAAGGTAATAAAGTACATAATTAATTATATACTTATGTTTAAGGACTACATTCTACCTCCTACTAACTACATAAACGCTAATTACATAGGCTATGTACTAACTAGATAATCTACATCTAGATATGTCTTTAATAATAGGAGTAGCGCCCTAGCTAGTAATCTAAATAATAACTAGTGTTATTACTTTTAACATGTAAGGCTATATTAATCAGATAAATACAGGCTACTAAAGTAGTAGTATAGTCATGTAATCTTCTTATAGAGGTTAGTTATAACTAGCCCTAAGCTAAGATTATCTTTAGTAATAATTAAGGAGTAGCAAATCTTACTAGAAATGCTTACTAGTATAGATAGGTAAAACATATTAGTACTACATATGCAAGGAGGTAACAGATAGCATGACTAGGATGTAATAGATTAGGACAAGCAGACTAGTTACTAACAGGCTTATCAAGCTACTTAAGTTACAAGCGTTTGTTAATATTACATAAGTGTTTAGACTATTTAAGGTAAGTTAAGGAAGCAAACAAGTAAATCAAATTACTACTACTACTAGCAAGGGTGCTTAGCAGGATCAGGAAGGTCGTGAAAGCAATACACACTAGTTAATAGAATCAGTTATAGACGCCGCTCTAGCGTGTAGGCACTAAGTTCTTTACGACTACCTGCCTCAAGCGATATCATCAACTAATAGTCTACAACAACAGCATGTTCGTCGGCCCTCAGCATCGACGATCCCAGAAGGATCACTAGTCCTCACCGCCGTCAATCGGCGTCTCCGCTCCCTAGCCTCCTACGCCTCGCGACTCGGACTACCGCTAGATAACGAGGCCTGTGCGCTTTCGCAAAAGATCTGATACCGCTGCCGCGCGAGCTTGAGACTTTACCTGATGCCCTTGGAATCGAGAGTCGCGCAGAAGAGCGCGAGATCGCAGTCACACCAGGCCATCTCAGCACAATCTCGGAGATTCGTTCGAGCCGTACACGTATGTTCTCAGGCAGTAGATTCGGACCGAGTTACCACGAGCGTAGTGCGGGTAGGGGACTTGGCGGAGATTATTCCAGATTCTCGGAGGAGGGCGAGTGAGGTAATGCGGGCGAAGATTTGGGCAGCCGTCATGGGACCGCGGATGATGGAGATGGTGAGGGTGAAGGTACGAGAGGCGGGAGAGGGAGTGACGGGGTTGAGAACTATGAGAGATTGTGGAGGGAGGTGATTACGCCGTAACGTGTAGGGGTCTTCGGTATGGTGGGCACGAAGGATGGTGCGGTGATCTCCTCATGCCACTGTTCACACTCCTTCTGTGCATTGTACGGAGTATGCGACACTGTGATACAGTACAGGGCAGTCTATTACTAGGCGATGCATCGCGATGCGCAGCGACGTTAGATGGCGCCGACGATGGATTCTCGGCAAGGCATTCTCGGGCTATACCTTTCAGGCGATGCATTCTCAGGCAACAAATTCTCGGACGGTGCATTCTCGGGCGATGCATTCTCGCACAACTATCACACAGCGATTCGTCAGAGAGTGATACATCCCAGAATGTTCTATTACAGAACGATTCTTCACGCGCTCGAACAAAAGCCGCACGAAAGGCCAGTGGAGCCGGAATCGGAAGCAGTCATGGATAATGGATATGAGTGAGATGTTACCGACATTTGTAAGCCATTGATGAGTGCTGCGTGGCTGCTCGCCTTGCTCTTCACTCTTCTTTTTCTCCTCGTCCCTTCTAGCAATCATGGTCCGTCCGCAGCGTCTGATCGTCTAGTAAGGAACTCGGCTCAAGATGCTTACCCTCTTCTTCTCCTGCGGAACGACACCGAAAATTATCATGCACCGTCCCAGATTGGCTTTGTTGCAAGGACTTGCTACATGTGTCTAGGCAACAGGTGGAGTGTGCTGTCTTGGACAATCAGGTCTTGATCTTTGCAAAATCCTGCTGGCGGCAGTAGGAGGGTTGAGGTAGGTGTCTCTCACCGTTCTATCGCCGTGCCTCATATCCTTCATCGCTTGGCTTCGCTTTTCCCTCTAACCTCACGCACTATCAACATATCTATCATCTCATAAGAAGGCAACGCCCATTCGCTCGACGTAGTAGACTCGTACTGCAGCAGCAATTGCAGAACGAGCTCTGTACGGCATTAGCTTCACCTCTGAAGCAAAGGTATTCGTAGAAGCAGTCCCTTACTCTTGCTCGAAACCTCTGACAACCCATTGAGCCTTGTATCGCTAGATCTTACGAGTCGGTCCGCGCTTTAGTCTGGAGACACCCTTGCCTCTGATCTACTCGCCATTGATTGTCATCCGCTACTTTGATCGCCTCGCTCGATCGAGACGCAAGCTGCTCACCTCCGCAGCCAGGGCACCCTTCTCTTGTGGCCATCGGCCAACCTCTAGGGTTCCTGGCTGACCTCTAGGGTCCGTGGCTGGTACGACTCAGCGGTAGGTGACGCAATCACGAGGCACTGGAGCATGGTCAAGTACTAGTATCGTTGCTTTGGTCTGCGCTCGCGGCGCCCTCTAAGTTGCACGCAATGGGCATGAGAAGCTGCAGAGACGGCTGAGGTCGCTCTTGTCCTGGGTCTAGTGAATGTCTCGGTGGACTGAGGCGCGTATAGGAACGAACGATTTTGGAGATTCATTGCGGCTCTGAGTGTCAGGTGTGGGAGGACGCCGAGCCCGCCGAGTCTCGCTCCCCCCTTGGCTCGGCTTCCACCAGATCCAGCAGTGGCCCATGATCAGGAGGCTCTACTGGAGCCTCTCTTGGCAGGTCCGCAGAGACGCACGAGGACAGGGTGCTGGGATCACTCTCCAGCAACACAACACTAGTGGGCCACTCTCTGCCGCCGTCTGAAAGCGTCACGAGGTACTACGTCTTACTGCCCTTGGAGCCGAGCAGCTGCGAGGTACATCCTCTCATGCTGGCTGACTGTGAGCCGCGATTGCGCTCGGTGTGCAAGGCCCCATGAATTTCTCTAGTATCGACCAAATTAGGACGCTCGTGTTTCCAAGCTTCATAGAGTATCACTGGCAGTCAAGCAGCTGATGACCAATTGCCGACGTAAACAACGCTGTGTTCGACGACTTGCGGTCAGTGACGAGTGACAAGGCCTGAGCCTTGCACGGTGGATCGGTGCTTGTCATCAATCGACGGGATGAGCGTTTTAACAGTGCCGGTAGCTTGATGCTGCTCGGTGTCTGGGTACCGCAGGAGCATAGCCTTGCTATTAGACCAAGCTTGCTCTTCGATTCATCATCACGCTGCTAGCGGAGTGTCCCACAGCGGCGCTTAATGCTACATAACCAAACACACAGTCTGCGAACCATCACGACCATACGATCCTTCACTCAGCCTCCGCCAGCCCACTCTCCGCCAGCCAACTCTCCGCCACGCTTCCCTCTGCTACATTCCCCTCTGCTACACTCCCTTCTACTACACTCCCCTCCGCCATACTCCCCTCCGCCATACTTCCCTCCGCTATACTCACCTCCGCCATACTCACCTCCGCCATACTTACCTCCGCCATACTCACCTCCGCGATACTCCCCTCCGCTACACTCCTACTCTCACCTTCTCCCTCTGCAACATCAACCTCAACTCCTCATTCTCTAACCTCCCGTCCTCTAGCCTCTGCCCCTCCCCCCTCTACTCTAACAGCCTCGCTTCCCTCTCTGCCTTGAACCTCCTCTCTAACCCCTGCAGCCGGTGCACCCACCTCTGCCTACTTGGCTGCACCCGCTAGCTGTGCATGACCATATGACTTGGACGCCTCGTTGTGATCGACAAAGAACCACTTGTGATAGAAGGCGTCTGACCTCGTTTCCACGAGGGGAACAACAACGCACTTGTGCGTAAGGCCATCCAGTATCACAAGCCAACACCGGAGACCTTCGAAGCGGGCCTCCAACAGTCCCGAGATCTTGGGGAATGTGAAGTTAGGCGGCTGATGTCCTCGAAGACTCGTCGATTATGCGGCAGCCCCGGTATCCCGATGAGCCCGCACGTGCGGCAGCCTCATCGTGGGAGTCGTGGACGCCACCTTCCATGACTAAGTGAGGTTTCGCCGGGAAGGCTGTGCCACCCGCTCGTCCCAGCGGCACTAGTGCGGATCGACCCGAAAAGCAGGTGGGTGCTACGAGCTCTCTTCGTCGATCGATCAGTCAACTATTAACAGGGCGTTGATGAAAGTGGCAGTTCGAAAAAGACCTGAGTAGAAGGCGAGATCACCCGCAGTACTTTCGATGCTATCGCTAAACGGCCAAAGTCAGCCAGTGGCGATGACCTTAACACCTCCTGCTGGTGAATTCTGAGCGTTTGCTAGATAGAATAGGCGGCTACGCTCGCCATCAGTCTTGCAAGTGAGCTAAAGTGTGCCTTCATCCGCTGCAGCGAAATTTGATTTCCCGATCCTCTCAGCTGTGTGACCATTCACGCAAAGGCTGTGGGTTCCGTCGGACGAAGCGGTCAGTCTCTGCGGCCAATGAAGTGACCTGGGGATTCAATAACAAGAACGCATTTGTCCCACGGATCGGATCCACGAACGATGGCCATAGTCTCCTGCGTGCGAGTATCCGGGGTGAACACGCAGCTAAATCTGCCAGGCTGGCATCGCCGATAGACTCTTGTTGTCCGCCGGCCGGGGATCCTCGGAGAAGCCTGGCGGCGGAGACGCTTGCGACGAAGAGTCCTTTGGTCGCTGCTCGCCTAGAGGAGACGCCACTGTCTGACGCTGGTCTCTTCATGGAGCTGATGCGTTGTCGCTCGAGAGGTTGTTGGCGCCACCTATCTCGTGCAGCAGACGGATCTTTCGTCTAGCACTTCACTCCGCCGTGGCACTTATTGCAGTCTTTGCAAAGCTTGTGTCTCGGCTGCTTGTGTTTGCAGGTAGAAAGTGCCGCTTCTAATTTGGCATTGTGAAAGGTGTACTAGTCTGCGGCACATACTGCTTCAGCGAACGATACTACCTCCCTCAGCGATCCGCCGACCACAGCCTTAATGAGGGCGTACTAGATGTTGGAGCTCGCTTCGTATTCATTCGAGCTCTCGCCGAGGCCGCGTACAAAGTGGCGTACAATGAGGGTCTCGTTGAATAACACAACTGCGGTTACCATCAAACTCGTTGACGTTGTTGTCACAGTCTGCTGTTGAGATGCTGAGTACCTTGCTGCAGAGCACGCTAAAGCGTCCGGGTCCGGTTCCCTTGACTTCTGTTCTTGGCGACTTGATTGCTCCAACGATTGTTTTGCCAGCTTCTCTGGCCTCTTCGAGTATCTTGGCAGCTTCCGCGGAGGTAATGTCAGAGGCTGAAGATTGAAGCTTCTTCACGTCTTCAGACGAGCCTTGAAGGCGTCGGCAGTTTCACCGCGTTTTGGCGCCGGTTTCTTTCGATGTATGTCTTGCTCAGTGATTTCGGCATACCCACAGATACACAGCATTGAAGATGCGGCCGTGCCACCCTTGCCAGTCCTCGATCGCTCGAGCTTCGCAAGACTAGACCCCAGATTCTTCATAAGGTGGAAGACATGGTCGTGTGCAGGAGGTTTTCATGACATGAATCACCTTGCCAAGTGCCGGACACCGTCCCGCCCAACGCGCTTCAACATACCACAAGGGCCAACCTCCTCCAATCCGGTCCGAATCCCACCTGGCTCCCAAAAGCGAGGTAGTACCCACCGCACTCTCGCCATTGAACCTCCGTAACTCCGGCCCAGAAAGAGATCATGGTCCCAGCAGCTCCAAATGCAGATCTATGCTGGTTAATGGTGTTCTCTCGACATTATTCGCGCTTCATGGGCGCTGTCGATGGACTGAGGCGAGTTGTCGTACTTGTCGATAGTACAGACGCAGGCGAGGATATGTGGGTAAGAGATGTCAAGACCAAGGAGAAGAACCAGGGCGAGAGGGCGTAGACGGCGAGAGGGATGCAGAGGAAGCGGGCGAGGACGTCGGGATGACGTCTCGGTTTGGTCCACCGATGGCCGAGTGTGGCCTGGGTTGATGCTATCGAGCTCTCGAGTCGCGGCGCACCTATCCTGCTTGCGGTCTCTGCAGGCCTTGGTCGCTCGACCACTGCATCACGAACCATGATGGACGAGGCAGAAAAGGGCTCAGAAGGCTTGGTTTTGGTGGCCAGAATGCTAGTACCACGCCGATTCCTCGCGGGCGATGGAGGGTCGATGCTCTTGTTGCTCGTGCAGGCAAGATCGTCTGGCAGGCTTGGCTAATTCGACTGGTCGTCGTATCGCGGAGAGGGTGATTGAGCCGCAATAGCCGGGACGAGGGGGCGCTTGGAGGAATATTGTCATCTCCAGGCGGACCAGAATAGGGAGGAGCTGTAGACTGCGCTGGAGTCGTGATTGAAGATGCCTGAGGGCTGTTGGTAACGATTACTGGTGGCCTCGTAGAAGTACCGACATGGAGGGACTGTTCTCATGTGCAGGATTTCCGTACTCTGCCTAAGCAATGTCACGGCGAGTGGATCTTGACCAGCTCCCGACGCGCCCGGCAGCCAAGATGAGACCAAGTCCAATTCTGCGCTGTCAGAGTTGTCCAAGATTGCGGAAAAGGTGGTAGGATCGTCGGTAGTCTCCCGGGCGCATATCCAACCTCCGCCCAAGTGATGTCACGCCAGAGGGACGCGGTCAATTCTAGGCCGGTGGAATGGCAAATTGCTCTGCGGGAGTATCTGCATCGTCAGCTCGGGGAGCTCTGGGATCAAGATCTTCCGACATTGGTGCCACAGGCCCAGCAGGCTTCGTTTGCAGAGGCGAGGGTAAGATCCGTAAGGAGGGGTCGAGTCAGCGGTGGCAGCATGTTGGTGTGGAGGAGTGCGTGGTAGATCAGGTGCATGCTGTGCAGGATTGCGCGGTGGATCAGGCGCATGCTGTGCAGGAGTCTGTGACGGACCAGGTCCAGGAAACTCCCCAAGTCATTGTCAGATGCTCAAACAGCGCCGCAGGTGCAGCAGGCAGTTGTCCTTAGCCGTACTTGGCACTAGAGAACGCACTCGCCCTGTCCCAGCACCATGAAGCTGCCATGTGCTTCTAGGCCTCGCTTTGCTCTTCTGGCTCACTCCTGCGCCATCGCTGATTCTCGCGAACTGCCTGTCCTCCCACGTCTCGCGGCCGGACATGCCGTTCTACGAGCTCCGCGTATCAGCATGCGGATAGTATCGGGTGCGTTTGTCGTGGGGAGTCAGGTGGACCATGGTATGAAGAGTGGGCAATCTTTTTGCCCATGATCCACCAGATGAAGCATATCGGCGCTGCTCATGTTCATCATCATCATCGTCATCATCATCATCATCATCATCGTCATCATCATCATCATCATCATCATCATCATCATCATCATCACGATCTCCATCCTCCTCCTAATCTCCGACAGACCGACATAATACCCCAGCAGCACTGACAGCAGCAGCGTGCGCGGCTGGAATCACGACGTCTCAGACAGCCAGGACTCCAGCTCCTCCGTACTAGAGCAGCGTTACCCGTCTCCTGTATTCAACGTGGTAGGCTGAATCGCGATACCGGACATGCCATCAGGATCAGGCGATGGACGATAGTACCAAGGCCGTCTCGAGGAAATCACCATTTTCAGCCGGAGACAGAACGCTCTGCGAGGTCAATGTGACAGTACGGTCCGCTGGATTTTGACCAGTTGCAAAGCTATGGAAGGTGCAGACCGCATGTTCGGTTATTGTCGCATATTGTATGTACATGATGATTTCAATACTTCTGTCGCATTGTGTGTAGCAAGAATGCGTTCAACGTGTGCACTTCACAGTCCCGCACATGTCCGTTAGGCACACGATTGACGCCTTCCCCCCGTCTACCCATCCGAGTCAGCGGCGGCAGCCTCCGCCAGCTCGGCCACCGCAGAGGTATAGAAGCGAAGTAGAGCCGCACGCCGGCGTCGATGCAATTGAAGCTCTTGATGAAGCGTCCTCGTGTGGCACCTCAAAGCAGTTGCAAAGTAGAAAGATTGGAGTGCGGCGCCTATGTTGCGGACCGCCTTTCGGTTGAACTCGAGCTCAGCCTCGAGACCAGCACGTGTTTCTGGATGATGAGCCCGCTGATGTAACAAAGCCAAGGAACGCTCGAGAGCTGAAACGTCACTCGCAGACCCTTGGAGCGATACAAGGAGGTGGTCTGAATCATGCTTGAGCTTAGCGAATCGGCCGTCAAGCACCGAACCAAGGAAGGAGAGCAATCGAGGAACGTCGGCAATGGACCGCCTGTACTGGAGATCGACCTCAAGTGCATCTCTTATATTCTTGATCGGTGCGACTTGTCGCATCTCTTCCTCGGGTCTGTCGGAGCCCTGAGTAGTCAAGGCGAAGTGCAAGGCCTGGCGCCAAAGAGCTGGGTCCACCTGTACTGGTTCAAGATTGTACATTGTCGCCAACGCTTGGACAATGCAGGACAGGCCTGAGTTGACATCAGATTGAACTTCTCCACCTCGCGAGCCACCCTCTTGATATTCCCACTGGTCCGACCTGGGAAGAGTAGATGCAGGTTGGCTGCGGCAAAGCATGTCGATGAATCCGATAGTGGCCTGCCTTGCCTCAGGGTGAGGTGTATTTTCGAGAAGACATCGAGCCTCGCAGTTTTCGAGATCCAATATGATCAAAGTCCACCGCTGTGAGGCAAGCTGAAGCGGCAGCATAACAAATGTGCAGCTCTCATTCACAACGCATGTATGATCGGCGTATGTCTCCACGGACTCGTGGTTCATTAGATCTGGCTCCACAAGATAGAGAGTGTCCGGCGAGGGGTTCATCAATTGCAAAACCGTGTGTACCGTGACAGTATCCAGCTGGCTTTCGGTAGAATTCAGGAGCTGCGCGGACCTGGTCACTCTGGAGTCGATCTGCAGCAACTCGTGGACATCGTTGTGCGTGAGGCGCGCCTTTTTGCAGGCACAGCTCAGCCAATCGCCATTGGCATCGGCAGGTCGCTTGATCATTTCTGAAAGCTGGGTGTCGGCGCAGGATCCTTGCAAGTCCGGATGTAGCTTCACTCGTGGACGAGGCTGGACGTGAGCTTTACTGTAATGACCTTGCTCCTGCACCTGAGCAAATGACTTGCTTGGGGCTGGAGTATCGTGCTTGTCGAATGTCAAAGGCTGAAAGTCATCAGGTTCGCTCCAGGGGTGATCAGGCTGAGCTGACAGTAAGGAGGTGGAACAGCCGACGGCGTCGAAGGTATCAGAGAAGTGGTGGCCTGAAAGGGGTGGATCAGGTGCACGGGCTTTCTCGGGAGTGCGAGAGTCACTGCTGGATGCTGGCAGATCACTCTCGTCAAGATCTGCCGGAGAGGCTGGCAGGTAACTCCTCCCTCCAACACCTGCCGGAGAGGCTGGCAGGTTACTCCTCCCTCCAACACCTGCCGGAGATGCTGGCTGCGTGATCTGGTCAAAGCCGGCTGGTGTTGGTGTCTGCCGAGACCTTCTCGGAACGGCCGGTGTTGGCGACTGGTCAGTCTCGACAAGGCCAGCTGGAGATGCTGGCTGCGTTGTCTTGTCGAGGCCGGCGGCTGAAGGTGATGTCTGCCGAGACTTGTCAGAGGCCGCCGGCGATGCCGAGTGCCCAGTCTTGCCGAGGTCTGCTGAGACGGCTGGAGGTGGTGTCGGTACAAAGACCCTTTTCGGATGTCCTTTCGGGCGCAGGTGCGGCTGGATGCTGGACGCGCTGAATTCTCGGACGGTTGCCGTCACTTCCTGCGCCGCCCAGCGTGCACACGTGCGACTCTTGCGGGCGACTTTGTTCCAACGAGCCCGGCGGTGAGCTTCCAGACGACTCCAGATGTCCTGGAACGAGCCACAGCTGCTGAGCTCACACAGGGCCTCCAGGAACTTGGGTGCGAAGCAGTTTGCGCGGCCGAAATAGGCGATGAACTGGCACGGCCGCAGCCAGGCAGTGGCGGGGTGGTGTATCAGAGACTTGAGCGGCGGTCGCGACTTTTTCACGGCCTGGCCCGGACGGAAGATCGACGCGCAGATGATCTTGTCAAGCGCATCGCAAGTTTGAGGCGTGAGTTGAGACAGAAGCTCGGTGACGGAAGGGAGGGCGCTGTCTTGTGCACAGTCACGTGCGCTGTCGCAGGCCTCGCCCAGCGTGTCGAGGACGACGTCGGCGTTGGCAACGAGCTCGATGCCGGCGTTCAAGGATGCGACGGTGTCGCACACTGATTGCCGCGTAGTTGCAGGTGGTGCATGTGGTGCACGTGCTGCGGGTGGTGCAGGTGGTGCAGGTGGTGCGTGTGGTGCGTGTGGTGCACGTGGTGCGTGTGGTGCATGTGGCGTCTTGTCGAGCGGCATGCTTCATTACAGGTACCACCTGATTGTGGTTGTTGTGCATTGCGCAGCAGAATTCGGCGGGGCTTGGCAAAGACTTGATTAAGCTTTAGCTGACCGCTCATGAAGCACCGCTGCTTCCTGCATTGATTCGGCAGTCGCATTTCATGGCATTTGATTGAGAACCTCGACAACTGCGGGTGTCGAGTATCGCTCTGGTGTCGTATCGCGCTTGCAGCAATCGTGGCAGGTCGCCGGCGTGCCCGGTCGAGGTGCCATCTCCACCTGCAGCGTCAGCGGCGCCAGAAGATGTGGGTGACGGGACCCTCTGAGTCGATCCTGCTCGACGCCGAAGCTGCCTTGGCCGGCGGCCTCATGTTCGTGGCTGCGTCAAGCGAGGGATGTCTTGCTCGTGATCTGACTGCGCCCCGACAAGCGCACGCATCCTCCGCAGTGGGAACATTGAACAACTGCCATGCCAGCTGCTGTCCTACCACAGATCTACAAACGTCGCCATCAAGGACATACGGCGGTGGCGGACCCGCTCCAACGGTGGACGCTGACAGCGGCTGTGCTCTGCTACGCGTGCGCCAAGTCGTGTTCGAAGAGTTGCTGCCGTATGACTGACAAACACCTGCTTGCATCTGGAGCAGGCATCCGAGCTTTCCATGCTTCAGCTCCGGGGCTAGTAGTGCGTCTCTAGCAGCTTGACCTTATACTTGGCCTCTTGCATGAGATTGCGCTCCTGCTTCAGGTCGCTCTTCACTAACCAATGTGGCTCTGCTCACTCGTGACGGAGACCTCAATCGCTCTATCTCGCGGAACTGCCTCTCAATATGCCCGCGGAGACCTACCCGGGTCAATCTTGGGCAGACGTATTGGCAACTCGTATTGCACTGCTAGCATGTCGCTTATTCTGTCACAGGGACAGCGTTATGACACGGCCTGATCAGGCACTTGTGAAGCTACAAAGAGCTGACCCGCTGTGAATGACTACAGTCGGGAGGACTGTCACGACGAGAGCATCTAGACCTGTTCATGGACGGACTCATCCTCGTATCAGGCAGGGTGTCCTGGTCCGAATGGTGTGCGCGCACAGCTTCCAAATGCCGAGGGCAGACTAATCCCGGGAGTCTCATCGGTACTACGATTTGAGAAAAACAAGGACATCAACGTGCCGCACTGATGATTCTGAGAGGTGACGAGATGTCTCGTTACGAACAACGCGCCAGCAATTTTATCTTGTCGATCAACGAAAGGTCCATCTTCCTGTATGTACGTTGGAGTTGAAGGAACATCTCATGGTGTCGCGATCCATCAATCTCCCAGACCTCGATAATGACCTAAAGGCTAGGCGTTGCGTCAATATGTGGTAGACAGCTGCGCCATGCCGTGTTGCTGCCGAGCTCGAATCTGACGCTCCTCACAATCCGCTTCCGGTATCCATACCTTCTTGGAGTCACAACTCCGCTCTGTCCGCTCTGCACACAGTCGCCTCTGCTGCTCCTAGTGCAGTACCATTCTGCTCTCCGTACACTCTACCTTCCTGCTTTCCGTACAGTCCGCCATCCTGCTCGCCGTACAGTCCAGCTTCCAGCTCTCCTACCCTCCTGCTGTCCGCACGGTCGACCATCCTGCTCGTCGGACAGTCTCGAAGACTGCATCGCTTTTGGGACTTTCATACGAGTCGCCCGAATTCCGGCGCACAAGGCTATACTATGTATGGCTCGCGACGGCGTCTTTTAACGCGAAGACTCAATCTCATGCAACACAGTAAACCCGTCTAAAAGTTGAGCGTTGAATCGCACTCTTGGTCAGTGAATGACAAGCGGGAATTGCTGCGGGTCCAGCCGGAGCGCTTTTTTGGTGCTTCAAATGGCTACGCTAGCCACTTCCAGCATACGCAACCGCTTGCTGATGCCAATGTACGCGAAGGTGACTGCGGATCCAGCCGGGGCCCTTCTTTGCGCTAGCCGAATTCAGCATACGCAAGCGTTCAGTCAGGCCGATGCGCGACTTTGACGTATTCAAGCTCTTTTTGCTTCGCAAATTCCGATGCAATCTCACTGGGCCGTGAAGCTGTTCGCAGTACACGCGACCGTCACACAGGACACCGGTGGTATTCAGATGCCAGATGGTGCTTCTCGACTCCGACGTCAACGAGCTCATCCAACCGGGTCCTGCCATCTGTTAGTGACCAATGACTCCCCGAGCGAGCAGTCCCTCTCTACGCGTCAAGCAGGCACCACATACCATCATGAAGTGATACAACTCAGCCCCGCGAATCCTAGCAATCCCTCTGAGTGGTGCACCTGACTCCGGAAATGCCGTCAGCGCTCAGGAGATCTTCAAGGTCGAGCTCGGCTAGCTTTGCAGGCCGTAGGAATCACGCAGGGAGGACTACAACGCTTTCATGCGCCATGATGAGTAGGCTGTGACCTTCCCGGAAGATGAACAGGTCTGACACCGCCAATGCAGAATTGCGAGGCCGCTTTCGCATCATTAGTCGCGCAGTAGGTGTAAATGGTGACAGTGTTATAGCAATTGCTTGGTCTAGTTCGGGTGCGCAGGGCAGCGATAGCGATCGGTATCTCCTATACTCATACTCGTTTTACGCAACAGTCCTGCAACGGTGAATAGTTTTGAGGTAAGCAATGTGGCCTGCAGATAAGATATCTGTGCTGTCCGCCGTCTATCTCTGCCATCCTCACCCGCGTAGCCATGTACGCAATCTTTGCTTCGTGCAACACGTCCGTCGTGTTAGGTCCCCTCGCGACGTCCATGGTCGGTCACGCCGGAGTAGCATCCGCTCATAAGAATATCAAAGTGTGTGTACGATCTGGACATCTGCAAGTCGCGCTAACACGACAGAGCAAGTCGAGATATTCATTGAACGCGCGTTGACACGACAGAGCAAGCTGGGACATTCATTAGACACGCTCTTATTGCTTTAGCACCTTTGAAGCATTGTAGTACGAGGAACCGCCTAGCTTGCGGCAGGAGTACCATACTCCATCACGTTCCTTTTCCATTCCAAATGCGGGCATCAAAGTTAGTGTCACAAGCCACCATATCCTTACTGGCTCAATAGTATTGGCAACCATCAGCGAGATTCAACCTGGTGACAGGCGAGACCATCGCAGAGAAGAAATGTCCGTAGACTATGCAGGATAAGGCCGACGCCAGCGATGGTGACGGTGTGCTGTTGCAGCTCGGCTATGCCATTGCAAAAACTAGTAGCCCGCAGCGACGCAATCTGCAAGCAAGAGTTGTTGTGCAGTAGGTCAGGGTACAAGAAGCTGTCCTTACGGCATTATACTGGGGCCAGTTGTATCCCGCCATCAGGAATATAAAATGCAGTTCACAACCGACCATTCCTTCGGGCAAAAACTCCCATCTCTGCCGCTAGCACAGCCATGCCCATGTTGATGCCGCTAAGTCTGTTACGGACCGCGAGATCCAGTCGATGCAGTTTTCATCGAGATCTGCATGCTCGCGTGCCTGGAATCGTGGCTGCAAGCTGTTAGTCTTCGAGTATCGACGTGACCCGGTCCAGGCTGCAGGTAGTTCGCCGCTCATGCGATGGTCGTCGACTCTCCTCGAAAATTTGACATGAGTTGGTGCGCAAGTTGGCAAGGAAAATCTGGGCGGACAATGTGAAGCAATAGTCTATCTGGAGCCCTTTTTTAGGGCCCCGGGTGGATCCGCTGCGAAGATACTTCCGTGACCCATGCGCGCATGCTTCGATGACCGAGCAATGCGTGCGCTAAGCAATGCTATATTGTTGCACTAATCACAGCAATACTAAGAGCAGTTCTAGGAAGTCTTATATGCGTTTGTGTAACACCTCCCTACATGACAAGTGCCTTTGCTTCACTTAGGCTAACCTTTATTTCATGGCTTAAACAGCATCTCTAGCTCCTGACATCTACTCCTAGATGCAATCTCACGTGGCATAAAGGACACACTTATCGTTCCTGCTCGCTTTAGCCTGTCTGCCTTCGCACTAAGATCTAGTAGCATGTAGGCTACTTCTGCATTTCCGTCAGGGGCATGGCTCTTTTCAGGTAGCTAAGGCGAGTGTACAGGCTAGTCTACAACATTTTATGAGCGCAGGAACTATAGTATTAGGAGTATTTGCACGATTAGACAGAGAAGTTCCATGAAATCATTATCTACAGGCAGGTGCAAACGAATTCAGAATAACAGGCATGCCTTAGTAACCTGCGTTCTGTGATGTCTAATTCCTATAGCAGTGTAGACAATAAGAATAAGCTAAATAGCGGCGCTAAAGACGAGGCTAATAATACTAGTAACAAGCACTAAGATAGTAGTAGAGCTACTACTAGCGAAGCGCCTTATTGTTTTCTTCTTTAAGGTTATAATAGAGTAATCTATGCTAGCTATATGACTAGCAGCTCTGTGCCTATACTGCTGCCTGTTTAGCGTACATTCTCTATCTTCAGGCATAGCAAGGATTATCTTCACAAGTTTAGTATAGTACACATAGTTAAAACTATTCAGGACACTACTACAAGGCGAAACAAGCTTAGTAGCATCTACTGTCTCTAGACAGGTTAGTAGAAAATCCGGAGTATTATAACTATAGCAGGAAGGATAGCAAATGCTAGATAACATCTATGTTTTAAGTACCTAACAAGCAAGATTTAGATGCATATAATAGTAACTAAGGCTTAGCAAATTAAAAGACCTACACTTACCCCTATAGTATAGGTTTAGCTATCTTGTTATTATTACTAGTACCTACATAGTAATAACAAGAAGAACTTCTTACTTGCTTGTAAGTATACTAGTGTCATAAGGGTAGGTGCTAATAGCAGGAAGGTGACTAGGTGTTAGACTTAGGAGCTGTGAAGAATATCGACAATAGCAGTTAACCTTGTAACTGACTCTCCTCTAAGCAAGAGAGGATTAAATTGAGATTAAGCACGAAGCTCCTAACT
>JADDMT010000119.1:0-83316 GCA_021401465.1 Teratosphaeria epicoccoides
TCGCCCCGAAAAGACTTCATGGTAGGCAGCAGGGCTCCTAGGATCGGCTTTAAACCGAGCCGTACGATTACCCTCTAGGGTATCACGTTGACCTCCGCAAGGTCATCTAACATACAGTCTACTAGCTTGAGCGAGCCATTAACTCGGACCGCGCCGGATAGGCGCCGGGTAGGCCACAAGTCTACACTATTAGTGACAGACAGCTTGGATACCCGCAGTAGCTATTCGGTTGTCTCGGGCTTGTCCTTCTTTCGCCTCCCCTCTAGGGAGGTTTCAGACACCTTGCTTACCTTCTTCCTATCACTTCGTTTAGGACAGCGAGCTGCCTAGTAGTCCCTCGCTCCATAGATGTGGCAGCTACTCGGAGGCTTCTCGCTACTGTCTTTTGGCTCGGAGGGCTTGCTCCTCTAGAATGAACTACCGCGTTAGACGTGGCCCCTAGGGCGCTTGTAGTAGCGGCCCTTTAGTAGGTCCTCGGGACTTGGACGCTTATTGTCCTTACCGCCCGATTTTCCATTTCGCTTCAAGGTGATTTCCATACGTGTCGCAAGGGACATGAGGTCTTGCCGAGTTGTCGGAAGTTCATGAAAAGTCATGATTGTGTTCCGAAGATTATCATCGAGTTTGACGAGCAAGTGCCGCACGCGTTGCGTCTCGGTATAGGGTAGCATCTGTCCCTCGAGCGTGGCGAGATAGGTTGCGAAGCTAGAGGTTGTTTATCCCTTCCCCTGCTTAGCCTTCTCGTACTCGACGGACATAGTAAGGGCGCGATTCCCTGGATCCTCGACCTAGTCGACACAGAACTAGCGAAAGTCCGCCTATGTATACGTTCCGTCATGGACCCGCATAATGTCATACCGCTCATGCTAATTGTTGCGAGGTTCCTTATCCTCTTCGAGCCACATCACACTAAAGGCGACTCGTTCGCCCTCCATGGAATATCCGCGTAGGTTGAGCACAAAAACTGCCTCACACGCCTGCAAGAAAGTTCGAGCCTCCTTCAAGGTGTCTCCCTTAAACGGCTTCAGGTTGCGTGCGTTACGACTACCTCCTAGTTAGCCTACTATGGCCCCGAATTCAGGCACTAAGTTCGCGGGCACACGCGGAGGGTCTGCGCCTCCTAGTAAGTTGTCTTCGCGGGTCCCTAGCGTGAAATCTCGCTAGATTTCTTCGTCTGCTAGTTCATTAGTACCGCTCATGGCAACGTCTTCGTCGTTCTCGCTGTCGTCGCTACTAGGAGCGGTGCGGCTCCGGCTCTAGTTCGCAAGGCAGTTCGCGACCTAATCGACAATCATGGCTACGAGGGCTAGGTCGATAGTCGGGGTTAGCTGCGGTCCCTGTGCGGGGGGTCTATTGCCTTGTCCGCCGCGTAATTGTCCTCTAGCGGACCTGTCGCTCGATGCGGTGTCGCTCGTAGCGGGTACTTCTGCGGGCTAGTTACTCGGGCTAGCTTCGCTATCGCGGGCGCTCGGGATGGCGCTCGCTACGCGTTAGTTGCGAGTTCGTAGTGCTCTAGACATATCGTAGTATTCTCTGCTAGACTACAAAGCAGGGGGGAGAAAGCAGAACTGATATAGATGTATATGCTATATGATATGAAAATATCTCGCAGTGTGACAGAGTAATCCGACCTTTTAGTAGGTACAAGACAGCGCTGCTTTCTGCTTCTCGCAGAGGTGGCGCTAAGGGTGCTTATAACCCCTGACGCTCCTTAATTAGGGAAAGCATGTCCGAGCCTAACCCCGTAGGGGTACCGTAGGGTCAGCGACATGGGGACGTCCTACGTCAACAACTGATCCTACTTGGACGACATACGAGCCAACGTATGTACGAAGGACCCCCTTGCCATATGTAGTAGGGTTACTACATGCTAAGGGCGGCCATTAGAACCTATGCGGTTTAGATGGTCCCCTAGTATCAACCGTATCAAAGGCATTACGCGAAGCGTTTAGGCTTAGTAATGAGCAACAAGAGGCCGAGAGAGCTCTCCTAGGAATCTAGCAGAAGGGTTCCGCTACTAAGTACCGCGCGGACTTTTAGACCCTCTCTGCTCGAGTCGACTAGAATGATAACGCTTTAGCCGCTTAGTTCTACTAGGGACTAAAGGAGACGGTTAAAGACGAAATTGCCTGAGGAGATCGGCTAACGACATTCAAGGAAATGAGCGATCTCGCGATTAGAATCGATAATCGCATCTAGGAACGACAGCAAGAACGACAACATGGAAATCGCAAGCCGGCGTAGGCTAACCATAAGGTCTAACGATCGGCACCGAAATGGCGAAGCGATTACTACGGTCTCTAACCTATGGAGTTAGATGCGACTAAGGGGCGTCCGAGGAATAGACCCTGAGGAAAGCCGCGGAAGGGCTCTCCTCCCTAGAATGGTCTGAAGAAGCCATTCGACAAGAGTAATCTCGAGTGCCACAACTGCGGAAAGAAAGGACACTTTTCCCGCGAATGTTTTGCTAAGAAGCAACGACAAGAGCTGCCTAGGATAGAGCAGGCTCGCGCAACAATAACGGCACCTAAGCAAAAGGCCGCCGCTACTCGAGAACCGGACCATGCTGCACTTACTTAGACTGCGTGCTACGACGACGACTGTCGAATTCACAGGAGTAATAAAGATGGTTCCGGATAGTACCCTAGCTAAAACAAGGCACAGTCGATCTGTGCAATAAGGGGTACACCTTCTAGTGCGATAGTCCTAAGAGAACAGGAACTAGAAGAAGAAGAAGAAGAAGGTTCGGACGATAACTACGAGCTTGTCGAAGCCGTCATTCCTGATTCCGAGGAAGACGAGAACATAGAGCGATAGTGTCATAAGGGTAGGTGCCGATAGCAGGAAGGTAACTAGGTGTTAGACTCGTAGAGCTATGAAGAATATCGACAATGGCAGTTGACCTTGTAACTGACTCTCCTCTAAGCAAGAGAGGATTAAATTGAGATTAAGCACGAAGCTCCTAACTGTCTGTCCTAGAGCCATCCCTATATACTAGAGAGACAGAGCAGTTCTGTTAGATCTATCGACAGACCCGACAGATCCGTGTCTATGGATCTGTAGACTAACCCTACAGATCTAAGGGTCTGTCATCCTATGACAGATCCCTTCTTCCTTGTAGGCCTAGGGATCTGTAGACTAACCCTACAGATCCGGGGATCTGTCCTCACGTGACAGATCCTTTCTCCTATGACTATGCCTATGACTCATAGTACTTAGGACCCTCATGATCCTGTATCCTACAGTACTCCAGACAGTACTCCTAACACTCATGACACTATCCCCCTCTTAGCCTAGCTCGTCCCTAAGCTACCTTATTAGTGCGGGGTTTCTCTTGTTTCTTCTTTCAAGCTGTAATGTCTTCTCTTTCTACATCACTGCCTTGTGTCATTCTAGACACTAACGCCCCTTTCACGCAGAAACGCAAACGCCGCGCGAATCGAATCTATCGTCAGGGCCAGGACAGCATAAAGTCCTGCACTTAGTGTCAAGAGCTAAAGCTCGTTTGTCGGGTACACATTTCCTTAGGGAAATGTTCGCAATGTCACTTCAGTAACTGTCGGAGTTACGACGCGAAGGTGACAGAGGTCAAATGGAAGAAGTTAGGCGATTGGCGGAAAAGACTAATTGCTAATCTCGATCGTGCGAAGGTAGTCCTAGCCAAGGCTTCGCAGAAGATGCTAGAGGCGCATGCGAAGGAGATGCGTCTTCGAAAACAGTTAGACGCAGTCGACTAGGAGGTCGAAGATGGTCGCGCTCTCGAGGAGCGCGAGATCAGGGAGGAGGAGGCCGAGGAACAAGCTCTCGCGCAGGCCAGGTTCCTTCTTGACCTAGATCCTTCCGCGGGTCTCGCTCTTAGTCCTACGACATAGAGCGTAATAGAGGGTTTCGCTAACGCCTCATATTAGGGTTTCCTGGATAGCGTGATAGCCGAGCCGGTTGATAGCGTCCCGCAGGAGTCTAGTCGTAGCTTAGGATCTTCTTTCTAGGTTCGTTCCTTTCTCGAAACTTCGTATCTTTTGCTGACAGTTTCGCAGGTGTTCTAGGGGTTCCTAGGTGTTCTCGGTACTCCTATATCCTTCCCATTTTACTAAGTACTCTCGCTGTCCATCCTGCTAGCGAGTGTCGATAATCCTTTCGACAGAGTACTCCGGTTCTTCTACTTCAGGGTCGAGTAGTAAGGGTTCTGATTGCAGTGCGGCGTCCAGCGCTACTTGTTCTAGCAGAGAGACATGGAACACAGGGTGTATTCTTATCTGCTTGGGTAGCTGTAATTCAAAATTGACTGGTCCCGTCTTGGCCTTGATCCTGAATGGTCCTAGTTTTACAGCGTCTAGTTTTTTACTTAGCTTGTCCGATTTAATGTGACGGCGGAGGAGATACACCTTGTCCCCCTCCTTTAGAATTAGTCCCTCAATTCTCTTACGATTCGCGTACCGTGCCATGTTCTGCTAATAGAACTACAGGTCGAGTCGTGCTTCTGCTTGCAGTCAGCGTAGATGTTCTACTCGTCTAAGTGCTACTAGGTTCGGATCACTAGCTAAGACGTCCGGAATGTCTTCTATAGCTGATCCATACGCCATCTGAAATGGCGAGAGTCCTGTCGACTCTGCTAGCGTACTATTATACGCGAGCTATGCTATTAGCAACAACTCTACCTAGTTGTTCTAGTCCCTATTAACATAGGATCGAAGGTACTGTTCTAACGTCTGATTTAGGCGTTCTGTCTGTCCATCTGTCTAAGGGTAGAAGGAAGTACTTAGTCGATGTTTGACCTAGAATTGTCTCATCAGGGCTCTCTAGAAGTTAGAGGTAAACACGGATCCTCGATCTGTTACTAGGTCCTGTAGCATGCCGTGTAATGCCACTACCTATTTGATGAAGACATGCGCGATATCTTTAGTCTTAAAGTCTTCGCGGTAAGGGATAAACTTCCTAAACTTGGTGAATCGGTCGACTACTACTATGATCCCGTCGAAGAACTCATTAGTAGCGGGTTCTCTCGACTAAGGTAGTTTAACGATAAAATCCATAGCGAGCGATTCCCATAGCCGTTAAGGTACCTTTAGTGGTTATAGTAGCCTATACGGTCTGTAACAGTCGTGCTTACTTCGTCGGCAAGTCACATATTAACGGACATAGTCCTCGATTGCCTTGCTCATCCTAGGGAAGTAATATTCTTATCGGAGAATTTGCTTCGTTTTAGACACTCCCGGGTGTCCTGCCTGAGGTACGTCATGTCAGAGGCGTAGTAGTTCCGATCGTAAAGACGTTAGCACGTATACTAATCCTTGAAACAGAAGGATTCCGTCTTCGTCTTCCTAATCCTCCTGTCCATCAATGTCGTCGCGGACAGCGAGTGCGGTTAGGTCATGGATTAGGGCGTTCTTCAGGTCGTCCTGAAACCTACTAGTCCATGTAACAGTCGTGGCCGCGAGTCGGTTGACTCCTAGCGTGCCATCGCTATTTTCCTGGAGAATAGCATGTTTCTCCCGCTTCACGCCCTTCATGTAGTCCGTCTAGCGGCTAAGTGCATCGGCGCGTGCGTTGTTAGTCCCCTTGTAATAGACGATCTTGCAGTTAAAACTAGAGAGCTCCTCGCTCTACCGAACCTGTCGTCAGTTTAACTCTTTCGTCGTTGTGAAGTATCGCAAGTTCTCATGGTCTGTGTAGACCGTGACCTAGTGCTTAGAACCTTCTAAGTAGACCCGCCAGGCCTTGTAGGCGTCTACTATGGCTAGAAGTTCTTTGTCGTGGACGTCATATCGGAGTTCCGGTCCAGACAATTTCCTCGAGTAGTAGGCGACTAGCTGTAGTCGTCTACTCGGTCCTAGTTGACTCAAGCATGCCCCGAGTGCTGCGTCGGAGGCATCTGTTTCGACTGTGATAGGCTTATCCGGGTCGAACACAAGTAAGATCGGCTAATCTGTAAATCGTCGCTTGAGTTCCTCGAAGGCATTCCGTTAGGCGTCGTCCTATACGAATGGTGTATCCTTCGTCGTAAGAGTCGTAAGTAGTGCCGTGATCTTCGAATAGTTTGCCACAAATCTCCTGTAGAAGTTGGCGAATCTAAGGAAGGACTATACTTCCTTAACATTAGTCGGCGTAGGCTACTCTTTTAAGACCTAGACTTTCTTAGTGTCCATCTTGATTCCATTCTATACTACCACGTAGCCAAGGAATTGTACTTCCTGCTTATGAAACTCGCTCTTCTGCGGCTTGACCTTTAGCCGGTAATCCTGGAGTTTCTGAAGTACCTTGCGTACGTGAGTCCTATGCTCTTCGATCGTCCGGGAATAGACAAGGATGTCGTCTAGATATATAACCACAAAGACGTCGAGGTACTCTCGTAGCACATTGTTAATAAATGCCTGCTATGTGGCTAGGGCGTTTGTTAACCTAAATGGCATGACTATGTACTCGTAGTGCCTAAACCTAGTTCGGAACGCGGTCTTCTATTCTTTGCCTTCCTTAATTTGAATTCGATTATACGCTCTAGGTATGTCGAACTTCGAGAACTACATTGCTCCTTGTAGGCAGTCCTGCAATTCCGAGAGCAAAGGAAGTGGATAACTATTCTTTATCGTGATGTCGTTTAATCTATGATAATCTACGCAGAGTCGCTAGTCATCTTCCCCCTTTAGCACAAACAGGATCGGATATCCGGCCAGGGACTGCGACTTGCGAATGAAGCCTTTCTAGAGGTTGTCTTCTAGGTATTTCCGGAGAATCTCTAGTTTCGCCGCTAACAACGGGCGAACTGATTGCTTCGTCAGTGTCTTGCTAGGGAGTAAGGGTATCCCGTAGTCCTACTCCTAGTGTTCTGGCAGAGCTTCTTGGTCGGGTTCTTCCTTGAAAAGAGTAGCGAACTCTTTATACTCATCAGGAACTGTAAATTCGACTGATACGGTTGATACTAGGGGACTATTTGAACCGCATGGGTTCTAATGGCCGCCCTTAGCATGCAGTAACCCTGCCACATATGGCAAGGGGGTCCTTCGTACATACGTTAGCTCGTATGTTGTCCAAGTAGGATCAGTTGTCGACGTAGGACGCCCCTACGTCGCTGACCCTACGGTACCCCTACGGGGTTAGGCTTAGACATGCTTTCCCTAATTAAGGAGCGTCGGGGGTTATAAGTACCCTTAGCGCTACCTCTGCGATAAGCAGAAAGCAGCGCTGTCTTGTACCTACTAAAAGGTCGGATTACTCTGTCACACTACGAGATATTTTCATATCATATAGCATATACATCTATATTAGTTCTGCTTTCTCCCCCCTGCTTTGCAGTCTAGCAGAGAATACTACGATATGTCTAGAGCACCACGAACTCGCAACTAACGCGTAGCGAGCGCTATCCCGAGCGCCCGCGATGGCGAAGCTAGCCCGAGTAACTAGCCCGCAGAAGTAACCGCTGCGAGCGACACTGCATCGAGCGACGGTTCCGCTAGAGGACAATTACGCGGCGGACTAGGTAATAGACCCCCTGCATAGGGACCGCAGCTAACCCCGACTATCGACCTGGCCCTTGTAGCCATGATTGTCGATTAGGTCGCGAACCGCCTTGCGAACTAGAGCTGGAGCCGTACCGCTCCCGGCAGCGACAACGGCGAGGACGACGAAGACGTCGCCATGAGTAGTACTAACGAACTGGCGGACGAAGAAATCCAGCGAGATTTCACGCCAGGGACCCGCGAAGACTACTTACTAGGAGGCGCAGACCCCCCGCGTGTGCCCGCAAACTTGGTGCCTGAATTCGGGGCCATAGTAGGCTAACCGGGAGGTAGTCGTAACGCACGCAACCCGAAGCCGTTCAAGGGAGACACCTTGAAGGAGGCTCGAACTTTCTTGCAAGCGTGTGAGGTAGTTTTCGTGCTCAACCTACGCGGATATTCCACGGAGGGCGAACGAGTCGCCTTTGGTGTGATGTAGCTCGAAGAGGATAAGGAACCTCGCAACAATTAGCATGAGCGGTATGACCTTATGCAGGTCCACGACAGAACGTATACATGGGCGGACTTTCGCTAGTTCTGTGTCGACTAGGTCGAGGATCCGGGGAATCGCGCCCTTACCGTGTCTGTCGAGTACGAGAAGGCTAAGCAGGGGAAGGGACAAATAACCTCTAGCTTCGCAACCTATCTCGCCACGCTCGAGGGACAGATGCCACCCTATACCGAGATGCAACGCGTGCGGCACTTGCTCGTCAAACTCGATGACGATCTTCAGAACACGATCATGACTTTTCATGAACTTCCGACAACTCGGCAAGACCTCGTGTCCCTTGCGACACGTATGGAAATTACCTTGAAGCGAAATGGAAAATCGGGCGGTAAGGACAATAAGCGTCTAAGCCCTAAGGACCTACCGAAGGGCCGCCATCACAAGCGCCCTAGGGGCCACGTCTAACGCGGTAGTTCATTCCGGAGGAGCAAGCCCTCCGAGCCAAAAGACGGTAGCGAGAAGCCTCCGAGTAGCTGCCACATCTGTGGAGCGAGGGACTACTAGGCGGCTCGCTGTCCTAAACGAAGTGATGGGAAGAAGGTAAGCAAGGTGTCCGAAACCTCCCCGGAGGGGAGGCGAAAGAAGGACAAGCCCGAGACAACCGAATGGCTACCGCGGGTATCTAAGCTGTCTGTCACTAATAGTGTAGACTCGTGGCCTGCCTGGCGCCTATCTAGCGCGGTCCGAGTTAATGGCTCGCTTGAGCTAGTAGACTGTATGTTAGATGACCTTGCGGAGGTTAACGTGATACCCTAGAGGGTAATCGTACGGCTCGGTTTGAAGCCGATCCTAGGAGCCCTGCTGCCTACCATGAAGTCTTTTCGGGGCGAAGGCGTAGCGGCTTAAGGCGCGTATAACGTGCGCCTCTAACTCGCGGACTCCTCAGGAGAAGTGCGCGAGACTAACGAAGTCTTCTACGCCGAAGACGTTCCTAATAAGGAGCTCCTACTCGGCCGCCCTTAGCGCCACAAGCAGGGAGTCGTTGTTGATAGAGCTACTAACAACTAGTTCTATGGCTCCATAGGCGAAGTTCCTGCAGTGCGGATGCGTGACGCACACAGCTTCTACAAGGACATGAAGAAGGTCTAATGCGTGTATGCGGTCTGCATACGGAACGTCAAGGAAGACGTTACCCTTCCGCCTGAGTTAGGGGAATACGCCGATATTTTCGACGCAGAGGCTGCGGCCTATGCCCGGGCCCTAGACGCGGAACATGCGATTGACCTTAAGGAGGGTTACAATCCTCCGCATCGACCTCTGTACCCTATGTCGGAATCGCAGCTCGAAACACTTCGAGACTACCTCTACAAGGCGCAAAGGAACGCGTGGATCCGACGAAGCGACAGCGAGGCTAGAGCGTTAGTTATGTTCGTCCTGAAGAAGGACAACACGCTCCGCCTATGCGTTAACTATAGGGGCCTTAACGTAGTAACCTAGAAGAACCGCTGCCCCCTACTACTTATTAGCGAGACGCTTGACCGCCTTAGTCGCGCCGCCATCTTCTCGTCTATCGACTTGAAGGACGCCTACTACCGGATACCGATCCGAAAGGGCGACAAGTAGAAGACCGCATTCTAAACGCGGTACAGACACTTCGAGTATACAGTGATACCGTTTAGCTTGACTAACGCACTAGCGACGTTCTAAGCGTATATCAACTAGGCCCTAGCCGGCCTCGTCGACACCTGCTGCGTAGTATATTTAGACGATATACTAGTCTATTCCGACTCGAAGGAGGAGCATATTCGGCATCTAAGTATAGTGCTCGAACGGCTCCGCAAGTTCGCTCTATACGCGAACCTAAAGAAGTGCTCATTCCTGACGGATAGGATTGAGTTTCTCGGATACATCGTCTCTACTAAAGGAGTCATCATAGATGACTGAAGGGTGTCCGTAATCGCGGAGTAGCTACAGCCGACTACCCTCCGAGAAGTGTAGGTGTTCCTAGGATTCACTAACTTCTACCGCAGATTCATACGATCTTACTCGAAGATTGTGGCTCCCCTCACGGCCCTCGCAAAGGGCGCGGTTCGAGGAAAAAAGCCAGGGAAAGTGCCTTAGGAGGAGGCTTAGAGCAAGGCCTTCTCTAAACTCAAAGCAGCTTTTCAAACTACGCCTATACTTCGGCACTTTGACCCCGCTACGAAGATCTGGATAGAGACCGATGCTTCAAAATTCGTAATAGCCGCAATTATATCGCAGCTCTAGTCGCACGAAGGCAGTGCGCAATAGTACCCGATTGCCTTCTAGTCGCGGAAGATGCAGGGCGCTAAGCTTAACTACGAGACTCACGACTAAGAGCTTTTGGCTATTGTTGACGGCTTCAAGGAGTACTAACACTACCTCGAAGGCGCAGCGCACCCTATTAAGGTGCTCACCGACCATAACAACCTTCGCGGCTTCATAGGCGTGAAGCAGCTAAGTAGTCGGCAAGCAAGGTAGGCGACCTTCCTCGCTAGCTTTGACTTCGTTATCTAGCATCGTTCTAGAAAGACGAATCTAGCCGACGGTCCTTCGCGACGACCGGACTACGACACTAGGGAAGAGGGTAACTAACAGCTTCTCCCTACGCTGCAAACGAAGCTTGCAGTTTAGGGCGGCGATCCGTCGTTAGCTCCTCTTGTAGGTCGACTGCAGGTCTAATGGGGCCTCACGGCCTCCGCTAGTGACGAACCCTCCTATCCGGCAGTTATGGCGACCATGTCTAGCTCGATCTGTGCGGTAGTTAACCGGCTCACATGCGGTAAGCATGCGATGTCTAAAGAACCCTTTGAAGAAGTCTCGAGACTTATTCAGCGGTTGCAAGAGCGAGAACCGGAGTTGATCAATGAGGGTGTAGCCCTCTAGGACACCGCAGGCGGTCCGAAGTACTAGACTAAGTCAGGCGATTTGTGGTACTTTGACAATAGGCTCTACGTACCCGCTAACTACGCACTCTGTTCGCAGCTCCTCCGTATTCATCATGACGATGAACTCGCAGGCCATTTTAGCGTAGAGAAGACAAACGCACTTCTCGGGCGCAAATACTAGTAGCCTACGCTAGAACAGGATGTCTCTAACTATGTCAAATCCTGCCAGACGTGCCAGATTAGCAAATCTTAGCGCTATCGCCCCTACGGCGATGCTTAGGCGCTCCTACTACTAGAGAGACTATAGCAAGACTTGACCATGGATTTCATTACCGATTTGCCGCTAGCAAAGTAGAAAGGCGATGTGGTTGATGCTGTCCTTGTAGTAGTCGACCGATACTCGAAGATGAATGTCTTCATCCTATGTACGAAAAAGTGCATAAGTGGCGAGCTTGCGCGGCTACTTCGCGACGAAGTCATACGGCGCTTTAGTGTCCCCCGAAGCATCCTATCGGATCGAGGTTCTGTCTTTACCAGTGAATACTAGCAAGAATTTGTGTTTGAAGCGCGTGTTAAGCACCGCCTAAGTACAGCATTCTATCTACAGACTAATGGTTAGACTAAATGTATAAACTAGACTCTTAAGTAGTACCTTCGGTGCTACTACGCTAAGAACCAGGATGCCTAGGCCGACGTAATTCCTATGGCGGAATTTGTAGTTAATAACAGCGTGCATGCTGCTATGCGCATGTCGCCATTTCAGATTCTTTATGGCTTTAATCCGGAAATACACCCAGAACTGCCTTAGGACGAGTCTTCTGAGGAGAGGGTGCCGGCTGCCGCGGAATTAGCGCGGCGTATGCGCGAGGTACATTCAGTGCTAATAGAACACTAGAAAAAGGCCTCAGAATCCTAGATTAAACATAATAACGCCCGTGCTAAACCGATGTAGTACGCAGTTAGTACGAAGGTGTTACTGTCGACGAAGAATCTCAAGCTGAAACTTCTAAGCAAGAAGATGACGCCAAGGTTCGTCGGACCCTTCCGGATACGCGACGCGATAGGCTCGCAGGCGTACTAGCTATTATTGCTATCGTCGTATTGTGTGCACGACGTCTTCCACGTATCTCTACTCGAACCATGGGTATAGCGCGAGGGCGAAGAGCCCGCGGACCTGATGCTAGTAGCAGAAGAGAACGAAGAGTAGGAAGTCGAGGGTATTAAGGACAGTATGCGGCGTAAGGGCGCAACGCACTATCTAGTGAAGTAGAAAGGATACCTACCTGAGTACACACAATGGGTTCCGGCCGAAGACTACAAGAACGCTCCGGAAGCTATTCGTGAATTCGAAGAGCGGAGGAAGCGTGAGCAGGGCTTGAGAAGGTCGATTCGTAGGAAGATAAGGGTTCCGGAGCAGAATTCTTAACACGTGTATGTAGCGCATGACGCGCGAAGTGACAACGAGAAGCAAACGCCCTACTCATACATCATTGATGCCTAAAGGCACACCTAGAATAAACCTAAGAAGAACAAGAGACATGCTCGGATTAGCTTCGTAGCTAATGCTTAGCGACTACTAGTTAGGGGCTTCCTGACCGAACCCGAAGCAGGAGAGTCTTTCTTGTTACGGTCCGCTAGGGACTACCTACCCGCACGGGGTCCACTAAACACCCCGAAGCGACCATAAGTAATGGGGGTAGCAACGCCACGAAGAGAGGCCGGCATCTTCTTCTTTAGTGGGTTGCGAGGGAGCTCGTCTTTAGAGCCTATAGTAGCCAGAGAACTAGCGACACCCTCACCGCGCCTAGTCGCGACGACTACCTCATCCTTAGCATTAGAAGGCGAAGAGACTCGAGCGCGCTTGCGGCTGTCGCGCTCGGCCCTCAAGATCATCTTGCGCTTCTTGACACGAGTGTCGACCACATTATCGGACTCGGTGTCTCCCTTAGGCGCAACCGGTACGGTGACACTACAGCGCGAAGGGATCACGTTAGGACCGAAGGTATCCTGAGCGTCGTCATCCTCCTCATCCTCAAAGATCTGGCCTAGAGGCTTGTGCCTTAGCGTCTTGACGGACGCAGTGCGGGTCGCAAGCGGGGAAGGCTCGGCTTCCTCGTCGCTGACCTCAATTTCGGCCCTGGCCCTCTTCTTCTTCTTAGACAGTAGCGTCGAGGCGGCGTAGGCGGCGGCGCTACAATGTGTTAGCTGTACGCACGCGACAGGGTTCGAGTAAGTAACTTACGGCTTAGTCCTCAGGACCGGCTTAGAGGCAGGCTGCCTCTCGGTACGGCGCTAGGGCGTGGCCTTAGCGGCGGGAGCGGCGAATTGCTTGATGACCTTCTTGCGGATCATCCGCGTTTCGAAGTTATCGTCAATAGAGGCAAGGGCCCCGAGTTGCTAGCGCTGACGGCTAGTCGGATACTTCTCGACGCTAACGTTAGCCTAGCGGAAAAGTCAGCATTTCATACTTAGAGGGTACCTGTACTATATGCGTACTATGGCGAAGGTCTCGACCCTAACGGTTAGCACCTTCAAGATCTTCTAGACTAAGTCTGCAATTAGACCTAGACAAACGTTTTCGCCTGTTAGCAGAGAGTCGAAGCGAACACTACCGTGAGAACGGTTAGCAGTCGCGGTAAAGCACGAGAGGGCGCCGAGCAGGTAGGCGAGTGCCTCGCGGTACTTAGCCTGTAGCCTGTTCATAGTCGGAGTGCCTTCAGCAATCCCCTCGTCGCGCGTACTCTAGAAGTCATCGATGTTACGGCAGAGCTAGTTGTACTCGCCGTACACCTCTTTAGGGAGGTCTTGGCATTTCTGATGCTTGCCATTGCAGTTGACATAATTGCGGTAGATACCGCCCTCATCAAATCTGCTGACGCAAATCTCGGCTACGCTTTAGTCAGTACAAGTCACGCATACCTTGCGGGTAGGGGACGCCTTACTAACACGCGGAGGAGAGATGTGTGCAGCTTGGCTACCAAGGTTGTCGAGGCATCGTCGACACAAGCGACGATTGCGGGCAGAGCGAGTAGCGTCGAACTTAGTCTGTAGCACATGAGCCATTGTAGCTAAGACGGGTTAATTGATCTTGATTGATTGATTGAAGAAGAAGGAGCTCTAGTACAGACCCGTAGACACAGTAAGGCGCAAGCTAAGCGAAGTAGGAGCGGAGGTCAATGTTAGTGTCTTAGAACAGGAAAGTTTAGGAAGCGACGAGGTTTTTATACCCTCTGACAGCCCCCCTGTTGCCTACCGCAACCGTTAAGCTAGTGACTCGAACTACATGCGCAGAGTACCTGCCTTTAGTTAACTTACAAGGGGACCGAATGATGCAATAACGGATAACGCGGCTGTCACGCATGTGCGCCGACCGCACTCGTGCTAGCCTACTAGCATGGAAATGTGGCGAGGCCCGCGCCAGGAGCGCGCTCCTGCCGTTTCGAGCGGCGCGCGCAGAGCGTCCGCGCACTTTCCTACTACCCCGAGGTTCTGCGACACGTTCTTCACGGTCACGACTAAATAGGGACGGCCAAGCTACTTGGCGAGGCCGGCGCGCATGCTCGCCCTATAATTTCAAGGATTGACTAAAGTACGTACTCGTAGTTTCCTGATATCTCGATCCGCATGTGAAGCGAAGGTGTTACGAAGCCGCCTAACATGTGACGGATTAAAACCCGCCCGAGTTAGCAGCCTCCGCCCTGTACTCGCTACAAAGGTGTTAAGGTATGCGCATGACACATGTTGCGCAGGCTATCTACCTATTCACCCTTGCGCAGTGTGAGCGTGCTACATCCCGTACCCTATATGTTCCGCGTGCGTTACTTAGTGAGGCTAGGGACATCCTCATAGGAGGAGGGGCAGTGATACGGTTGATACTAGGGGACCATTTGAACCGCATGGGTTCTAATAGCCGCCCTTGGCATGCAGTGACCCTGCCACATATAGCAAGGGGGTCCTTCGTACATACGTTAGCTCGTATGTCGTCCGAGTAGGATCAGTTGTCGACGTAGGACGCCCCCACGTCGCTGACCCTACGGTACCCCTACGGGGTTAGGCTCGGACATGCTTTCCCTAATTGAGGAGCGTCGGGGGTTATAAGCACCCTTAGCGCCACCTCTGCGATAAGCAGAAAGCAGCGCTGTCTTGTACCTACTAAAAGGTCGGATTACTCTGTCACACTGCGAGATATTTTCATATCATATAGCATATACATCTATATCATCGACCCTGACTTCCGATTGCGTTGCTTTGACCTATAGGACATGCACTTCCTGTTCTGGATCCTTAATGGCGGCTACTATCTCGCTTGAAGTCATAGCACATATTTCGATCTTGCCTAGTATGTCGTGCACTACAGGTAGAGGTATCGATCTTGAGAGTTCTGGGAACTAGATCCTCTCATTCTTCTAGTCGATATAGGGGTTAGCGTTCCTTAGCTATGGCAACCCTAGTACTACATCCGAGCCTGGCGACTCCGTGATGTCGAACTAGAGCATCTCTTAGTAGCGTCCTATCCGCAGAGGCATCATCTTAGTCTCCTCGTCAACTACTCCTTAGTTGTATGTAACCGGCTTTCTATCGATCGCTTGTAGCGAGAAAGCATTCGTTTTCGCCTGTAGCTTTATCCTAGCTGTCCTAGCGAACTTGGGCGTCATGAAGATTCTAGTACATCCTGAATCTATTAAGGCCCTAGCTAGCGTCTCGTCGATGTGTAACCATACTCTAAAGTTGTTCGCGTATCTGGCGCCGATCGCGGCACATCGTTGCAGCCCTGTCTAGTCTGTCCGTAGGTCTAATTCCGGCGGACCTCGTCGTTTCCCGAATAACTGTCTTCACGGACTAGTTCAGGGATCGTGCGGTCTCGGCTTCTTCTCTGAGCGTTACCGTTTTCTGGCCTAAGAGGTCGTTCTCGTCCTTAGCCTCGCTGTTCCTGCGCGTTCCTTGCGTACTCCATCTTTAAATGATAGACTCGGAGTCGTAGCGCTCGTGGAATCTGAATACCTTCGTGGGTTAGGTAGCCTCCCTAGGGCGTGAACTCTACCCCGAACGGTACAATTTCTTAGACAACTTTCTGATGCGCGTGAGGTTAAGCTACGACTAGTAGTCTCCTCAGGTGTCGTCGCATTCAGTCGGCTAGTTCGTCATACTGAAGCTAGTCGACGTGTTGTACTCCATTAATCCATGGGCAAGCCTAAGCCTACTAGTTCTGTATGATTCGGATAATGTCGAGTCCGATGTCATGCGGCGGCATGGCCTATCGCTCTATGCTCTCGTCTTCCTCGGAATCAGGAATGACGGCTTCGACAAGCTCGTAGTTGTCGTCCGAACCTTCTTCTTCTTCTTCTAGTTCCTGTTCTCTCAGGACTGTCGTACTAGAAGGTGTACCCCTTAGCGCACAGATCGACTGTGCCTTGTTTCGGCTAGGGTACTATCCGGAACCATCTTTATTACTCTTGTGAATTCGACAATCGTCGTCGTAGCACGCAGTCTAAGTAAGTGCGGCATGGTCCGGTTCTCGAGTAGCGGCGACCTTTTGCTTAGGTGCCGTCGTTGTCGCGCGAGCCTGCTCTATCCTAGGCAGCTCTTGTCGTTGCTTCTTAGCAAAACATTCGCGGGAAAAGTGTCCTTTCTTTCCGCAGTTGTGGCACTCGAGATTACTCTTGTCGAATGGCTTCTTCAGACCATTCTAGGGAGGAGAGCCCTTCCACGGCTTTCCTTAGGGTCTATTCCTCGGACGCCCCTTAGTCGCATCTAACTCCATAGGTTAGAGACCGTAGTAATTGCTTCGCCATTTTAGTGCCGATCGTTAGACCTTATAGTTAGCCTGCGCTAGCTTGCGATTTCTATGTTGTTGTTCTTGCTGTCGTTCCTAGATGCGATTATCGATTCTAATCGCAAGATCGCTTATTTCCTTGAATGTCGTTAGCTAATCTCCTCGGGCAATTTCGTCTTTAACCGTCTCCTTTAGTCCCTAGTAGAACTGAGCGGCTAAAGCGTTATCATTCTAGTCGACTTGAGCAGAGAGGGTCTGAAAGTCCGCGCGGTACTTCGTGGCAGAACCCTTCTGCTAGATTCCTAGGAGAGCTCTCTCGGCCTCTTGTTGCTCATTACTAAGCCCGAACGCTTCGCGTAATGCCTTAAACAAAGACTTGTCTAAGTTGAGAATCTCCCTAGTCGTCGTCTTCCTAGCTTCGGCGCTACTAACATGATCCAGATAATCTGTTAGATGAGGCTAGATAAACTCGAACGCTAGTCCCTTCAGGTAAGAGACAATGTACATCATTCGCTTATGATATGTCGTAAACTGTTCCGTATCTACATTAAATGCTAACTAGCATTGTAGGATAAACATCTCGACCTGAGATCGTTGTCCTATGAACTCTGTAGGGCTTCCTATCTTGAAGCCGTTGTTGCCGTGTCTATTCCCGGTAGTCAAACCTGCGACGGATGCTAGAGCTATCTCGCTAAGGTGAATGGATTCAAGCTACTACGTGATTTAAGGTATAGTAGTAACTTGTTCTCGTGGTGTCGGTTAACTGTCGCTAGAACTTGAACTAACAGTTAAAGAACTACTTGACATAGGCGTATGTCAAGCGCTCGACGAGTCTCCTGATGCTTCCCTAGAAGTAGTGCTCAAAATGTCATAAGGGTAGGTGCCGATAGCAGGAAGGTGACTAGGTGTTAGACTCGGGAGCTGTGAAGAATATCGACAATGGCAGTTGACCTTGTAACTGACTCTCCTCTAAGCAAGAGAGGATTGAATTGAGATTAAGCACGAAGCTCCTAACTGCCTGTCCTAAAGCCATCCCTATATACTAGAGAGCGACAGAGCAGCTCTGTTAGATCTGTCGACAGACCTGACAGATCCGTGTCTGTAGATCTGTAGACTAACCCCATAGATCTAAGGGTCTGTCATCACGTGACAGATCCCTTCTTCCTTGTAAGCCTATAGATCTGTAGACTAACCCTACAGATCCGGGGATCTGTCCTCACGTGACAGATCCTTTCTTCTATGACTATGCCTATAACTTATAGTACTCCTATGACGGTACTATGACTCATAGCACTTAGGACCTTGATATGCCGGACGTACGGGCACTAGCCGCAGGCTTGGCGTCACGTGACCTCGCGGATATTCGAGATGCCGGACGTACGGGTGCTAGCCGCAGGCTTGGCGTCACGTGACCTTGCGGATATTTCTCGGGTTGCAGTGTGTGTGCATATGTAGCCGACTGTAATCAGCCCTGTCACAGGACTGATTACTAAGCCTTTTGGCCATGTAGGGTAGTAGTAAAAGGTCGGCACACCTTCCCTATCAACCTACATGATCCTATATCCTACAGTACTCCGGACAGTACTCCTAACACTCATGACATAGTACTCCTGATACTCATGACACTCTAGTAATTAAGCTTAGTCTTTAAGAGCTAGCCCTACTACACCTTAATACGCTAATTTATCTTGCTTGTCCTATACTAATAACAATTAGCAAATGTAAGCTTGTTCCTTAGTAGCAGCTAGGGTCTAAAGACTAGCTGCTTAGCTTGCTAGCGATGCTGCATGTCTAGCTAGCGTAGGGGCTCGTCGTCGTTGTTGTTGTCTTAATTATCAGAGTTGTCTATCTCGTCGAATAGTAATAGCCCTTAGTCGCTAGCTGTAGCTACTACCCTTGCCGCAAATTAAGCCTCTTGCTAATCGCCTAGCTCCTCTGCGTCTAGACAACGGCCTTTGTCTACATCCCTACAAGCTTCTTATGACAGCCAAAAGTAAGCATCAGCTAGATCTAGTGTCTTAAGACCCCTGTCACTCTAGATTATTTAAGGTACTATCAAGAACTCCTGCACATATTAAGAGTATTATGCAAGGACACTTAGCTTTATGCGTCTAACAATGCTAACATAGATCTACATGATATTACGAGACTACATGTTAATAGTAGCGTAAATGCTAATTCTAAACATCTCTATCTTGTAATAGGTGTTAATTAACTAGCCCTAGTTCGGTCTAGGAGCTTAAAGGACACTACGCTTTACCCTTAAAGGACGACTACACTCTTGAAAGCCCTAGGGGTTAACGCTCTATGCGGCTTAGAAAAGGCAATCACTATTATAATTAAGTAGTAAGTATACTATTGTCACGGGTGAACAGCGTATACACAGGGGTTCATGTGGTATTCAACAAGTACTATGGGGAGAGAAGGACTATCTGCTAGCTGTCCGGTCTTTTATAGCTGGCTTCGTCAGGGGTCGCACAGGCCCTAGCCTGTGCCAAGACTTAGGGCTTCGCCCTTCACATTACCCCCCCCCCCCCCCCCCCTTCTTGTTCACGGCAAGGAATCTTAGTTTCCTTCTAGCACATAAATTCCGGATCGCGGCCAGGCTGACACAGCTTCCTAACTTCACTTCTCTTGTCTAAGTCTACTCTACCTGTCCAAGTCCACTTCACTTCACACTTCTTACGCTCCCTGTTCTCCTGTGCCTTCAGCCTGGCCTCTAGCTAGTCTTGCCAGGTTCCTAGACTCCACTTCGCTTATTCAAGTCCACTTCACTTTCTACCTCTTTTCACTTCACTTCTATTCATCGCCATCTAAGCCATTGTAGGGGCGCTCCTAGGCCCGTGCTAGTACGTCCCTTGCCGTATAAAAAGCGCCCTTCGCTATCGCTCTTGCTTCCTTTCTCTCACATGCTTACCTTAAACCGTAAGCCCCCCTTCCCTCTTTCCCCTACTTTCTGGCTCTTTCTCCGGGATTCCGGGTGATACTAACTAGAACCAGATAGCTCCCGCCCTCTACTACGTCGACTGCGCTCTCTAGGGCGTAGATTACGTCCCCTAATCAGTATGTTCAGGAGTCCTCGTCGTTGTTCCCGGCTTCAGCTAAAGAATCTGTCTAGTCTACCTGAGCCCGCGCCTGCTAGCGCTACGCTAGCAAGCGCTTAAACTGCAAAGCCCTGTACGCGTTACTCGGTGTCCGCGTAAAATGCTCCGCTAACTTGGCTAGCCCCGCTCTCGCCCACATCTCCTACGCCTCCTAGACCTGTTCCTAGGACGCCGACAGGTATGACCTGTTCCCCGGGAGGTTTTGCACGGCTAACATCGCGGCAGCGCCGCCGCGCACAACGACCTAGCGAAGGTCCTCAAGGCCTGGCAGGCCTTAGGGCCTTTGTAGTCGGCAGGTCTGCTGTCCGGGTATGTTCCATTAGTGTCCTCCAGGATTCCGCCGCTAACCTCGAGTAGCGTCGTAGCCTAGGAGGTCATGGGGACCGTGGGTGCCGCTATCGCCTAGTAGGGCCTCCTGTGAGTTCATCCCGTACTCTGTGTGTTTCTGCGCGCTAACAGTTCGGAAGGTCCGGGGGCGTTCTACTAGCGCTTACCCTAGGTAGGCGGCGGGAGAACGTTGCTAGTAAGGGCGAGAGCCCTCGTCGCCGTCAGTCTGGCGCTGCTGCCCGGGGCTCTGACCGAGAGGCCGGGGACTCTAACGGCAGCCTGGTTGGCGAGTCTGGGGGGTCTAGCGAGGGCCCCTCGGGCGACAGGGGGGCTAGCCCCGCTAGTGAGGCCCCTAGTGACAATCCCGCCTGATTGTCGCTAGGGTCCTCCATCCTCAGCGCGGGGGCCTGTGGCCGGGGGGGGTTTTTTCTTCTTTTCTTTCTTTTGTTGTATAAATAGCTACCTAATGTCAATTTTCCCCTCTAACTTTTGTCCTTTCCTAAACGCCTGTACTCCTCATTACGAATGCTAGATTCCCTTTGCTAGGTCCTGCATCTCGCTTCCTTTTTCTTCTTGTCCTACCTCTCTCTAGGGCCGTCGTTGTTCTCCGCGCTTCCCTAAGCCCGCTCGAAGCGGTCTATTGCTTCGGTGTCCATTAGGTTTTCTAGGGGCTCCTATGTAGGTTTATAGTACCCTGACCATTTTACTAGGACCTCGCGTCCTCTCCCCCTTCTCTTGTCCCTCGCGCAGAGTATCTCTTCTACTAACTACTCTTCGTGCGACTTAAACAGAAGGGGGTCCGGCTGTTCGTCGTCGTTCTCCTGCCTAGGCATAGGGTCCTTGCCCGCTAGTCTTAGCAGGTCAGTATAGAACACTAGGTGTATGTTATTCGGGAGCCTAGTCAAGCGGATAGAGACTAGTAATAACACTTCGGCTACCATGTACTTCGCATGCTTAGCGTCTAAGCTTTTCTTAGGTCTCTCTGTAGTGTAGTTCCGTAGATCTAGCCAGACCTTGTCACTGACTTTATAAATTAGGGCGGGGTTCTAGCGTTTATTAGCGGACTCCTCCTGTTCCTACGCGGAAGCCGCCATTGTTGCTTAGCAGATTCCCGTTATGTCCCGAATCTTTCCTACAAACGTCTTTGCCCTCTCGGCTGCCTTTAACAGGCTAGGCCCTGCGGGGTCCTCGGTTAAAGGTACGGGGCCCTGTGCTTCGTAGCTATAGGTAGCGAAGAAGGGGCTCATGCTAATTCCCGAATGATACCTCCCGTTTAGCGCCAGTTAAGCCACAGGGAGCTATTGCTTCTAGTCGGATTGCTCATAGTTAATATAGTTCCGGAGGTACGCTTGTACTTCTTGGTTTAGGCGTTTAGGGCCTCTGTCTGTTTGTAGGTAGTACGTGGAGCTTAACCGCTAGGACACGCCTATTCCTTTGCAGAAGGTCGTCTAGAAGGTGCTAGTCTAGTTAGTGCCCTAGTCGCTCGTAATAGCTGTCAGCATTCCATGGTACCGGGCCTAGCAATCTATGAACTTCTCCGCGTACTCCTCTACTTTCATGCTAGGCATCGCCTGCAAAACCACGTACTTGCATAGGCGATCCTTGATAACCTATAGGTATCGACATCCCTCGGAATCAGGCAAGTCTGTCATGAAGTCCATGGAGATCTCCTAGAAGAATCTGTCAGGAACCAGTAATGGCTTTAGTAGTCTGTGCTTATGCTCTCTCTACACTTTGTTGCGACTGCAGTAGTCGTAGTTCCTTAGGAACCGCCGGACATGCTTAGACAGTAACGGCTAGTAGAAGTCGCGCCCTAGGATCATCGTCGTGGCGTCCCGTCCTAGGTGCCCGTATACTGCAGCGTCATGCACAGACAGAATAAGCTTCGTCCTAAGCATGTCGTTGCTTTCGTCGTTAGAGTCCGAGGTCTCGTCCCTAGGCTGACTGTCGTTTGCTCCTCGGACCCATAGTTTGTCGCGGTATCGCAGGAAGCCCCTCTTGTTGATCTTGTAGTCCCCCGCTTGTAGTTTCAGCCTCGCTCTGGCTAGTAGCGCCTAGGAGCCGCTCTTTACTACTTTCAACACTGTCGAGTACAGCTCGTCTTTCTCTACTATGGCTGCCTATAGGTCATTAAGGGTGCTGTCCTGGAACGGCCCCATGGGCTCCTAGTTAGAGGTTGCGGAGTTAGCGAATTGCTGTTCGTTCTCTACGGTAGTAGGTAACAGGCCGATCGGGGTGATCGGTATGACGTCCCTGCTCTCATCTACAGGGTCCGGCTAACTCTCCACGACTTCTAGGTCCAAAAACCTCCTAAACCGTGATTCCTTATCTTCTGCCCCTAGCGTGTCCTGTTCTCGTCTTGACAGCGCGTCTAGGACTACTCCTTCGGCGCCCGGGCGATATACTAGGGAAAACTGGAATTACGCGAGGGTTTCGTACTACCGTATCTGCCGCTCGGACAGCTGTCGCTTGACTATGAAGTACTCCAGGTTTTTGTAGTCCGTGAGAATAGTGAAGGGCCTACACGACTTCAGCTCGGGGCCCTAGAACTTCAGACTAGATATCACGGCTAGCATCTCTTTGTCATGGATGTCGTAATTAATCTCCGCCTTGTTAAGTTTCTACGAGAAGAAGCCTACTAGTCTCCGGACTCCGTTGTTTTCTTGCAGGAGAGCCGCCCTTAACGCAAACCCGCTGTAGTTAGTCTCTAAAAAGGTCGGCAGCTCCGGGTTCCATTGAGAAAGGACTAGCGCCGAACAGAACTTCGCTTTTAGCGTTCTAAACGCGGACTCCTCGAGTTCCCCCTAGGAGAACGGTCTGCCCTTCCCTGTAAGCGCCGTCAAGGGCCCGGCCGTCTTCGAGTAGTTCGGGATGAACATCCTGTAGTAGTTAGCGAAGCCGAGGAATCTACGGACTTCCTTTTGTGTTTTTAGTCGCTCCTAGTTACGCACGGCCTCTACCTTTTCTGGCTCGGTCCCTACGCCCTTTCTGTCGGCGTGTATTATGAACCCTAGGTACTTGATATCCTTTTTGGCGAACTCGCTCTTCCTAGAGTCAAGGTAGAGGCCCCTGTCCTAGAGCTTCTAGAGTACTCGCGTTACTTTGGCGAAATAGTCTTCTCGCGAACCGCCGCTATATATGATGACGTCGTCCATGTACGCGGAGGCGTAGTCGTCTAATTCCTCGCGTAGCAGTGTGTTAATATATCGTTAGAACGTTGCCAGAGCCCCGGATAAACCGAACGGATACACTAGCCATTCAAATGAACCGAACCTCGTGCGAAAGGCTGTCTTGTACTCATGGCCTTTTGCCATACGGATTTGGTAGAAGGCTGACACTACATCTACCTTAGTGAGCTACCGGGCGCCCGTGAGGTTCCTTAAGGTCTCTAGTATTAACAGGAGGGGGTACCTATCTTGCTTTGTGATCGCATTAAGGGCGCGGTAATCGTAGCAGAACTAGAGCCCTCCCCCTAGCTTCTAGACAAAGAGCACGGGAGCCGCAGCCTCTAAGTTAGTAGGCCGAATGAATCCCTTCCCTAACAGTTCATCTAAGGACTTCCTTAAAACTAGTAGTTCCTCCTTCGACATGCCGTATAGGGGTCCCCACGGCAGAGCCGGCTAGGATCCGTCTAGTTCTTCGCGGAGTTCGATGCGGTAGTCGATACTAGGGCGGTGTGGCGCTAATTTTTCCGCTTCCTGGCGGCAGAACAGCGGAGCCATGTGCTGAAGCTCCGGAGGTAACGCCTTCTTCAACTCGTCTAGCGTCGGATATTCCTTTGCCTTTAAGGCCTCCGCGACATCCGCCGTCGCGGTCGCGCATACCTGGGTAAAGTTCCTGCGGTCCTCGTATTCTCGGTAGTTCCATCCTTCGTTTATCTACTGTCCCGCTCTTCTATGCTAATACCGACGCCTTTCTGGCGCGGTCCGCACTTTATTGTGAGCCTTCTAGGGGTTCCCTAGTATTAGGGGGAAGGCTAGATCCTTTACTACGTATGCGTACACTAGTTGCTAGAACCCCTCGATTTCCATCCGGAAGGCGACTACTCCTTCTACCGCGGAGTCTCGCATCGACGCTGTTGCGCCCCTCGCTATGCGTGACTCCTTGCTTATTAAGCTCAAGCCGAGACCTTTTGCTAGGTCTCCGTTAATTGCAGCGTAGCATTAGCACCCTTCATCGATGAGAGCTGATGTCCCGGTATTATTTGCTAGGACTACATCAGTATAGATCAGGTTCCCGTCCATGGATCCCTTAACTCTCTCCTATCCTTCTGCTAATGTCTCCGTTACTCCTGCTTCCTGACTCCGAGCGGGAGTCAATCTTTTCCCGAGTTGTTCCTCCCGGGTTCCTCTGCTATTCTATCGTCCTCTAGCGATGGCGACACTCTAGTCGTATTGATCCGGGCTAGGGGTGTGGCCGAGGCGTAGGGACACCCCTTGACTTAGTGTCTAGACGCTCCGTAGCGGTAGCACAGGTTATTCTCCTAGCGTTTCTCTCTCTCCGTGGCGTCTACCCATTTAGCGCGTCGTTTCCCCCCGTTGTTTTGTCGGGGTCCTTTGCCTTCATATTAGTCTCCTGCGGTACGAGTCGGTGCCATGACCGTATCCCTATCCGCGTCTATTCGGGATCCGACTCTAGGGTTAGGCACCTACATGGCAGCCATGGGAATACCTTTAGAGTCCTTGTTCTTTTCTCTTAACTACCTCCTATAGGCCGCCTTAAACTAGTCGGTTACCTCGGAGTTTGTCATGACCCTTTCGACCTCCTCCGCAAACGCGTAGTAGTCCCCCTTGTCTCTCACGTTCGCCATGTACATCCTGGCAGGGTTCGAAAACGAATTCTTGAGGTATCTGATCTTCGCGTTATCTGTCTACTAGTCTCCTCCTGCTGACAGCAGGAGTTCGTCGAATTCTAGCTAGTGCTCGTGCCATGGCTAGCCTGCTGCGTGTCGGAGGTTCGTGAGCTGTTCTAGAGCTCTCGCCATCTCGTTACTATCCGCGAACACGGCCTCGAGTTACATGAGGAAAGCTTCAGGGTCCTTCGCTCTGTCCGGGCCTCCTTTCTCCCAGAAATGGCACATCCGGGCATGCTAGCGAGCGGGGAGAGTGTCGTAGATTGTGTTCTAGTAATAATCCACGCCTATCGGGGGTTTTACCCTAGAGCGCGCCCTAAACGAACTCCTAATACGGAGCAGGTAATCCCTAAACGATTTGGCTTTTCTGTCCCACGTTAGTAGCCTCTATTCTCGGGGTCCTGTCGGTTCTACGACGGAGTTCGCACGCGTTGCTACGGCTAGCGCGTCCGCGAGGGTCTTCAGTAGCTCCTCCGACAGGACGCCCGGGTTCTGTCGCTATCAGGACTCCGATTCATTTAACGCGGCCCTCGTGGCTGTCAGCTCGGCCATAATTTGCTGTTGCTAGGTATGCATTCCCTTGACGACATGGCGCATTTCTGCTAACGCTTCCTCGTTTGTGGATCCTTTAGACACTAGGGTTAATTGGCTAGGGGACGGCCTATCTATAGTGAAATTGATCGTACTTAATGTCATGGGTAAACAGCGTATACACAGGGGTTCATGTAGTATTTAACAAGTACGATGGGGAGAGAAGGACTATCTGCTAGCTGTCCGGTCTTTTATAGCCGGCTTCGTCAGGGGTCGCACAGGCCCTAGCCTGTGCCAAGACTCAGGGCTTCGCCCTTCACAACTATGATTAGACTATAAGTGTCCTTATTGTCTAACTATCCTGTATGTATGTTAAAAGTGCATGTATAGGTTCTCCCTGCTATAATGTAGAGTATTACCTTTGTCATACTTACTACGTAATAGTAGTATAAGTTACTACTCTTCCCTTTCCCCTTCCTCTTAATTAAGCTTCTTCTTGTAGCTAAGGGTAATATGTCGCTACTATAACGTTCTATAGCTTATGTCATATCCATTCGTAGACAATACATCTAGTATCTCCTTATTAGTAGACTACTAGCACTAGTGTTAGTACTCTATAAGGCAGTTAACCTTTACTATGACTTTACCTCTAATATAAAGTGCATATTTGCAGAAGCCCTAATCATTAAGCTACCTTGCAAGGCAACTGCGACTAATAATCGTCTGTTCTTCCTACATGATAGTCTCCTAGATGTTAACATGGCAGACGCTAATAGCTATAGCTTACTATACATACTTGTGCTAGTGTAGCTAGTCAATTACCTGAGGTGGCATGGTGAAAACAACAACGATATTGGTGCTGATAGATTATTGTTGATAGGTATATAGGCCTATATATAGGTGTTAGAAGGTCGATTCTTGATGTGGCCGTAAGCCAAGAACACCCCTCATGTGGAATTGGCACATTTGGACCGCCGTCGAAAGGCTCCGCTGAATTACAGTTTAGCTCCTTGAATTGCGTCGCGCCAGTCGTCAGCGCGTTGAAACCCGATGTTGCTGAAACACAACAGACACTGTACGCGTCCGCAATGCCCACACCCAAGCCAGACAGCGTGCTCTAGTCCAGTCCGCTGCGAAGCTCCAAATATAACATCATGGCCGACCTCCACAACACCCCGATCGTAATCGACAATGGCAGCGGCACCATCAGGGCCGGTTATGCAGGCGAGGACCTGCCGAAGTGTTTCTTCCCATCTTTCGTAGGACGACCAAAGCACCTGAGGGTCTTGGCTGGTGGACTGGAAGGCGACGTCTTCATTGGCAAAAGAGCAGAAGAGTTGCGAGGCTTGTTGAAGATTCGGTATCCTCTCGAACATGGCATCGTCACAAATTGGGATGACATGGAGCGCATATGGAATCACATATACGGCGAGGAACTCAAGACATTGAGCGAAGAGGTATGTCGTGGCTGAGGTCAGTCAGGGTGGTTTCCGGGTGGGAAGCCTGCACGCTAACTGCTGTCAGCACCCCGTGTTGCTCACAGAAGCGCCCTTAAACCCACGCGCGAACCGAGATACAGCTGCGCAGATCCTGTTCGAAACATTCAATGTGCCAGCGCTCTACACCTCAATCCAAGCTGTTCTCTCATTGTACGCCTCGGGTCGGACCACAGGCATGGTACTGGATTCAGGAGACGGCGTTTCACATGCGGTGCCGGTCTACGAAGGCTTTGCGATACCCAGCAGCATCCGGCGGATAGATGTAGCCGGTCGGGATGTCACAGAACACTTGCAAACTTTGCTGCGGAAGCAGGGAAGCGTGTTCCATACCAGCGCTGAGAAGGAGATCGTCAAGAAGATCAAGGAAACCACGTCTTACGTTGCACTGGATCCGAAGAAGGAAGAGAAGGAATGGCTATCATCTGGTGGTCGCGGTGCAGAGTCAAAAACCGTCGAGTACTCTTTACCGGACGGCCACAAAATGAAAGTAGGCGCCGAGCGCTTCCGGGCACCTGAGATACTTTTTGACCCCGAAATTATTGGACTCGAATGGCCTGGTCTACATCAGATTGTCGTTGATGCCATCAACAGGGCCGATATGGACCTACGAAAGTCGCTGTTTGGCAGTATAGTGCTGTCGGGAGGTTCGACCATGATCAAAGGCTTTGGTGATAGGCTGCTGCACGAAGTCCAGCGGCTCGCGGTGAAGGACATGCGCATCAAGATCTTTGCGCCACCAGAGCGACTGTACAGCACGTGGATTGGTGGCAGTATCTTGGCGGGCCTTAGCACGTTCAGGAAGATGTATGTGAGCATTGACGATTGGCACGAGAGTAAGTGGGACAATTTCGCCCGAAAAAAAGACCGCATCGCTGACAGCTCGTTGATCCCGACATCATTCACCAGAAATTCGCATGAGCACGCAAGCCCAGAACCGAGACATTTCCAGGAGCAGTCTATACAGTGTTCGCCACACGCACGCCGAGCGTCTGAGGAGTAGCCCCGTCGAAGCAAGGCGCTGGCCGATGTGATCGGCCCGCAGAAGGACACTGGGCGCTTGGGCACACACCATCCGTTGGTGAATGCAGCCACTTGCTTTTCCAGTCCCTTGACGACCCGCCGAGTGTAGCTCACCAGGCCTGCAGAAAGGACGTCGGCGTCATGCACCAACAGCACCTTTCAGTCTCCTGACGTCCTGTATGCTTGCAGCCACGCTTCAGTAGCGGCTGCGAAACGAGACTCTTGCCGAAGTCATCATCAGACGCCTGTACTTGTCTGCGAAGATTTTGGTAGAGCTCTGCAGGCGCTCTGCCGAGTCCTGGACAGACGCTCGTCGGTCGTGTCTTGTTAGGGCTCCGTAGAAGGTAGCGACGTGCTTGTTTTGCCTGCGAATTATACCAAGACTCGCTTTCCTTTTCGAAAGAGCTCGTTCCCAGAGCAGGTACCATTGCCGCATTTAAGCCTGATCTCACTACTTCCGCTGCTCACTCCATCAGCATCGCACCGGTGCAGCGCGATTATCACCTCCGCCAGCCGCCGTTCGCGAGGCCAACGATCTGCGCGGCGGCTTGGGCACTGGTGTGCTAACAATCACGGCAAATAACCAAGTAAGTCCGAACGGAAGAGCGTATAATGTATGCGCCCGTGCCTTGCTGTCTCACATATCAGCGCCATCCGCACAGGATCAGGCCCGTCCACTCTCGAAGCCCGGTCTCGGCCCTGCTCGTTCCGACGCGCTCCGGAAGGACGAGACTGCAATGCCGCCAAGTTCGCAGATGTTGTTCTCTAGTGAAGCTCGGCGGACTCAGGCTTGAATGCCCGAGGACAAGGTCTTCGACTTGTGCCGACGAAACTTCGAGACTGCCAATGTCTGTCGCTGGGCGCCAAGTAGGTAGAGGAACATTATGGCTCAGAATTTCGGACCTTATGGAACCTCGCAGCAGTGAGATGGAAGGGCCAGCTCGCTCTAGATGCGATAGCTATCTACACCCAAAAGTATCTGCCAACGCGAGCAATCCGTACTACCACAGAGTCGTCTCTATCATCACGACTGTCCAAGCATATTGACTATACTAGTAACGAGGCTCCCCAGCAAATATGCGTCTTACACTCCTCACGACGCTTGCAATCTTTACCGCTGGTATCGAGGCGCAACGTAGGGAAGTTGTCAAGGAAACTGTAAACACAAATCGCTACACCTGGCAACTGATGTTCTGACTCGTCAAGTGATGTCAAGACCTGCGGCACGGATTTGAAGATTGTGAGTAAGGAGTCCGATGCTTGAACGTCTGCTTCGTCATTGAGAGGCTCATGTTTTAGATCACTGCAGATCTCATGCGACGAAAACGCTCGTGGGACAGAGGAAACTAATTGCGTCTCTGTACTCTCCCCGCAACAAGGGCTCAGGCCGGGCCTCGCTGCGTAGACACGATGTACGCGAATTCATGTTGATGGGCGCAAACTCATATTTGTCTCCGACCCGGAGAACGGAGGGGTACTGGGAAGGATGGTCCAGGATCTGGTATCTTCATGGCGACAGCGGCGCGGAAGAAACCCGTTGAAACGGTCCAGTGTTGGGGTTGGGGAGAGAGGTGTCGTGGCAAGTAGGACGAGGGATGCAACTTGTATAACTCCTCAGTAGGTATAACACATGTGTGCCTTTTCAGCTTCGGAGTTAGCTGCTGCATTTTGAATATGTAACAATTCATACCTTCCACGTGATGTCTACACGAACCCCTTCAGGACTGCAGCCTCTGCGTTCAGCAGACTGCTACCTGCAGCTCCGATGATCGTGTTGTGGCTGAGCGCGACAAACTTAATATCGAAGATACCTCCCTCATCCTCCCTCACTCTTCCAACGCTTACGGCATACCCTTTGTCCGTCTCCCGGTCGAGGCGTGGCTGCGGTCTATCCGGCTCCTCCATCACGACGATTGCTTGCTTAGGTGCTGACGGACAGCCCAGCTTTTGTGCCTCCGAGACATACTCGCGCATGGCTCGCTTGACGTCTTCGGCGGACGGTGCAGGACGCTTGGCGAATGTGAGTGAAACGATGGCAGTATGCCCGTCGAGTACCGGCACGCGGGTGCAAGTCCCTGAAATCTTCAGGTCATGCTGGTCCTGGAATGCTGTGGCCGCGCCATTGATACCTCCCAAGATCTTGCGTGCCTCTTTTTCCAGCTTGTCCTCCTCACCAGGAATGTAAGGGACAACATTGTCAATGATGTCCATGCTGCTTACGCCTGGGTAGCCAGCGCCGCTGACCGCTTGAAGCGTAACGACGGAGCACTCCTTGATGGGACCAAGCTTGGCTTGTAAAGCAGCGAAAGGGATGACCAGGCCGATGACAGCGCAGTTGGAGTTGCAGACTTGAAAGCCAGAGGTGTAGTTCCATTGCTCCTTCTGGTGCGGTATGAGGGCGAGATGGTCGAGGTTCACGGTAGGCACGACTAGTGGCACCAATGGGTCCTGGCGGTAGTTTTTGGCGTTGCTGAAGGTTGGGATGCCGGCGGCAGCAAATGCTTTTTCTGGAGTCGAACGTCGGTTTGGGTTGTACAGAGTATTAAGCAATGACTTACCAGTATCGCCAGCAATGTCACTGTCCAGTCCGGAAAAGACAATGTCTACCTTGCCCTTGAAGTCTTCCGGCGTGCAGCCACTGACGACCAACGCGCCCAGCTCTTTGCTCATGGGCACGCTTTGTTTCCATTTTACAGCATTTTCGTACTTCTTCCCTGCTGACTTTGGACTGGCGCCCACGGCAGTGAGGGTGAAGTGAGGGTGTAACGCCAAGAGGAGAATAAACCGCTGTCCCACGCTACCGGTTGCGCCGAGGACGCCTGGGACAGAAGGTCAGGATATCTCTTGGTCGGTGTGCCTGTGCCATACTTACTGACCGCACCGCTTCTTTGGGAAGTCCTTGACGGGTACCGTGAAGTGCTCTGCGTCCGCCATGTTGTTGCAGGTGCGGTAATGTCCAATGGCTTGCTGACTCGAGCGACCAAGCTTTTCGCGAGTTCAGTTGCGGTGACGCAGGAAGGTCAAATTGTAGATGGGTATTTCGAGAGCAAGATGTTCCTCTTTTGAACAGATCAATTGGGAGATAACGACAGATCACGCGTTTCCCTCGGCGATTGTTCTCATTTCACCATGGGTTTGGTGATCAATGTTCGCTTGTCTGTAAGTCATCCAAGCACGTGCAAGTATGCCTATCACATGCTTGTGCCGATGTTCAGAAGCCTTTGGAACAGGGGAAGCTCTCAAGCCGCCGGAACTCTACACATCTACATTCTTGTGACATTTTTCATTTTGGTGTAAACAGTAATGGCCTTGAACCTGCGACCTCTCGCGGCCAGAACAGCATTCCTGCCCCTGTCATCCAGTCAACCTGCAATATCAAGCGCATCACGATACCATCCCCGCCGAGCTTTCCAAACCCATGTCACCCAGCCCCGATTTCCTGACTACGCCTTCGCATTCGACATAGATGGCGTTCTTCTTCGGTCCGCCACACCGATATCCGGCGCAAGCGACAGCCTGAAACACCTCCAACAGAATCGAATACCATTCATCCTCCTCACAAATGGCGGCGGCAAGAGCGAGACCGAGAGAGTGCAAGATCTCTCTTCTAAGCTGGGAGTAGATCTAGACACTGGACTCTTCATGCAAAGCCACACTCCATTTGCCGAACTGCAGGAGTACAAGGGCAAAGACAAGACTGTTCTGGTTGTCGGAGGAGACGAGGACAAATGCCAAAGGGTAGCGCGAGAGCATTATGGATACCCAAATGTGGTGACGCCTGGAGATATCATGGCTAGCTACCCGGACGTTTGGCCCTTCTCGAAGGTGTTTCTGGACTACTACAAGCGATTTGCGAAGCCTCTGCCTAAGCCGCTGTATACCCCTGGAGCGAGACTAGAAGACTGCTTGAAAATTGATGGCATATTCGTCTATAACGACCCTCGAGATTGGGGTAAGTGTAAAACCTAGTGTTATAGAATAAATCATCCATCCTCATACATCTAAGATACTGAACTTGTGTATAATAACTAACATTATAATTGACAGGGCTGGACAGCTCCATCATCCTTGACCTGCTGCTGAGCCATAATGGCTACCTGGGCACGCTGTCGAAGACCAACGGCGACGTTGAGTTGCCAAACAGAGGCTATCAACAAGACGAGCAACCCGTGCTGCACTACTCCAATCCAGACCTTTGGTGGGCAGCATCCTACCACCTCCCTCGTCTAGGTCAAGGTGGCTTCCGCCTCGCCTTCGACGGTCTCTGGAACTCCGTCACGAATGGTGCGGATCTGGAAAAGACTGTCATTGGTAAACCGCACCAATCCACGTATGAGTTTGCGGAGAACCGTTTGCGAGCACATCGGAAGAAGCTGTTTGGCCACATCGGCCTGAACGATCCATTAAGAAAGGTGTACATGGTTGGCGATAACCCGGAGAGTGATATTCGTGGAGCAAACAATTATCAGAGTCCGCATGGAAGCAAGTGGAAGTCCATATTGGTGAGGACCGGTGTGTATCAGGACGGCACGGAGCCGACGGCCAACCCCACGGTGATCGTGGATGATGTGCGGGAAGCGGTGACTTGGGCGATTGAGGATGCCAAGAAGTGAAGGGTGCCGAAATGCGGGTTTCGAGTGGCACAAGAGGCGTCTTGCTTATGCGTTGCTAGTGGCGTTGGACCTAAAACCTGATGCGTATAGATGGAGCGTTGAGCACATGCGTGGCTATTCATGTTACTCGTACGATACCCAGTCAATTAAATTGGCAGATCTTCAATCTGCTTCTGCATTGCGTGCTTTTGCATTGATCATTGTTGCATCCTTGTGATTGTGTCTCACCGAATACTGCTTCTCTCGCTTGGTGGTCACCTGCTCTCGGGATCGCCACGCCTGGAATGGGCTGCTCCTTTGCTGGCTAGGACGGCCACAAGGTGCGCGCTGTATCCTGCTCCATGGTCACTCCGTCAGTCGAACAAGACGCGGTTGACGCATCCTGCTCCTACGCCGTCTCAGAAGTCAAACCAGACGCTATCGAAGTACCCAAGTTATTTTTCGCACCGTCTTCCAAGCCAGACGCGGTTGAAGCAGCCAGCGCTTTGCTGCTTGCATCCGCGGACAGAGCCGTGGTGGAAGCTGGCTCCGTATACACTAGATTGCCACAGGCTTCTCTATTGTGGCCATAACATGCTGTGCACGCATAGCTGTCGAGATCGCCCGATCAAGACCTGCAACTTGCTTCTGTCTGTTGCCCATGTTCGTGTCGTCACGATTCTTGATTCAGAATAGTCAGGTAAAGCGCTCGACATAGTCATCCACAACAAGCGATGCGCAGTGCATACGCGACATGGGTTGCATGTCTTGCTTTCCCGCCACCCAGGTTGAGGAAGTCTTGTCATGATTTCAGTCGTCCGCACTTGCAGCAGGAGTGGCCGGAACCCATAATGATAGTGAAGGGAGATGAATACAATATGGTCGTTTCCGTACAGAGGAAGGCGCGCGTGTTGAGCCCCACAACTCGGGCCATGTACCTTCCTGATTGAGCACTAGCTGCCGTAAGAAGTTGGCCCGCCGAGGGTAGCCAACACCTCGTCTCGTTCTTATCAGCAACAAGGCTTTGTCAAGCAGCCACCAGATGTCTGATAGGCCGTTCACGGCTACGGCGGTGCTACAATTCAAGTCCCCCTGCGCCTCTGCCGCTCGCCAGACGGGTGCTACGATAGCGTGTGGTCAGAGTACAGGATAAGTATTAAATCATGTCTATTCCTTGCCAGCATTGATAACCTTGAGACCGCTTTATCTCGTGGCGAAGGGACAAGATGAATCGCATCCGCCGCCCCTGGGCCACAAGCCGTCGCGATACAGATGGCGTGCAGCTCAACACTCTGAGCAGCAATGGCAAAAGTGCAGATAACAGCCCTGACCGCGGCGCAGCAGAGAAGATTGGTTTCCAAAAGCCGTCGACCTCAGCAATCGGCGCCGACATCGAGCATGGTCATCTGCAGGAAATCGAGGTCGATGTGGCTCATGTACTTCAAGACAATGACCTCAAAGACATCAGTGAGGACACTTCACCATATCCCGAAGTCCGAGCAGTAGTTCCAGAAACTGACGATCCGGATATGCCTGTCAACACGGTTCGCATGTGGACTCTAGGAGTCATCTGGACGCTGATCGGAGCTGGTGTCAACCAGTTCTTCAGCTTGAGGTACCCCGCGGTTCATATCGTGTCCATTGTCGCGGAGTTGCTGGCATTTCCTATGGGAGTCTTTCTGGCGCATATCTTGCCGCTTTGGACTGTTGACCTAGGTCCGCTTGGAAGGTGGTGCGTCAATCCTGATAGGCACTTCAACATCAAGGAACACGTGAGTCATAAAGACAACGCTTAGCGGCCCTCTTCAAGCGCAGATAATACACTAACTTCTTTTACCTGCTCAGGTGGTCATCGTGATCATGGCAAATTTGTACGTGTTGTGATGGACGGAAGGCTAGTGAGACATCTACTGACCTCTGACCCGTCACGGTGCAGGACGATCGGTTTCGCTGGTGGCGCAGACGCAACGGGTATCATCCAGGCCGCGATAGCTTTCTATGGATTTAGCCTCCCTGCTGGCTTCAGCCTTCTCGTCACCCTTTGCTGCCAGACGCTAGGTTTCGGTATAGCAGGGCTCTGCCATCAATGGCTCGTCGAGCCGGCTGCGATCATCTGGCCTGGCGTTTTGTCCAATTGCGCGCTGCTGAACACTCTGCACAGCCGTGCTAATGCTGTGGCCAACGGCTGGCGAATCTCGAGGCTCAGGTTCTTCGCCATCATAGCAACTGGCGCATTCGTATGGTACTGGTTTCCGGGACTCATATTTGTCGCCCTAGTAAGTCTAGACGCGCAGTACAGATGCGAACTCCACTGACCTTTGACATTTATTGCAGTCATACTTTACATGGGTGTGCTGGATAGCGCCCAAAAACATTGTGTTGAATCAGCTATTTGGAATAGAGTCCGGACTTGGGCTCTTTCCTCTCACCTTCGACTGGAGCCAAATCTCATACAACACAAACCCCTTGCTGTCGCCCAGCTGGGCCGCAATCAACGTCTTCGGAGGCTTTGTTGTAGCATTCTGGATCATTGCTCCAGCACTCTATTATTCTAATATATGGTATACAGCCTACCTGCCGATGATGACAGCCGACGTATACGACAACACTGGCGCGGCGTACAACGTTAGCAAAGTTCTGACTGAAAGTGGTACTCTGGATCAGTCAAGTACGCTGCTTACTCGCCACCGTATCTCAGCGTCACGTTCGCTTTTGTGTATGGCCTCTCGTTTGCCAGTATAACAGCTGTCATCGTTCATGTCTATCTCTGGCACGGCAAGGACATTCTCGATGCTGTCAGAGGACGTCAGCCGCTCGATATACATGGCAGATTGATGCGAGCGTATTCAAAAGTCCCATTGTGGTGGTACTGCTGCATTTTGGTGATCTGTGCAGCATTGTCTATCGTGCTGGCGGAGTAAGCACATATGGATTATGGACCTCGTGACAGCTAGACTGACCCATCTAGGGTCTATAATACTGATCTCCCGGTCTATGGAGTCTTTCTTGCACTTCTGATTCCAGCAATCTACATGGTGCCCTGTGGTCGGTTGAAATGGATACTTACATCGGCACGAACAATACTGACGCATACTTCCCAGGCATCATTCAAGGCATCAGTAACGTCGATGCAAATCAACTCAACGTGCTCTCAGAGTTCATCGGAGGATACATGTTCGCCGGCAAACCTCTCGCGAACATGATCTTCAAGATCCTGTCCGAAGATGTCGTGGCACAAGGTATCTTCTTCGCTCAAGACCAGAAACTGGGCCATTACTTCAAAGTTGCACCTAAAACCGTCTTCTTTGCTCAAGGCTTGGCCGTCGTCCTGGGCGCTCTGACTCAAGCCGGCGTAACGATCTGGATGCTGGGCAACATCAATGACATCTGCTCGACAGATCAGTCAAATGGCTTTACATGTCCGAATGGCCGGACTGTTTTCTCCAGCTCGGTGATCTGGGGTCTCATTGGTCCCTCGCGACTGTACAGCATCGGCAAAATCTATAGTGGTCTGCTCCACTTCTTCTGGATTGGCGCTCTGATGCCTCTCATTACTTGGGTTTTGTACAAGTATTATAAAAAGGATTGGTTGAGGAAGGTCAATTGGCCTCTAATCTTCGTTGGCACATACAATGTCCCACCCGTACGTCTCCCACGGTGTCCAGGGGTAAACATGACACCTGAAACATTGACTGACCTCTTACCTCCCACTTTGCAGGCTACCGGTATCAACTATTCATCCTGGGCGATAATCAATCTGATTTTCAATCATTGGATCAAAGAGAGGGTGTGTGCTTCCATCTGCCTGCATGAGCTTGGCTGACATTCGTGACTGCAGTTTTATGCATGGTGGGCTAAGTATAACTACATCTTGGCTGCTGGCCTCGATTTTGGGACCGCACTCTCTGGCATTATCGTCTTCTTCGCAGTGTCATATCCTGGATATTCTTTCCCTGATTGGTGGGGCAATACTGTTTACTTGAATACGGCAGATGGAAATAGCGCATCATGGTTACCATTGCCAGAGAGAGGCTACTTTGGTGCCGCGAACGGAACATGGCATTAATATCGCAGTATACGTGACAGGTGTCACCATACACCGTCCAAAGCGGTTTTGCAACTAGAAGGGATGTCACACCAACGCTTGGTTGGAGTCTATTGGAGCTCTTATGCTTGACTGGTATGTGGCCGACTGCTCGTGCACATTCGCCGACAATATGGCAAGGATTGCATTAGTCAACCAACCAGTCCATTTTTTGAGAGCAAGCGCCAAACACATGATGTTGAATTCAAAAATTACAAGCAGTCACAGCATCGTCAATCAAATCAGTCATGTCAACAGGTAATCAACATATCAGTCAGCAGTCAGGCCTGTGAAACGGTGGCCAGCCGTGTCAACCAGTCAATCGGTTGATCGACTGATGAGATCGCTGGATGCATGCCGAGTCGGCTCCTCCAGATTTATGTGGTGCAGACAAGGTGCATCTTGCGGAGGTACATAAGCCCAAGACCAAAGCTTTGAGCTCGAGTGGAGCCAAATCAAGCTCAGAATTAGCCTAAATGACCAATTCATGGCGTGGGAACAGCTCGCTTACGGTCTCGCCATGGTTGCCGCAGGCGTCAGCATAAGATACGTTCGCCAGTACTGAGCAGATACTGGATCACAGCCTGAGACCGTACATGGATGAAGATCGGTGGTGATGGCACTTCCATATACGATATATCCAAGCCTTCGGGATAGGGTGGTCGTTGTTACTGGAGGTGCGGAAGGCATCGGTGCAGCAGCAGTCGAACTTTTCTGCAAGCAAGGCAGCAAAGTCGCTTTTCTGGATGTTGCCCATTCTTCAGCAGCGACTCTGGTTGAGCAGATCGAGGTCCTGAGTCAGCAAGCATCAGAAGAACACCAGCAGTTGCTTCCGCCTGTGAGCCACCCAGAGTACTTTCACTGCGACGTCACCGATCTCAGTCTATTGAAGAAGGTAATAGAGTACTCGACGTTTTGTTGTCAGAAACGAGAATTGAGGCATTCGCTAGGTGTCAGAGGAGATACTGTCGAAGTACGGGAGCGTCGACGTTCTGATCAACAATGCTGCGATGGCTGGTGCAGCGTCTCGAATTCCTACCGCAGAGGTCACGCCCGAGTCATGGGAAAGCACCATCAACGTGAATCTTCGACATCACTTCTTTCTCACCCAATATCTCTTGCCCACTATGCAGAACCAACGATCCGGGTCCATTGTCAATATTGGCTCGATATCATGGCGAATCGTACGTCCAGAGGAACGGGAGGAGGATTGTCAAAGACTTGCTGACATTTCTCCTGACTGGTAGCCTTCCGTGGGTGTGCCGGTCTATGGCACAGCCAAAGCCGCAATCATGGGTCTTACTAAGACCCACAGTAAAGAATTTGGCCAATGGAATATCAGAGTCAACTCCGTGATACCGGGTGCCATTGCTACCGAGAGACAGATCAAAGAGGTGTTGACGGATGAGTATAGGAGACAGATATTGAACAATCAAAGCCTGAAGCGGGATTTGCTGCCAAAGGAGGCGGCAAATGTGATTTTATTTCTGGCGAGTGATGACAGCAGTGGAGTGACTGGTAGCAACTATGTTGTTGATGGCGGTTGGGTTGGAGACCCGTGATGTTGGCAAGGTCCACGAAGATTGTGCAGCCAGTGACCACTGCGTCTAGACCTTGCCCCTGAAGCCAAGAAAACAAGAATCTAAATCGCCGAACCTGTTGTACGAACCTTGGCCAAACCCACATTCTTTACGGCTGTGCAATGCCAAACAGACTGAATGTTTCAAACAAGGTTATCCAGCAAAGCCATTCGATGGCCAAGAGACACAGAGCCTTGGCCCAAAATTGTAATGCTGGGCGGTGTGTTGTGTAGGCCCCAACGGCTCACCTTGCACTAATGCGGTACGCTGCTAGAGCTCAATTATCGAGATCCCCGGCTGCCGGGTACACAATACTTCCGTTTCACTAAGCCAGACGACGTCAACAGTGGTGTATGCAGTATGCGGCGGGTCCAAGGCATACGTGTACGGTACTGTTCTTCAGCCGGAGATCAGGCCTATGAGACTGAGAGGTGGATACATCCTCACAAAGCTTCAGCGATAGAGAGCAAGGCTGAAAGGGGGGGCTGTGGCAGGTGTGGTGAGGTTGTGCTGCCGAATCCGCGAGGACGACATAGAGAGTGGAGGGAAGAAGTTTGGCTCCATGCCCAGAGGACGTGCTGTTGTCAATTCTATACCCAAGCAGCGCCGCGCGACTCTAGTACTTGGCCCATGTGCTACCTCTAGACCACCTTCACGACTAGCTTCCAGCCAGTAGGTCAAGACGACGGGACGTCTTCGGAAGCGTCACGATGTCCAAAGATGCGAGGGACTTGGCCGCTTGGCTTGCCTCTCTCCGCATAGAACTGGCGGTACTAGTGGAATTTTATACATATACCAGTGTCGTCCACTGCACTTCGCTGATCTAATTTCCTTCGCCAACCTTCCTGGTAGGTCAATACACTATCTGGAAAATCACCCCAACTACTCAAGATGCATGCCAGCACTGTCCATTTGTGTCTGCTTGCGCTTGCGCTTCCACAAGCACTAGCGTTTGTTGTACCTTGCGACGCGGTAGAGAAAAAAGAAGGCGAAAGAGTCAGTATCCTTATCGAGTTCCATGTGTGCCTCGCTGACAGAACGAAACAATTCAGGGCTGCAGCACTGATATGTCAGGTGTCGTATGTGTCTCGTAATCTTCCCTACGCGACAACCGGCCTACTTAGACACACATGAAGCTGACAGAGGTCTGTTGACGTAGAATGAGTGCCAATATAGGTACAACGAGGAGTTCGGAAGACACCTACTTGAGTGGATGCAAATCAAAAGATGTCCAGCGGGTTGCGAATGCGTCCAAGTTTCATGTAATGAGAATTTTTGTTATGATTGTTACGACAACACGAAGGTCGGGGGAAAATGTTAGGTCATCGATAGGGTTACCTCAAAGCGCTCTTAAACGTCTCTTGTTCACAGCTACGTTTGCGCGTTTGAGATGTGGGAAGGACTTTGTGTTATGGGAAGGGCTTAGTGTTGTGTCCCTGGCGTGATGCGTGAGAATATATCTCTGCAAAAGCAAAGAGGACTCTCTGTCCTAATGCGGCCCAGACCGAGCTTGTCGAAGTGATCGTTCACCGAGAAAAGAATTCACCTGGCCATGCCATGCCTGCGACCTCCTTTGCAACAGTGGCAGCAGTCTCTTGGGCTCGTCATTGTCCGCAAGCGCAGAGACTCGATATCCAGAGGCAGACCATGAGTTGCAGATGCGAATATGTCATAAAACTGACCCTTGATACCTATGTCTACTGGGACGACCTCTTGCGCATGCGCTGGCTGTGGCCTCTTTTGTCTGTGACTTGGGGCTGGCCCTGCTGGAACTCCACCTTCTCCAGCTCCCGTAGCTCGAGTGAACGCGGTGAAGGTAGTCCTAAGATCGTAGATGTAGATCACAATAGTGGTAGTGGTTGTACTGCCAATCAGCGGAATGTGGTCCTCCTTCAAAGATGTTTGACGATTAGGAAATGCGAGTTGCACGACTTGAAATGTTGTCTACTTTGCCTGAACGCATCCAAGATCGTCTTCAGCAGTTGCCTTAGCAGCGTTGGCCGGACCAACTTTCTACCGATGCATTGAGGAACAACCTTTGACCGATGGTATTATGTAAGTCTTGAGATTCAATCAAATGTTTGACAGCACATACCGACCACGATTGTGCAGAGCACACCGTACGATATCTCTCAGAATTCGAAAGCGCTGGTAAGGTGGGACCCCTATGCTTGAGGTTGCGACATCGGCTCATCGAAGACGCGCTTCTTTACAACCGCCGCTGACCAACAGCACGATTAAGGAGCATGATCGGCGTGAGCACGGCGGATTTCTTTATGCGTCAACTGGTCGAGCCATCTCGTGTGTAACGGCGCGCGCCGGGCACGCTACCGTCACAATGCTCACCGATCGAGAACTCGAGGAAAGCGCTCTGCAACTTGGCGGCTTCCGCCAAGCCAACGCGCAGCATCACGAGACGCTCGAACAAGTCTTAGGCAGATTTTCCACTCTCGTCGAGGACTACAAACGCCTCCAAAGCGACTACGAAGAAGAGCGCGACTCTCGGGAACGCTACAAGCAACTGGCTCGTGGTCAGGAGCGTAACCCGTTTGTACTTGTCTTGATTGATGGCGACGGGTACGTCTTCAACGACGACCTTGTTTGCAACGGCGCCGAAGGCGGCCAACGTGCAGCAAGCCTTCTGAACGATGCGGTCAGGCGCAGTCTGCAGGTGCGTGGCTTGGAAGACTGCCGAATCATGGTCAGAATTTATGCAAATTTGGTTGGTCTATCTAAAGCTCTCGCAAAGGCTCACCTAGCTGGTCCAGAGAAGAGGTCGCTAGCCCCGTTCACTGCAAACTTTACTAGATCGAACGAGATGTTCGACTTTACCGATGCTGGAGAGCTCAAGGAGGGCAGCGACTTCAAGATTCGAGCATTATTCCGCCAATTCGTCGACAGCGCTCAGTGCAAACACATCTACTTTGCAGGTTGCCACGATGTTGGCTACATCAACGATTTGACTCAGTATGCGGCAAACAAAGACCGCATCACACTAGTGAGAGGATCTCTCATGCACCCACAATTCTCCAGACTCGGTATGCAGATCGAAGACTTTCCGGGCGTCTTCAGATCGCTGCCACTAGACGTGTCACCTCCTGGACCAAGTGTGACCGCTGTGAGGCCCAATACACCACCGCTGCCAACGTCCACACACGCTTGTACGGAAGCGAAGCTCTGCGTCTTCTTTCCGAAGGGGCAGTGCAAATATGGCAAGAACTGCAAATTCCTCCATGTCAAGTGCAAGACGACTAATGGGACCGATGCAAGCTTACCCAACGCGACGAGGCTGGAGGATATACGCAAATGGCGTGAAGATAAAACCGATGGCAAATCCTCGGTTTCTTTCCAGATGTCAAGTCTGACAAGGACTGATAACGAGTTCTTCAAGACTAGCAACACAGTCGCGGGTGTATCCTCGGCGTCGACATCGGAGCCTGCAAATGCAGAATCTGACGATAAAGCGTTTGCCAATCTGCGTTCCCACCCTGAAGGGTACATCGCTGTCAACAAAGATCAGCAAAGAGTAGACATTAACATACCACAACCATCTCAAAGTGTAAGTACGGAGCCCGAAATCTGGTGACGTGACAACTCGATAGACTGAAGCGTGGACCGGGCTGTCCATAGCCAGTGCACTGTTGAGGGCCCGTCAACCAGACTGATCAGGCGATTGATTGTTAGCTTAATCCTCTCTTGGCATATGTCAATAATGCGTCCCGATCCATATACTGATTCTGCTTCGTCAACAGGACTTCGAGGAATTCAACAGACGAACCTCAATGCGCAAGTTATGCAACAACCATTTTGTTGGCGGCGGTTGTCCGCAAGGAGACAGTTGCAGCTACGATCACGCCCCAGCTTCTGAAAGCGTGATCAACGCTCTGAAGCAACTCGTCTTCTCGAACCCATGTCCAAGGAAAGGCGCATGCAGGCGCCCAATTTGTCTGTACGGTCACATCTGTCAGAAGGCTGATTGTATGCGTCGAGGAGGCAAAGCTTGGTGCAAGTTTCCACAGCATTATCATGTCATGGATTCGACCATTGCTGGACACGTGCCAGCCGAGCCTTCATTTCAGAAGCAGCCAGTGAGCACCTCGATGCCACATATGCCTGCGACGCCGGGGACAGAAGACGTCAGCAAGAAGAGCTTGACTCAGGAACATGACGACTGGTGCTCTGTCCCTAGTCGTGCTGCGTCTCAACACCTATCTGAAGCGCACTACGAATCATCCGACATTGATTCCGTACAATCTCAAGGTAGTGCGGGTCACTGGCATGCACTCCGTCAAGCGGGCATTGAGTCCAGTGCCCAGGATGGCGATAATGCCGCCTTGAACACAACGAATCTCGGCGCGAAGTTGCATTATGTCAACGGCAACGGCATCGTCAACGGCACCGTCAACGCCACAGTTGACGGCATCGATATCGGTGCAAATAGCGAGGTCGACGCCCAGAAGGGCACAGCACTGGACTAGGAATCTGGCGCTCGTGACCGAACTTGTGAAATGGGTAAGAACCCAGTACCACGTCTATTTGACAACGATGAGGAATGGCGAACCTACCCAGTCGTACTGCTTGGTCGGTCGTCTGGCTTTGCAGGGCCCGCTGGTGACGGAGCTGGTGGCGACCAAAAGCTTGCGCCAAAGCCTCGTGCTACCGCGGATGACCCCAGCAGATGATTGGAGGACTGGGAGGCACGTTTCCGAAGCCGGTGCCCGCCACGTTGATGGGCGTCCGGAAAGGTGCATCCATGTGAGTTAAGCTAGCGGCAGGCTGAAAGCGTGCAGGCGAGTGAGGGTGCAGCACGCGGAGTCTTAATAGCATAAGCGGAATCTACAGCCAGAACTACCGGATGGTAGTTAGCGTCACGAGACCCTCAAGAACTGCATGGCAGAGCATTAGGGCGACTCGATGTGTCGATGGTGTACAGTTGAGCTCCCAAGCTTTCCTGTCAGAAGGGCCAGCATGCAAAAGGTTGGAAGGGTGTTGTACTAGTACAGCGTCTAAAGACGGAAAACGTCCCCCCAGTAGCTTGACATAACCATCAATGCATTACATTAAACCCCGTGTGTACCCGCCCTCATATCAAGCATGACACAGTCAGACAATGCCCGCTCGGCTTTTCCCGCCTTTCGCTTATGCAAACGGTGAGCCCCTCCAAAAACACCGAGTAATGCTGCGCAGCCAATTTCGACCGTCTGTAAGAGCCTTTGCCCATGTACGCCGGCTTACCAAATCAAGCAATAATGTGTGGTATCTATAATACATATCTCGTGATGGCGTCGTCAAGATCCATAAGCTCCTGGTGTGGAATTGTGCGCGATTCAATCAAACCCGCCTGGGATCTTGGCCTCAAGCTTTGGAGGGCTTGAGCCTCGCTTGCCCGGCCCTGAGGGCTCAGACGGGGCGGCGGCGTTCTTAGCTTCCATGGCTTTGATCCGCTCCAGCACGGAGCTGGGCCGGCGTCCGTGTGTTGGACTGGTTGGCGTCGGGCCCAGATCGAAGGTCTTCTTAACTGGAGAGGTGGGTTTCGATAGTGATGAGTCCTCCTCAGGGGCGGGTCGTGGCACGGGCTCAATGATTGCGGGCACCTGCGGGAGTGTGATTGCTTCAGGCCGCACGTCTGGGTCGTAGGCGACCTGAGAAGGCTGTTCTGATTCATCCGCTTGCTGGGCTTCACGCTGAAGCTGCTCGTTCGCCGCAGCCTGCTCCAATTGGCTCTCCATGGACGCGTCCTCGAAGACTGGCGTCGCGGGTTCTGACCGTTCCGGCTCTTTTGCATTATGCAGATTGTTCTGCAGTATCTCAGAAGTGGCTTCACTAGGTGCAACCTCCTCAGTTTCTCTTCGAGATGAGACATCCGATCCAGCATTTGGGAGCACGCCCGACTCCGCGCGAATGATGGAAGCTGCACTGCCATTCATCGACCTCTCAGCTGGTGCTTGTGGGATGGGAATGGCAGGCACCTCATGATTGGTTTCTTCCATGCCTTCCGGGTCAAGGACACTTGTCGTTTCGCTCTCATCGCCACCAGCGATAGCAGAAACCGCACTCTCCATCCTTCGTCTCTCAGGGATGCTCTCCAGACTGCCTCGGCCACCCTTGAGAGCCCTGTGGCTCTCTGGCGTACCGCCGCCGTCCGCCAGACCCTCGCCACCGCCTTCTCTCCTGCCTGTCGACGAAGGGATGACGCCACCTCCAATCCTGGCCCAGAACATGCGCTCCCTCAATCTGACTGCTTCTTCCCATGCGCTATGCTTGTCCACGTCTGTATCAGCCCTCCAATGTCCATCCCTGACCATTCTCAGAAAGCCGACGAAATCACCGACTGCCCTGACTCGGCCTAAGCAGTAATCGCACAGTGGATACCGTTGAGCGGAGTTTTCCTCGCTAGTCCGAAATCTGTGCTTCCGCACGTACGGCTCGTGCTTCCTGCTCTCGCCACACAGTGCGCAAGCGAAGACAGGTCCGTAGTGTTTTTGTTGAGGCAGGAACGGCTCCACAACGAGACTCCCTGCTAATAATGACGAAAGCACCGATCGTCTGCTCAGAAATGAAAGGCCAGGCGCCAGGTCCAGACGAAGGGTCGGCTCGATATCTTCCAGCAATGTGCGTTTGTAGAACTTGCTGTCTTTGAGCGGCGGCACAGAAGCGGCGCCAGGAAAGGTCGCAGATGGGCTGTTGTTCGTGGAATTCGAACTGCCAAACGAGAAGGCTCCTGGCAAGCTCGGCGAGCTTGATGCCACGAGATTCGTCTGCGACGCCGCTGCAGAATTATTGACGACGCTACCACTCGCCTGTCTCGAATGCGGTGATAGTCTTCGGCCGATGTTGAGCAGGTCCTGGAAATCTTGATACGCCTGAACATCGTTTCGCACCATAGGCGTCAGCAGCTGGGAGAAGTAAAGCGGATGATTCGGCGGTATGCTTGCGCCGGGTTCGGCTGCGCTTGGCGAGAACTGCACGGCATCCCAGACGTTTGTCGTTGAATGTACCGGGGTGGTCGGCATGCTGCTGCTCTCATGCTCGCTCGCTCTTTCCTCCAGCTTCTCCATGACGCCCTTGAGATCCTGGAGCTGCTCTGTTTGGCTGACGAGCAGCAGCTCTGTATCGTTCAATTGGTTCCTCAACTGGCTGTTCCGCCTCTCAGCGCTATCCACTTCTTTCTTTGCGTTGGCGACCATGTTATTGGCTTCTTCAAATAGTTGCGCAGACATCTCCTCCATCTCAAGGTCGCCCTGCCTCCTCGCCTTCTCGGCGACCTCCCGCTTCTCCCGCTCCTGCGCCAATTCCTGCTTCAGTGTCAAAAGCTGCTTCTCAAAAGTGCTTCGATGCACCAGCACCTCCCTCGCGATCATCTCATCCAGCTCTTCCTTCTCCTTCCGTAATCGCTCCAGCTCATGCCGGGTCTGCTCTAGATCATGCCGGGTCGCCTGCAAGGAGTCGTCCAGATTCGTCTGGTAGTTGATCGCATTGACCAGCTTCGTACTGAGCATCGCCACCTCGTCGCTCAAGTCCGGCTTGCTGCTAGCCTCGTTGCTCGCTTTTCGTGACACAGGCGAGGGAGTGCCCCGTCTCGTGTCCATCATGTCCTCGCGCATGACGGGCGAAGCGACGGCGGCCATATTATTGGCCGAGCGCGACTTTGACAGCGTCGGAAAGAAGCTTCGCGGCGCTTGCGGAGTCGGCGAGGTGGAAGAGGACGCAGAGCGCGCGAAGAAGGAGGGGCGGGCTATCGATGCGTGGCGGCCATCATTGCCCCATCCCGAGACGAAGAGGAAGCTGTTCAGAGCGATGTGTCAGCCTCGTGATCGCCCGATGCGCAGGTGACTGTGGAGGCGTGCTCACTCCGCCACGGTGAAGACCGGGTCGCTCGTGACCGTAGCGTGGGACGAGAGGGCTCGTGATCGTGGACCGTGGTGGGAGGTGGAGGCGCTGGTATCTGCTCGACGCTTCCGGGTGGCTGAGGTGTCCGCGCAGCGCTTGCGAGGTCTGGCTCCCCGCTCGTACCACAAAGGGTTTAGACTTTCTCTTGGTCACACATAGCAGTTTCGTCTACACGTGTATGTATGCATGTATGTATGTATGTATGTGTGTATGCGTGTATGTATGTATGCTGCCGTATAGCAATCCAGTCAGTCAATCGATTGTGCGTGAATGATGGGAGAATTGATTAAAAGGAACATCAATCGTGCGGCCACACGAACGCTTGATTACGTTCGTGGCGCCGCTTCCAAGCTTGTTTCAGTTGCACATGAAACAAACATCCTCATGTCCCCATATACTCGTTGACTGGCGATGCATTCCTGAATGTCAACCTACAACATCATCTACAGACCACAACACCCGCCTCATTACAGCTGAGATTCTCTCATCGCCTGGAACCTCAGGCATTCGGCAGGTGAAGCATTGGTAGCAACTCCAGCAACCCCAGTCATCCGCGACTCGCCAGGAAAACAAGGATGATACTCGCACCCATAAATCTCCAGGCCCAATCAATAATGACCGTCACCGAAGACACCAAGGACCAAGACCTTCCGGACTATTTATTCTCCCTTCGCCAGCATGGCGTCTGCGCGCGACATGTGCACAGAAGAATTACATCGAGTCTCATCGTCAACCACGCACCGGGAACCCGATCGGCTAGTACGCTCTAAAAAGATCGTCAGATCAGTTCAAGATTCTGTACCCCTCGTGGCAATCTCTTCGTCAACATGGTGGGTTCAGGACTTCTGCAGACGGCTGAACAACGGCGATTCAAGTGAAATTTCTTCTTCGTGTGTTAGCGCCGCCGATTGCTGCTTAACAACAAGGTACACCATGCTAACCGGCCAGATTCTTGCACCACTCTAACCCCAAGTGAACGCGGCTCGATGGGAAAAGCTTGGGTGGTCCTATTTGTTCCACCGGCTTTACAAAAGACCATGCGATCGTGACGAACCCTTTTAGCGCCAATTCTGCCATACGGATACGCGAGCAATACAGCACGTAGGCCACCGTTCAACTGGAAGAGGGTGTAGGCGTACACTTCGTGCTGCTGTACAACAAACACTCATCAATCACTTTCATCTGGAAATTTCTACACCCCTCTTCCGATCTCCCGTTCCTTGCATCTCGCCAGAACAACGACACATACATACGTTCTTCTATCCTCGCCAAGAAAACTTCAAGACATCACCCATGGATCATCCACCACCAACATCCACCTGCACCCAACAAGCCCCGCACCATATCGCAGACGCGCCAAGCACATTACACATCAACACCAAATACTAACCCACTACCTTCTCTATCTCGTCCCTATCAGCCCCCTCACACAACACCGTCCATCCATCCATCACACTCCAAGACCCCGACTCACTCACCATGCAACTCACGGGCTCGCTCCTCCCCCTCCTCCTCCCCGCCACACTCCCACCAGCAATATCCCTGCCCCAATCCCTCGCCGACCCGGTCTGATCAGGGCCCTCACATGCTGCATGTACTACTGCATGGTGAACCCCAACACCGACACCGAGGCGAATCTGAGGTGCGTGCGAGACTTGTGTCAGGCGTGCAGGTGAGCATTCTCTGTGCAATCGCCTTTGCGCCCGCGAGCCGGAAATTGAGGATGGCTGATAGTTGTGTAGGGAGGACAGGTGATCGAAAGGTTTTGTAGGAAGGGGGCTTGTGGGAAATTGGGTTGGCGGCGCCCCGAATGATTGGTGTCTTTGACGATCGAGGCGTCTTGCTTAGGTGAACGTCCTGATTGCCGAGTGTGATGGCCAGATGTACCGAAGATCATGCGGTCGCCAGTCTCTTCTTACTACAGTGCGAGTTTCTCGTTGCCACGACTGGTGCATGAGCAATCCTGGCTCTGCGGCTCAAGTGGCCCTGTGGTGTATCGACGAGTCGTGTCAGGCTTGCAGGTGTAAACTCATCATCGCCTGGCTCGCGTTGAGAGATGACAGCTTAGAACTTAAGTGGTGTGGCTGACGATTTTGTGTTTTGCGATAGGAGGGAAAGTTGTTTTGCGACGGAGTGAGATGGGATGAGATGGGAGGGAAGGGGCAGGTGGCTGCGGTTGTTGTCATGCGTGGTGAGTGGCGTGAGGGACGCGCGATGTGGGAGGTGCGTGGCGATGTTTGAGATCTGACTTGGAAGTTGCACGGTCGATGGAGCATTTGACCCGTTTTCTTTCGATGGTGTGATCAGGCGTCTGTGAGAGATTGATCAGCGAATATTGAAGCAGCTCGATGTCACGAGCTCCATACACCGTAAATCTTTCTCGGCTGTCATGTCGTACATCTGTGCTCCCATCCGACTACCTCCCTCCACCCTGCCCCTGCCCTCCTCCACCTACCTGTCTACCTTGCCCAAACCTGCCAACGCCAACTCTACTAGCGATGGAAGCCATACTCCCAATTCCCAAACTACTCCCGCCACCTCGCTGCATATGACTGAGCAGCGCATCCTCGAGCGCCGACTTCGTGACACTCCCGTCGTCCAAATCACTAAAGGAGCTACCTAAGCTCGGCGATCCAGTATCGCTATTATTCCGCTGGCTCCTCGGAGACAAGTTCGCAAGCTGCGCTTTCTGTCTTGGACTCAGTGGTCCCAGACGCTGTTGCGGGCTGACCAGCGTAGGAGAACAGTTTGTGATTGATGGCTGAGCTTGTTGTTGTGCTGACGAGGCGGAGGAAGCTGATGAGTCGGCGTTTTCGTATTTCTGCTTGCCTTTGTCTGCGAAAAGTATCTGCGCCGAAGGAACAACCGCGCGTCTTGTTTCTTTCAAAGTGGCAGCCGGGTCGTCTTTACTACCGCCGGTCCTGCTAGCGAAGGGCAGGTAGCCTTCTTCTGAGCTTCCCTCACCGTTGTCGTCGTAGTCCTCGACATCGCCTTCAAATCCTGGAGTCTTCAGCTTGGCCGGCACACGTCTTCCAACCACCGCGCGTCGACTGAAGGCTTGACTTCTGCCAGACGGCTTCTCCTCCTCCGAAGCACTATCTTCTGGACCATCATGGCCCATCGCGTACTTGTCATTCTCGTCGCCTTGGTGAACTCCAGTCGCTCTGCTCGAAACCCCCGGACGCTTCGTAGAGCCAAAAGAGCCCCTGACAGCTCGCACCACACCTTTCCCACTTCCAGCAAGCATCTTACTCTGCGTGACCGTAGTCGTGCTTGGAGTTCTGCTCAACACACCAGGTGGAGCATGCACACTCCTTGGCGTCCCAGCGGAAGCTGGGCTGCCTGGCCCACTGCCGCCACCGGTTGCCTTGAGCGTGGTGATGGCTGTTGGCAGTCGTGCGCCCTTCATATTAGGGGCGGTCGTTGAGGAGCTGTCGGTGCCAACTTCTGGTGGTAAGAAAGGGCTCGGCACTTGAGATGTGCTACCAAGCCGCTGCATCTGCTTCCTCATGCCCTCAAAGTGTCGCTCGTAAAGCCAAGCTGCTTGTTGTAGAAGGAAAGAGAGATCGACTTCAAAGCGTGCGGCCATATTTGGCCAGTCTAGATCCTATCGAGGTTTGTGTTAGTTCTTGCTACAATTCATGCTTGTTGAAGATAAAATACTTTGGCATTTCCAGCCTTGCTGATCAGCTTCCACAGCGCCTTATCTTTAGTGGTGTCCCATTCGACCATAGGTGGATCTTCAAAACCACTTCGGGAGAATGGGATGCGTACGAGGCATGTATAGCGCACTTTTGTCTTGCTTGTCGACTGGACTGGAGCATTCTGTTGAGCTACTGACGGTGGCCTAGGCGATTCGAGGTTAGTGGTTGCATTGGACAAGACATTCCGAGTGGGCGCTGCTTTAGACGGTGGCGGCATGGCACTAGGGGGTAGCTGCGAGATGGAAGGAGAAGCAGACATCGCTGTCCAGTCGCAGCTTGGAATACATAGTTGTGTATGATGACTGTAGAAGCAAGCAAGTCACTTGTATGTGTTCCGAGGACTAGCGGCGGTCACTCCCGCTGACCTCAGATTGGCTATGCCGCTACTACGGGAAGATGGACTATTCAACATGATGGATCTGCCGGGACAGCAATCCTGATTGCAAATTGAAATTTCGTGCATGCTATGAACGGAGGGGTTGCTGATTGAGCAGCCTTCTCGCCGTCAAAGACTCTTCGTGACCGTCAAGCCCTGCGCAAGGCATCCCCACCTCCCTCAAGACGCCAGCATCGCATAGCAGAAAACCTCAAGCACATACCAGTGATGCACTTAGATGTGGGTGTCGTACGGGATTGGTGTGATGGTCTCTGGCTTGTTGTCCTTTGCGCTCACGATCCTCGATTCCCTGGGCATCGCCGGCTGCCTCTTCAAGTGCATATGGACACCCTCCTCCTTGGCCTTCCTTTTCTTGGCCGCGTTCTCCTTGACGCGAACTAAGAACTCCTCTCTCGAGCGCGAGTGGCGGACATGCTCAATGCGGACGTTGATGCGCTTTTCGATGTATCGGTTGCCAACCTGGCGGTAGAGGATAACGCCGACTGCGGACTTGGTCACGTTGTAGACGACGCCAGTCTTGCCATGGTAGACCTTGTATGGCTGCGCGGGTTTGTTAGTTGCTGTTCAGGCCAATTCGCGATTCGAAATGCTCGGCGTGACGTACCATGCCCTTCTGGACGGCACCGTTGGCGACGACATCGACAATGTCACCGACTCTGTATTGCTTCAAGTATGTTCCCAGAGGAATCATACCCTTCTTCTTGAAATCTCTGCTGAAGGCTGGGGCATGTTGTCAGCATGCTGTCCGTGAATGCCCTCATGTCCAGTGTTCGCATCCTGTTTTCTAGCTCTTCAAACAGTGTGACTGACCATAGCGAGTGCCCGCTCTTAGACCGGCGGCGTGACCCATTGCTGCGGTGTTGTAGTGCTGGTCGAAGGGTTAGTTGTCGGTGAGTCGTCGCTATCTCAGTTGACTGTCGGCTTTCAATGTTCGCGATTACCCACACCAGAATTTCCCACGTTCAGCGGCTGGTCCCGCTCGCGCCGAAAGCCTTGGCGTTCAATTCGACTTGTGCACATCTGAACTTCTTCCAAGCTCTTCGATTTTCAGCAGGCTCGTTGCAAGCATTGTCGACAACACCCACCACCATGGCCCCGTGAGTACCATGCGATATCGAGTGCGAAAGCAGAGTAAAGCGCGGCATGTTGCAGTCCAGGGCAATGGCGAAGAGCATGAGCAGCAACAATACAACATCCCAAATACAGAACCAACACAGTCGGAACTATCACGCGATATGGACACCAAAAATCTGGATCGCATGCAAATTATTAGGTGTACCGCTTGGGGAGAGCTTCCTAGTATGTGCAGATCTGGCTCAGATGCATATGCGAAGGACATCCCATTCGACACCTATCATGCCATGCCCTTCGCTTTGCCCGGCTCAATCGACTGCGACTGCGTTCAACCAAGCCTGCTCCTGCGCTCTGTCTAAATATTCGTACATCGTGCTGACATGATTTCAGACGCTCATACTCTAAGACCTACAAGGTCCCTAGACGTCCGTTCGAGTCGGCTCGTCTGTCAGTACACCCCTGATGGCCACTGAGCGTGAGCTTGCTCCGCTTATGTCAAACGGTCCCTAACATGTCGACAGTGACTCTGAGTTGAAGATCGTCGGCGAATACGGTCTGCGCAACAAGCGTGAGGTCTGGCGTGTCCAGCTCACCCTCTCCAAGATCCGTCGCGCTGCCCGGTATGTGTTTTGCAGCCAATGTGCATGATTATCACTGACAATACTATAGTCAGCTGCTCACGCTCGACGAGAAGGATCCCAAGCGTCTCTTCGAAGGCAATGCTCTCATTCGCCGTCTGGTCCGTGTCGGTGTGCTCGACGAGTCCCGCATGAAGCTCGATTATGTGCTTGCCCTGAAGGTCGAGGACTTCTTGGAGCGCCGCCTCCAGACTTGTGTTTACAAGCTCGGTCTTGCCAAGTCCATCCACCACGCCCGTGTGCTCATTCGCCAGCGTCACATCCGGTACGATAATCACCCCTACGCACACTATGAGTCGCTATTAACATTCTTTGCAGCGTCGGCAAGCAGATCGTCAACGTCCCGTCATTCATCGTCCGTCTCGACTCCCAGAAGCACATCGACTTCGCTCTTACCTCGCCATTCGGTGGAGGGCGCCCTGGCCGTGTTAGGAGAAAGAAGGCCAAGGCCGCAGAGAAGGGTGGTGACGAGGGCGAGGAGGGTGGCGAGGAAGAGGAGGAGTAAATTGTCGAGGCTCCATTGTCACGATGAGCATCAGCCGACAGTGGCAGGACAGGGCTTTTGGCTTACTGACGCATGGCTGCAAGGTACAAGAGGCTTGCGACACAATGTAGTCGGTGCAATGCAATGCGATGAGTCCTCCCGTCTTTCTCGTATCATATTCAGTCCCCGTGTCCTTGTGCGCTTCTAAGTCTCGGACATCGCAACAGCGATACATTTACGCCTGTCTGCGGGAGATGCCATCGGTGACTTCTCCGCCTCACAAGGCAGAAAACTGCGAGACTGTGATGTTGCTCGTGGGACGCGCAAAGAAAATTTCCATCGTACACAAGACTACCATTTGCAGCACCTCCCGTTTCTTTGGTGACGTGGGTTCCACTGAATGGCTCGCGGGTTCCACTGAATGGCTCGCGGGCTAGGAAGATGTGCGTATGTCACGCTCATATCTACTACACCTTTGCTCTGCCAATATACTACAGGTCGTGCGCTTGCCAGCAGTCCGGCTTGACTGCTTCTCCATATACGTGTTACTTTGCCTACACCGGCAACCTGGACATGACGCTGATGGATGAGCCGTGCTCCAAGCGAACTGCCAGATTCCTCTCCGGTGAACCACATCATCGACTCAGTGCTAGAGAAGCTTGACACCCGTCCAGCGTCTTGTGTCTCTGTACCTCTGTTGAATTGTGCTTTGCAGCAAACGGACACAATATGCCAACACGGAGACTATTTATCGACTGCTTGGCTACAAGGATGAGTGAGTGGGTCTTTGAGCAGACGGTTCATACGCGGCCGGTGGATATGTTGCAGGAAATGGCGAGGAGGCGTGAGAATCGTGAGAGCGAGAAGGTTTTCACCAGTCCCACTTCCGAAAGAGGTGTCAGTATCATTTTCATGACGATGGAAGGGAGTGCATTTGAGGCGCAGGCTGATGGTTGCTGTGACATGGAATTTTTGATGTGGGTAGGCCTCACCAGCTACATCTGGATGAGGCACCAGTTCTAGCGCCGTCAGACAACTGATCTGGAGACAACAGAGGGACGAGAAGGGCAAGTCCTCCAAAAGGTGTGGCATTCTGGGGTCAGTCGAACGAGCGGTACGAGGAGGCATCTTGTTCCATACACTAATTCCATAAACCTGCTCCTTCTCAGAAACTGCTGAAAGGCTCGCTGAAAGCTCTACCTTTACAACCTGCAATCGTAGTGACGCCTCGTTGCAATCGACGCCATGTAATCACGCCCGACGCCACCCTCCCCGCAGCCTTTTCTGCCCATTTCCATCGCCACGCATCTGCGAGTTGAGAGGGATCAACACACCGGTCCAGAAACTCCTGATTACCCTGGCACCGCATGGACGGGCACGAGTCAATAGACACGAGACTTGTGGTCAAGCCGTCACGCGCATCGACCATCGGCCCCGGCCCTACTCCTTCTGCGCAGCCTCCGCGGCACGCTTCATCTTGATGCTGTATGCAAGCTCCAGGAGCGCTTCCATGTCTGCCTCAGCCTCTATGGAGCGCGAGTACGCGCCGTACGAACCGTCTACAAAGTTGTTAGCATACCCAAAACATTGAATCTGTCACCATCAATCGCACTCACAGTTGCCATAGTTGCCTGTACAAGACATTGTCAGCATATGCTCAAGTGTTCAGATAACATTTGGCTGAGCTGACCGTAATTACCATAATTGCCATAGCTAGCCGCTGTACCAGTAGCTGCGCTCGAGGATGTAGTTGACGATGTAAGAATTGACGTAGTTGATGTTTTGGATGAGGAAGCCTTGCTTGTGGTTGTTGTCGCGGCTTTGCTTGTCGTCGTCGTTGTCGTCGCGGCTTGGGCTGGGCTTGCTGCGGCGGAGTAGACGGTCAAGGCGAGAAGAGAAAGGATGTACTTCATCTTGGTCACAGATCATATAGCTGGTTTGAATGAAAGTCTGAGTGGCGTCGATGTCTTTGAGGAGTGCCGCAAGGATGCGTTGCCCAACTGAAGGACGGTTGCTGTTCATATATATGCTCGAGCGTGACAGCCTTTTTCTCTCGTTGAAAGGCTCTCAATCAAGTGGCACAACGCCAGTCGCAGCTGAGGCTGGCTACTGGACCCAATAAGCAATGCATGTTTTGATACTTCTGCCATGCTAGGCAACTTAAATCACGCCTGATGTCCATGCAATGCATTCCGGAGCTCGTGTCACGGTAGCAGAAAATATCTAACGCGATTCGTAGGATGCGATGGTGCGTATTGCAGTGCCGAGACTTTGGAAAGCTACACTTTTTCGCACGAAGATCAAGCCATGGCGTTCGAAATGGAGCTGAAATTGTAAGTCCATCAAGTTGTAGCTATCTCCGCCTTCCGCCTTGCAGGTTGCATTGCATGAGATTGGTCTAATGAGGGACCTGACGGTATGCCGCACTGTAAGGACCTTCCGCATCGATTGCGACTTCCTGGAGAGTCTTGCGAGTCCTGCCTGAATGTCTCGGTCAGCCGAACAGAATGCTCAGAGTGGTCTGCAAAGAGGTTTGTACGGCTGACGTGGCTTGCAGCTTTAGATGGAGTCAAGATGTCAAGCTTTCTTCCCACAGGAGCCAGCCAGCCACAAACGCCACATAGCAGTCCTGCAGCGGGCAATGCGTTCTGGAAGCCACCACGTGGGACGCACGATACCGCATGCGCCCAAGTGGTCGGCGTGTCCGTACAAGACACACAGCAGCGCATTAGCTGCCCGAACCAATGCAGCACATATCCCTCGCAGGACGACCCGAAGTGGTGGCTTGCGCAAGTCTGCCATGAGAGCGTAGTCTTTCAGAGCACGCCGTCTGGAAGCTCGATAGGCTGCTACCAGCTCACTCTATGCGGCTAGCCTGCTATGCGAGGCTCGCGAGCATGATGGCGCCATGCGCGGCTTTCACGGTGCTGGTCGGCTGCTCGGAGACACTGCGCCGTCCGATACATTTGTTCATTCAGACTGCGTCTTGTCTTCCTCGTTAGACTCTCCTAAACAGTGACATTCAAATGCTCGAGTCAATTGAAAAGGTTCCATTCCTTGGAAGGCAAGTGGTAGACGATGACTTGGGCGAAAATGGCTGCATCCCACCTCCAAGGCGAAGGCGTGGCCCCACTCGTCGGTGGTACTGGTTGTCGGTATCAGCAGTCGTCCTGAGCTGCCTCTCAGCACTGTTGGGCGCAGTAGCGAGTAATCACTGGTCGAGCAGAGGCTTTGATGCTGCGTGCCTTGACCACACAGCACGGAAGTCGCCGATAACCAAGAACGTCGATATTACCTACCAACCCGTGCGCTTCAATGGGTCGTTATTAAGAGAAAATGCCTTTCGTGAGAAGGGACGACCAGATTCAGCAGTTGACGAGGCGTGGGCAAGCCTGGGCATAAATTGTGAGGAATCCTAGTACGGCATTCGCTTCGAAGCTGCTAATGGCTACAAGATCATGGTGTCGTTGTGTCGGCAAAGGATGCGGAACGTGTCGGCTTGGCGCCAGACCAAGTCAAAGTGAACCAGAAATATGGCGGCGGATATCCGGCCAACGTTGAGGGCCTGCACCAGCTGCATTGTTTGGTCAGTATCGAGACTGCAGGAAGTTGGTAGTAGGATGCTGATGCTCTGCCGCAGAACCTGGTGCGCCAGTCATTGTGGTACAATTATGATTATTACCACTCCAAAGGTGAAGGTGCCTTCATTAATGGAGACTACATTCTGCAAAAGCACGTCTGTGAGTCTTCCTCGTCAGCCCATTGAAAGGTGCGCCTTCACCTGCTATAACGATGGACTGACCATGTTCCATATCAGCTCACTGCCTCGATATCGTCCGTCAGCAGCTGATGTGCACCATCGATATAGGCGTGATGGGCCAAGTCTGGTTTCAGCCTGCCTCGGCTGAATCGCCCGAAGCCTATGTAGATTTCAACACCGAGCATGTTTGTCGAAACTTCGAAGCTGTCCGACGTTGGGCGGACATACGTCAAATGCCTGAGCAGATTCCCGAGGACTTTTTAGAGCCGCCGAAGACCGGGGATCTGATATACCATGCTATTCCCTGAATTGCCACAATTTGATAGGTTTCACAGTTCTTAAGGCCTGGCAGTGTTCGTCAGAAGTGCGTCAACCTCTTCTCTATTGTATCCGAGTACATGCAATACGTCCAAAAGACTTGCACTGTTCAGACGAGCAGGAGCTTGTGCCTGCACTTGTGGCTTGGCGTTGAAGGCCAGTCCTAGACCGGCCACTCTCATCATCGGCAGATCATTGCTGCCGTCTCCAACCGCTATGATGCGCTCGTGAGGAATCTTGTGTTCCTGCGCAATTTGCAGCACGAGTTCCTGTTTCTTCATGCCATCGACAATCATCGCTCCCGGAACAAGCTCGCCGGTCAGAGTTTGAAGATTCTCGTCAGACACGAGATGGTTGGCATATGCATAGTCCAATCCAAGTGTCTCTTTGACCCAGTTGGCAAGTGGCGTGAAGCCTCCACTGAGGACTGCAGTCTTCCAGCCAAGTTGCTTTAGCACTTTCGCGAGCTCCTTTGCGCCTGGTGTGAACGTGATGATGCCAGCCTTGAGTTGCTCCCAGATAGATGTCTGGACGCCTTTGAGCAAGGCGACTCTCGCCTTCAACGATTCCGAGAAGTCGGTGTATGGCGCTTCGCCTCTCATGGCGGCTTCGGTAATGGCTGCTACCTTGTCGTAGAGACCGACGGCTCTTGCCAGCTCGTCGATGACTTCTTGCTGGATGAGAGTGCTGTCCATATCAAAAACTGCCAGTCCGGGCTGCTTGTGCGCAGAGTACAGATCTTCAGGCTGCAGGATCACGTCGACTTCATGTTGTGCTTGGACTTCCTGAAATGCAGCATCGCGCCTCCTCAATTCGACGCACTCGGCAAGATCCGTGGGCTTTCGGGCAACAGTCAGTCTCAGCTCCAGCACTCTCCCGGGATCGAGGAAAGTGGGCGTGCCTGTCTGGACCTGTGTTTGGCATCCAAAGAATCGTGTCGGGAAGGAGTCTGTCTGCAGCTTGCGGACAATCTCACTCCATTGGTCCTGGGGCAAGACGAGCCTGGCGAAGACCAGCACAATCAGATCGCAGCTAGACATTTCGCGAGGCTCGGACTGACATTGTCATGCACAGTCATTGAGATAGTCGAAGTCGAAAATTATTGTTTACGTGTTTACGCCAACAGGTACCTAGAATTGACGTGTCATTGACCGAACTTCTGCCGATGTCAACACTGTCTTTGCTCTCGGGGTCTGCCATCTTCCACACTTCCAACTCTCATCGATCCTCCCACATCATAGACCGCGACTCGACCGTCACTTTGGCTGCTGGAAGCTCCACAGGATTAGCACGGGCTCTAAACGACATTTGGGTGGACGAGTGCTGATTTAGGAAGATGCCCTGTGTCATCAGCAAGGAGCCATTCGGTCAGCCGAGGAGACGCTCAGAGATCCTCAACATCTTCCAGCAGTCGCAGGCAACGCTCCGAGCACTTTCAACGGCCATGCATGGCTCACATGTGGTCCGCCTGGGGGGATCTGGTGTCCATAGAGCTTGGTCTCTACTTTGTTGACTCGACGTCACGTGCCTCCGCGACACAAGCCAATGACGTCTGCGGAACTCAAATCTCATACTGCACATCCGATCGAACCAGATCTGCAGCTTGTCCTGGTTCGCGACGCGGTTCACGAACTCAAAGAAGCATTGGCAAGAGGGCGCCCAACATGTCATCACCGTTTGTGCTTGGCGGAGGTATGTATGTACAGAGCCGGGTTCGATCTCACAGGTAGGGTTGCTCGGATGCCTCTGCATTGTCGCGTTACTTTTTCATTGAGAACTACCGTTGGAGTGTTCGCGAAGCAGCTGTATAACAGTGAGCAGACGCACTACCTCCTGCACATATCAAAGAATGTCGAAGCACGCAAGATCGCGTAGTCAAACCCACGACGACTATATTCGGGTGGAGTATGCCCTCAAGCACCCCAGCATCAAACGGGCCAAGCAGATCGACTCAGACACACCATTCGATCAGCTATGTGAACTGATAGACAAAACGAAGGCCAGGGGCACTGGACCTCGAAATGTGCTGCACTGGTTCCGATCCAAGGATCTCAGGCAAGAAGACAACAAGGGTCTGCATGCTGCCGCGCAAAAGGCAAAGGAAGGCAGCGGCAACTTGATCACCATGTACTTGTACAGCCCAAAGGACATTGAGTGGCATGGTACCAGCCCTGCGCGATCAGACTTCATCATGGAATGCTTGCGCATTTTGAAGAATCAGCTGGAGAAAAAGAACATTCCCTTGGCGATCGTCACAGCGCAAGAGAGAAATGAGAAGACGCAGAAAATGATGGACTTTGTAAAGGAGCATGATGTCAGCCATGTCTTTGCGAATATGGAGTACGAAGTGGACGAATTGAGGCGTGACATCAGCGTAGCGAATCACGTCCAAGACTCCAAAGATATCGCGTTCGACCTGCTCCACGACCAGACAGTCTTGATTCCTGGGACAGTATGTACTGGATCCGGTGGGCCGATGAAAGTTTTCACCCCGTACCACAAAGCGTGGCTATCTGATACGAAAAGTGATCCGAGCCTTCTGCACACTGTGCCTGCTCCCGAAGGCAACCGGAAAGATGCTGCTTCCAAGTTGCAGCGTCTTTTTGACTGTAAGATCCCGGACCTGCCAGACAGCAAGAAGTTTGCTTCAAAAGAAGAGCAAGACCGCATACGGAAGCTTTGGCCCACTGGAAACGTTGCTGGCATGGAGCGTTTGGCGCACTTCCTCGACAAGAAGGTGTCGAAATATGCCAACAACCGCTCAGAACCTGCCAAAGACCCGTCGAGTCGACTTTCGGCATACTTCTCCTCCGGCATTGTGAGCGTCCGCGAAGTCCTCGCCAAGACCAGAGAAGCGAATGGAGGCAAGCACTTCGATGCCGGGGATGCCGGCATAGACTCGTGGGTTCGCGAGATCGTTTTTCGCGAATTCTACCGTCAAGTCACAGTTACTACCCCTCACACGAATATGAACCTGCCGCAGAATCTCAAGTTCGATAACGTCGACTGGCGCGAAGATGAAGACGGTTGGAAGAGGTGGTGCGAGGGTACAACAGGTGAATCTTGAACGTACACTCCCATTTGCAAGAAACATACTAACCTGTCTCCACTCAGGTGTACCTTTTATCGACGCCGGAATGCGTCAGCTCAATACCGAAGCGTACATGCACAATCGTTTGCGAATGAACACGTCTTCATACCTGCGCGCAAATTACTTGATCGACTATCGAAAAGGCGAACGCTACTTTGCCGAACACCTGATTGACTGGGACCTTTCGAACAACACCCAAGGCTGGGAGCCTTCATATACTTTCTTCAACCCGGTCACGCAGGCAGAGAAATGTGACAAAAATGGCGATTTCATTCGAAAATGGGTGCCGGAGCTCAAGGACCTGAAAGGCGGCAAGGGCGGGACGATATTTGCGCCGCACGAGAGGCTGAGCAAACAGGAGTTTGAGCAGCTGGGGTATCCGAGACCGCTTGTGGATTTCGCTGAAAGCGCGGCGAGAGCCAAGGAGGTGTACAAGAGGGACTTGGCTGACGCTGATCCTTGAAGCGCGGACGCCATTGAAAGAAGGTCCAGATCTCCGTGGACAACGATGCTTCGGTTTCGACCAAGCATAACAGGATCGCGCCGTCAAGACCTGTGTCTCTGCTCAATGCTCTTTCGGGCCTGTTGAGGATTTTCACTAGCGTTTCGCCCGGCTCGATGGCTTTGGAATAACTATGCTAATACTCTGACACTCTTCGCCCTTTGCTTATCATTAGTATCACGGAGTTACGAGGTAGTCATAAGACTGGCACACAGCCTGCTGGTTCTCAAACGCAGCGAACACTCGTGTCCGGCAGCAAGGAAGATGATGTTGCAACCGAACGTGCAATGCATTTCAGATGGACAGCTCTCATGGGCAGCGCAACGTGCTGGTGCACAGACGCGGCGAAATGTACCGAAATCGAACGACAAGTGCGATACTAGCTCTCCAAACCACTGTACATTTCTTCGTTGACTTTGTGAACTTGTCTCTTACCCTTTCGCGGGGACTGCCGATGATCCTCGACCATCACCACGTTCATCATTCTTGCTCGACCTCCTCCACGTCATGCACATCACGGTCTTCGATATGACCCACAATGTACCTCCGCTGCAGACGCTCTGCTCCCTTGCTATCCAAAGACGGTGCTTTCGGCCAGAGAGCCCGAGTGATGACCATGCCCGGCTTGACAGCACGGCTCCAGGCCATCGGTAGGATAATCTCACCAGCATCGTTGAGTAGGTCGTAGCGCATGTTTTCGATCGCATCCTCGAGCCCGTCGTAGCCTTGGAAGGCATCGTTGATCAGCTTCCTGGCTTTCTGCCAGAGAAGATTAGCATCGAATCGATCAGCAGCAAGTGAATTCCAGGATGCGGGTGCCTCCCGAGGTAGAATCATTGTGCGGCCAATGCAATCCACAAAGTTCATTGGAAGCTCCAGCATCTTTGTGCTGTACACGAACAAGAAAGGCTGACCTGCCGTCTTTGGCCTGAGGCGGAGCTTTTGCAGGATCTTGCTGAAGCCGGAAGCGCCTTTGCTCGTCTGCCGGGCATGGACAAGCTCGGCGCGTGTGCCTTTAACGACATGCTTTTCAAGCCAAGCTGGGATCGTGCTGCGCCCGGCCATCGGTCATGATAGCCACACTTGCCAAGCATGATCAACTCTGGTGGTTCTGCCATGCTCAAATGACTTCATCTTCTCATGGACGCCAGCATGAGTGTAGCCTGCTGGCTGGACATTCCAGCTATGGCTGGCCCCTCTCGTGAGACCATGACGCTAGTGAAACCTGGGCGCCAAAGCTCTGGAAGTGGATCGACAATCTCGATGGGATATGGAAGTTCCTACTGAGGAGCAACCGCAGCAAGATCTGGGACAGCAGCGTCTTGGGAAGGCAACTGCGGTAGTGGTACTACGTCGAGTGCTGCAGCGAACAGGAATTCAAGTCTTAGCTGCAGCTGGTCTGTCGTAAAGTTCGGTTCAGGGCCTATTGATGACGACTCGCCGCACAGAGCGTTCAGACAGTCGCGATGCTCCCGCTGCAGCTCATGAACATCACTGCTCACCAGCAGCTTGCTGCTCTTCTCATTCATAGTCGTATCTGGACTTGCCCTTCAAAGAGAAGTTATCCATGCCGAATGGAACGACGGAACGATAGCTAAGGCAGCTCATCCTCGTTCATGTCTGATCCACAGATTGGAAAGGCGCCCGTCTCAGGGTTTGCCGGGTACGAGCATTCTGATAACCCAGCGACGCTGTTGAAACCACACTCTCTTATTGGCAGCGGCAGTGGAGGTGGCAATGATGTTGGTCCGGAGAGGCGCTCGGGCAAGAGCACGTTGTATGCACTTGGGCGACTTGAGATCGAAGTACGGTCACTTTCCGCATCGAGAGGAGCTTTGTCCTCCAGAATGGAAGCTTTGCTCTGGTAAAAGCAGCTATGCTGCCGCTTGCGGTGCCTCCAGTATCAGTAGTTGATCTGTCAAGATCCCGTCAGATCCTAATCCTGCTCCACTTTCGCACGTTCACTCATCTAAGCTGAGAAATCGTGAAGCTCGCATATCAAAGCAGTCGAGGCCCTGATCACTCGAATTTCTTGACGGATCCCCGCCACGTGAGATGCAATTCGATACCACGAGACCTTGTCTAACGCATGTATGTTAATATCATCAGCGCATATGAGCTCGATGGTGCGAAGGACGAGACTTGAGCTTGTGAGGAGGAGGGCCGACCCTTAGGCGATCTAGATGTGGAAGTGATACAGCATTCGGATCAGATTGCATGCCACGAGACGCCTTCATGCAGAGTACTGCGATGTAGATAGGCGCCCAGACATTCAGATGTGAATCAAGGTGCGTCCTGATATTTGGATTTGTATGGTCATAATCATGTTGCGTGCATGACAAAACATTACATAACTAGGTAATCATCCTGTGCAGTCGCTGTTTACAAGACTCATCTGTGCAAATTCGTTGCAGACATTACGAGTTCCGTCACCCTTAGCCCTTCTCTTTCTGTGGCCTGTCGTGCGCATAGTCTCGGACTAGATTCTTGGTCGTACATTCTTATCTCAAGCGTCGTCTTCGGGCGTGCCGTGGGTATCCATTAATTGTTCGAGGGGAGACATTTATTCGTACTCGTCCTTGACACGAGAAGCACGGCTCTCGTTGTCGATGAAGCTGCCTCGGCTACGCGTGCTTTGCTTGCGACCAAAATAGGACTTCTTGCCAGTGCTCTTGGTCGAACTCTTGCCGACAGCACCGCCAGTGCAGAAGAGCACCGCTGCGATAAAATAGCAGCCCCAGGTTGCCCAGATGAAGCCCATCGCGTACGGGCCGATGCGTGCAGTCTGGCCGTTCGACCTGAAGTGGTTGCGGGCCTCGACAATCCATGCGCTGCCACGAAGTCAGTGAATGAGCAGTCAAGACGGAGACATGGTGACCAACGTATAGAGCGCTGCGGCGAGCGAGTCGAAGAAAAGTGCTATCCACACCATTGAGCCAGTAAGGTAGGATCCGAGACGCGTGCAGAGCGCGAGCGCGCTCATGAGGAAAGCAATGGCTGCGAAGAACAGACTGATGATCAGGAACACCCAGGCAAACCTGCTCATGTAGTACCAGTACTTGCGGTCGCCGAACCCAGCAACATCAACACCGAAGTTGCCCTGAGGGTTGAACGGCTGCGCGGCGTGGACGGGGCCGCAGTCAGAGTTCCTGTTGCCCGCGACACCGCAGACCGAGAAGTAGGTCCATCGTGCTGGATTGTGGTAGTTTGCCGAGGATGATCTGATGCCGTTTGTGGTAGATTGCAGGAAGTAAGTCAGGTTCAGTGGTGTGTGGTAGATGTGGGCGCCGGATAGCACAATGAAGAAGGTCAGGACGATACCGCCTGCCAAGAGGATGATGGAGGTGAGCGCGAGGATCGGACGTGCTACGGCCATTGTTGCAGAGTTAGGTGCTGTCGCGAGGGTCAAGTAGTCAGCCAATGCATGCCGCTGTTTCGATGAAGACGTTTGATTTGCGCGCAGGCGCACACGTCGTCGCAGCTCTGTATCACTTACCGGATGCTGTGATGGTCGCGCACGATGCGACTCTTCCCACAGCGCAAGACCAACGGCGGGCTACAGGTTGACGGGGAGAGTTCCTGATGGGCAGCAGGAGTCGGTTAAAGAGGAGGAGTGTGACGTGGGTGATTCTCGTCTGCATCGTCTTCCGACACTACTTGAGCTTGGACTTGGCTTGCATTGCCCTCGATTCCAGTGACGTATGGCCGAAGTCTGGAGAAATTATTGCATAAGCCGCTCGCCCAAACCTGAAATCGCTCATCCGCCTCTGCTGGCGGCGGCTGCGTCGATCACCATCCAGCCGTCTTGCGCCCGGTCAACACGTGCCGGACAGCAAAGAACACATGAACAGAAGCTACAGGCGGCGTTGCATCGCACAATAAATAATGTCCTCACCCAGACACAGAATAATGCGTGGATTGTGAGCCATGATGTAATCGCATGAGCCATCACAGATCCCGGGCGCTGGGTGTGCTTCCCGCTGCAACCACGGCAACGATCCTCCCTGCACGTGCTACTGGTTAGAAGTTGGTGGTGGTGCAAGCGTGCAAATCATGCCTCTTATGTATGAGCCTTGACTGAAGCCGCGTGTGTCTGCTGCATACGACTGTCTGCTGCATACGACTGTCTGCTGCACACGACTGTCTGCTGCATACTGTCTTGCTGCATACTGTCTTGCTGCATACTGTCTTGCTGCATACTGTCCAGCGACAACCTGCGCCATGTCAACGTTGGTATGGCCCGCCGTTGCCCCGCACGAGTTGCCCAGGGCGATAGAGGCGGCCACTGCGAGAGAGCTGGAGTGGCTGTTGGTGTCGCTCCAGGACACGCTCGCGTCGCTCAACGCCGGCCTGGAGGAATGCGCGGAGCTGCTGGCACCAAGAGAGCCGGGCTCGACGCTGGTGCTGTCCTCGCTCAGGTCGGAGCATTTGAAAGGCTTCATCACACGAGTCGGTACGCGAATAGTCAAGGGAGACGTGCAATTGCGTCTGCCCTCTCTGCCTCCACCCAAAGGCCAGACGAGCTACAAGCTGTCAATCTCAACTCAGCCAACAGCGCCCACAGTATTCCTTGACCAGCTCGTCACTGCACGAACATTGATCAATGCCTGTCTAGACGTGGTTGACGCGACGAGATGGACGGGCGATGCTCGAGACGCCAACTTCATATCTGGACAGCTGCGCCTGTTGCACGACAACATCCAGGAAGCCAAAGGTGCCCTGAAGGGATGGACAAACGAGCAGAAGCCGTGGCACGAGACATCGGTCGACGCCAACTCGTTCACTCCATCCCTGCCGAACAACGTGAGCTTCCACCTGTCAATCTCAGAAGCAGCAGTCCTCCTCAACGTGCGCACATTAGATCCTGTACACTCGAACACGGGCACGAGTACACCGCTATCGATACTGGGTTCAGGTACTCCTGGCGACCGCGCTGCATCATACTCGGGTCTGTCTCTTCGCGACAGGTTAGCCACAGCTCTCGGCGGTCAGAAGCCTGCTTCCCATGACGAGGCCCACGATGTATTCCAATACAGAGGCCACGAGGTCAGAGTACGCGACAAAGTTAGAGTCGAGAGCCAGGACCCGAGCCTCATGGTTGCCATGGCCAAGCTGGCTGCATTGGAGAGGACTATCGCATTGAGTCGGAAGGCCCTGGATGTTGTGATGGGCAAGGATGGAGAAGAGACATGACCGCTGACGGCTTTCGACCGCCGACTCTTGCCATCTACCATGGAATCTCATGCTGAAGCCATCTGCATTCGAAGGACCACGTCCGCGCGGTCGACTGACCATGGCAAGTACGGTCACGTGACTCGTCTAACCTGCTCTAATGCGGTGACGATCGGCTGGATCAGCAAAAAGGCAAATTATGTTATCGCTGAGATAAGGTCGGAGAAGCAGTCGTTGCCTCTTCCACTTGACCTCATGCCTTGATAACGACTTCAACACCTGTCCTGACAAGCGCGTTGCCTTGTCCGCTTCGCAACACACTTGCGACGGTCTCGCGACAGAACACTCGGCCATGCATCCCGCACTGCTCACCGCGGTCGACGCGACATCCCACATTCATCTGATCATCGGATCAAACCCACTCGCGGGCGCAAGATGCAGCAGGTCACTGGAGGTTGGAGCAATACCGATCCTCATCGCACCTGGAGACACAACTTTGCATTATGGCCTTTCAAAGAGGATAGAAGAGCATAGGATCCAGTGGCTCCCGCGAGGCTTCAAAGACGAAGATCTGACAACACTCGGGCGAGAAGAGGTCGACATGGTGGTAGATGCTGTCTTTGTGACAGCTGGATCAAAGACACCACTCGCGACGCACATCTCTTCACTGTGCAGGAAAAAGCGGATCCCGGTCAATGTGGCGGATGCGCCCAACCTTTGCACATTCACTCTACTATCGACGCATAATAACGGCCCAGTACAGATCGGTGTCACGACGTCCGGGAAGGGCTGCAAGCTTGCCTCCAGGATTCGACGAGAGATCGCTTCTGCTCTGCCAGCTGATCTGGGGCCGGCTGTAGAACGGCTGGGCACTGTGAGAAGGCGTATTTGGGAACAGGACCATGCCGCAGATGCCGCTGCGGAGATGGAAGGCGACGATGAAGAGACAGGGCAGAGCGCAGCATTCAACAAGCTCATTGTTCCATCTGACGCCGAGGCAGCGAAGGCCAGGAGGATGAGGTGGCTGGCTCAGATCTGCGAGTATTGGCCTTTGAGACGGCTGGCAGCGATCACAGATGAGGACGTCGATGGCATATTGGAAGCATACAAGCAAGATTCTGTCATTGCGCCTTGCGCAGACAGCAAGCCTCTGCTCAATCCAGCTACGCTCGATGCTCGACGAAGCAGAGGTCGCATAATCCTCGCAGGCTCGGGACCTGGACACCCAGACCTTCTCACGACGGCCACTCTGAAGGCGATTCGCAGCGCCGACCTCATCCTCGCCGACAAGCTCGTCCCAGCTCCTGTCCTCGAACTCGTGCCGCGACGAACACCCATTCAAATCGCCCGCAAATTCCCTGGCAATGCTGATCAAGCACAGGATGAACTACACCGCGATGGTCTGGAAGCCATGAATCAAGGCAAAACGGTCCTTCGCCTCAAGCAAGGCGATCCCTATCTTTACGGCCGTGGCGCAGAAGAGGTCGAGTTCTTCCGAAAGCATGGGTATGAAGCTACTGTGCTTCCTGGTATCACTTCAAGCTTGAGTGCGCCTCTATTTGCTGGGATCCCTGCTACGCATCGAAGCGTCAGCGATCAGATCTTGATATGTACTGGAACTGGTCGGAAGGGCGCTTCACCTGATCCTCCGGCTTTCTTGCCGAATCAGACTGTCGTGTTCCTGATGGCATTGCACAGGCTGAAGGGCCTGATCGCGAGCCTGACGGAGCGGAAGGAGTCGGCGTATCCACGGTCGACTCCTTGTGCAGTCATTGAGCGTGCTTCGTGCCCGGATCAGCGCATTATTCGTACTACGCTTGAGCATGTTGACGAGGCGGTGCAGGAGGAGGGCAGTAGGCCGCCAGGGCTGTTGGTTGTTGGGGGTGTTTGTGAAGTTCTGAAGAAGCGCCCACAGAAGTGGGTCATTGAGGATGGATTCCAAGGGCTAGATATCCTGAAAGATTTGGGTGAAGGCGGGAAGGGTCTGGATGGTTTGAGGGAGAGCTTGGTGACGCCTGGCGTGGAGGAGATTGGGGGTCCAATACTGGGCGGAGCCCATGGCGCGGCGCCTGTGACGGTGTAGAGTTATGAATGTGCGATGTGCTCGCTCATATCTACCTGAGGACAGCTCTTCTGTCAGTCCATGGGCCGGTCTAATGGGTGACGTGGTTGCACTGCTCGTTGACAGGGTTGACTGTTTGGTTACATGGTTGACTGCTCGTTCACATACTTGACGACTTGCTCTTTAATACATTTCCATGATCGTTGACGTATATCGCTACATGTTGATGGATCACTCGAGCACATCTGACCTGGTAAATATGGTTGAAATCGTTGTTGACTGCTCGAAACGCAGATGCAATTCCCGGATCTCTCGCAAGGCCACCTGCTCTCATGATTCATCGCCATCAGCTTTGCATCGCTAGGTATTTCATAGTATCTCTACAACTATTCCGATATGTTTCTTTGGTCACAGACATTGCACAAGCTTGCGTCGCGTCGGCTTGGCAGCACTCCGGTGGGCGGACGGCCCCCAAATTGGCTGCATCCTTCATGTACCGTCGCCTCAGCCGCACAAAGACGTCCGCTGTGGTATGCAGGCGCCCTGGTTCCCACGCGCTAGGCGCTTATGGCTGTGCAGTCGCTCAGCCAGGTTTGGTGTAACGTAGGTATGGTATATCTATTCTTCCTCGCCATCAGTTGTGATGGTTTGTTTGTACACCGCGCGAGGCATGCTGGTCAACAGTACAATTGTTGGTTGGAATGGCACTGCTGGGCTTATCCACGGCCCAGGTGATTCAGCATGTCCGGCATAGGTGAAATATCTGCCATCGTTGGCACGATCCAGTTCGCGGTATGGCTAGGTACCACTCTCAACACCTATATTGGCGATACCAAAGATGCATACGGAGATGTTCAGGGCCTTGCCCAAACCCTCAGGGCTCTATGCGGCAACATTGAGGATCTGAAGGATCTCATCTTGAAGGACGTGGATGCTGAGACGTCTGGAAACCCTCCAGGATTCACTGCCAATGAGCGCAAAAATGCCGACGTGTGCTTCGAGCAAGCAACGAAACTGGTGGAGAAGCTATGGAAGAAGCTCAGCAAGAAGAAATCCAAATCAATTCCTGCCGCAGAGGACCTCGCTCACCTGGGAGCGTCTGCCATCGACTTCTCGCTGTTCGATACCCTGTTTTGGTCATTCACGAAGCCTGGCATAGAACAGCGAAAAGCAGAGCTGTATTACCTAGATCTGAAAATCATGATGGTGAAGAAAGCCTACCGCCATCCAAATGCCACCAATGCAGATCGTAGCAAAGCCGTGCAGGAGCTCGATAGTCTCAAAAAGTCAAAGGACATTGCTTTTGAAGCCTTGGCGCAGGTCAAGGCGGAGCGGAAAGCCAGGAAGCGTGGCAAGCCACCACGTGAGAGGAAGGGTGTGGCCATCGACCCTCACCTGACAGTGCGGAACAGAACCCCCAGCTCTCCTGACAGTGGCTATGTTTATCGACGGGCAGGTTCACCTCCATCGCAGAGCAGAGCTTACTCTGATTACTCCGCGTCTTATCACCATGACTATCGCGACGAAAGAGGCTACCAAGCTGACTATGAGGTCACCATGATCCGGGAAGATATAGACAAGGAGACTTTCATCAATACCATTGAGCGAATGCTTCCTCGTCTCCAGGAGCAAGTCAAGGAGGAGCATGAGCAAAAACTTGCAATGCTCAAAGAAGAGGAAGAGCAGTTGGAGGCGGCCAGGAAAGCCGCAGTCAACGACTGGAAAAATCGCCTGGTCAATGAGCTCAAGACCTCGAAGCAACATGCTGCAGAGCTGAAGAAGCAGCTCAACGAAGCATTTGAGAATCAGGTTCCTGACAGCCAGATCACGAAATATGTGGATGAGCACCAGTTGCAAATGCTGAACAAGGATGAGCAAAGCAAGGAGCTGACAGAGCTTCTGAGTGCGCTGGGCGTCGAGCCAACATCAGCAACACACGACGAAAACTCTAGTGAAATAGAGACCGTCCAAAGTAGTGCTGGACGGCGTGGCAGCAAGCTCTTCAAGTGGTTTGGTCAAAGCTCGTCGAAGTCAGGAGCTAGCACAGAGAAGCGGCGTCGCCACTCCAGGCCTGCCTATACATCGAGCTCCTCTCTGTATCAATCAATAGCACCCCAGAGCGATGCAACTTCATCGATACAGGACTTCAAGACTTTCAGCGTCCTGATAAGCTCTGATGGAAGGCTCAGCCACGCAAGCAGAATTCAGCTGCCGAATAGGTGGATTGCACAATATGTTGAGCAGCAAGAGAAATGGTACAAGACAGCGGCTTTCAGGCGGACGTTGCATGAGTACAGCACACTTGATCATGAGTCGCGCTCCGTAGTGTTCGACCAGGCCTCCAAGGAGGGTCTGGCGCCCGATGATCTGGTGCTATTGTTTGCAAAAAGACTTGACCCGAAAGGCACGAAGCGCAGAAGGATGATGGAAGTTGCTGTCAAGTTCTCTGCTCCCTGGGATTTCTTCCACGGAAGAATGTTTCTGGTCTACAAAGTCAAGCACGATAGTGGAGATGCGCTCAATGGGATGCGCTCTGTCTCACAACGAGGGGATGCCCCCGATAACCACGAACCGAGTCGACAGAATCCTCGCCGGGATGATCATGTCAACCTGGACGGTTATGGCGATACCAGGAACGATAAGTCCATTGTGATTGAATATGACACCCGCGAATCTGGACGGGAGAATGAGAACCCAAGGGACGGTGGCTTCAAGAACACTGAAGACTTTTTCCATCCGTATCGAAGTCGTTATAAGTCATACGGAATCAACGACCCTTTTCAGGACATAGCTTGCAACCATTCACACGAGGAAGCCTTGCCCTTCGCCGAACCAGATCACCGTCGGAATATCATATACCCAAAGATCCATCGCAAATACATAGCGGAAGAAACGCTGAGGTATTATGACTTACCTTACGAACAGGATCGCATCAATCCGGACTATATCGTCATCTTGCGAGATATGGATAAATACGGGCGGGATATATTATTCGAACATACCAGAAGACTCCGAAGTGGCAAGCTCTTGTCAATGCATGATGGCAGGCGTTCAAGGGCTTCTGGTCGTGACAGGACCCCTTCCACTACCATACGCAGGGATTCCTATAACGACGGGTTTACGGGGCGAGAAGGCGTGATCGACGAACTTGCCGACGAAGCGGTGAAAGAGTATAAGGCACGATCGAGACAGGGCTACGATGATCCTGGCTCGATCTACGACCATGCCAGGCGCCATTCTGATCTCCCCGGCGATAGGCAAGCGCTATCAAGGCCTCAGCCACGAGTTCTGCGATCTCGTTCTCGCTCTGAGTACGAACCATTGAGGCCAGACAGGCATGACAGTTCGCACGTAGGCGAAAGCAGAAGCAACGATCTCCGATGGCTTGACGGCCGTATTCGTGCCCGGGATAGGTCCGGACGTGATGACACTGTCGATATGACTAATCGCAAAGACCGCGGCAGTGGCGACGGCCACGACTATCGCCATCTCCATCCATATCGTCCCACGCCAACACGCTCGGGCTCGCGAGATACTAGAAGGCCTACCTATGACGACTACGAAGAGCGAGGTTCTCATAGCTATTACGATGCCAAGTCTGGTTTCGCGCAAGAAGCTGCAGATGAGGCGCTGGAGCGCATACGTCGCCGCTCCGTACCACGAGCAAAGCCTGGCTCTGACGACCACTATTATTGTCCACGACGAGGGATATTGAAACCGCCACCTCCAGCGCTTGAAGCAAAGGGTGGCGACGAGCCTCGCTCCTCTACATCTGATAGTGAAAGTGAGGTCTTCGGTAATGATGTCAGTGATTCCAGCAGCAGCTCGTCCTCTGATGAGCGCATGGGCCCTGCTCGCAGCAGAAGTCGGAGCACGGGAGCACAGTCAGTCCTCGAGGGACTTCGAGCGGTATGACTTTTGTTGTCCAGACGAGTAATGTAAACGTGACTAAATCCCATGTGTAGCTAACGGAATCTCCGACTTCGATGTTCGAGACAGCCGAGCGAGACGGCTCCAGAGTTAGAAGTACCTCGAAAGACGCGAATGCCAGAGTAGGGAAGGCGGATGAGCGTTTGACCTCTGTAAGTGCTTGGACAATATTGATCGAGCGCCTCACTCGAGCATCACTGATCGTAACTAGGCCCGCTCACACAACCAACCGTATGTTCAGTCGATCGCAGAGGACATCGAAGCAGAAGGGAACACCCAGGGGTCGCGATCGTCACGTCATGTCCATGTGCCTGATTGGATCTCTGTCGCGGCTGCCGTTGAGCAAGCCATGCCCGACGATGCCACGTTTGGCGCAAGTACAACCGGAGGAGCCGAGTCAGATGATGAAGTTCCATACGAGTCAGCGGTAGAGGACCAGGACACAGGCCACAGGCGGGGCAGCAGTCATGGACCAGGGGAGCCATCGAATGGTGCGACTGTCACTGGAAGGGGCAGGCGCGTCGAAGCAGTGGCGGGCTCTGGGACTCTGACGACGCGGCATCATCGGCCGCATCAGTTGACCGATTTGCTGGAGGCGGAAGATGGGATGATTGATAGGAGTACTGAAGATGTGGCCCGGCCGGTTCGAGGCGCTGATATCTGACAGCAGCCAACGCGCCGGAGTGACTCCTTCCTCTTTTGCATTCCAGAGTTCGCCGCACTCACGGCGAGCTTCTGTATTTACACGCCTGTAAATTACATATATATTAAACCTAACCTTCAAAGACGCCGTGCTGGAGCTCCACGCCCATCCTGCATCATCATTAGTACCAATCATCATTCACGTTTCGGAAGCGAAACGAGAACTCACCCACTGGCCATCTTCCTCATCGACTCCTCAATATCGTCATCCATACCCTGACCCCAACCGATCCACTGCCTGATCTTCGACCAGTAAAACACAAGATCTGTCGTCGAAAGCGCCAAGCGGAAAAGCAAATGACGCCCATACTCCTTCCATCGGTCCGTAGCACTCGCCTCTCTGTTCTCTGCTAAAGCTCGACTCGCCCACGTTCCAGTGATCTTCACACGATTGACGGGGGAACCGAGGAACTGGTTGTTGCCCTGGACGATGCGCAGGTTGCGTCCGATGAAGATGAGTTCCTGTGGGAATTTGTCCTGGTTCGCGAGGATTTCTCGCACGCCTTTGCGCATCTTTTGCTGCATTTCGAATTGTCGCGCTCTTTGCTCCTTCTTACTCAGATTTTGCAGCTCGCGCATGACTTGCCTGTTCCCGCCTTGGTAGGGACTCATCAGAGTAGCTGACGCGAAGATCTCTGGCGCATTGATGCCCCATTCTTCCTTCGTGATGCGATTGATGGTGGCATTGTCGAAGGTCATGAGGCTTCTCCAGAACAAAGCGTATTCTCGTCTAAATTTCGGACTCATCTGTATGTAGAGACCATGATCAATGAGCACCAATTCTGGCTTGCCGTTTGGCAGACGGCGAATGAAGATGTTGCCTGGATGCGGGTCGCAGTGCACCAGACCCCACAAGAACATCTGCGCAGAGAACAGGTCGACCATGGTCTGCATCACAGGCCTCAAACTCAGACCCAACCCGCCGTTTTTGCCTGGACCACGCCACTCATCTCTGATCGGCTTCAGCTTCTCGTCGTTGTAATGCTTTTTCGACACGCTCTCGGCAATTGATGCAGGTGGGGCCGGCAGCTGGCGACCACCAGACCCAGGAGAACCTTTGCGCCAGCCACCATGCCATGATCCTGTAATACCTTCTTTATCCCAAAGACGAATACCTTCGATCCACTCAGCAGTCATGACCCTCTTGCTCGACAATTCGTGATGGACTTTCGGAATGTAGACTCTGTCGCGTAGTCTTGTTTCGTTCTGTATCCGGTGACGCATCATCTCTGAGTTCTTGGCCTCGTTCTGGAAGTCCGTCTCCAACATGAGGCGTTCGGATATGTATGGTACGAGGTGGTAAAGCGGTAGGTCGAACCACCAGGTATAGATTCTGGTAACCACTTTGAAGGCCCACAGATCCCAGCCAACCTGGCGAGCAATCTCGCGCTTCTGGATCTTGATCGCCACTTCGCTCCCATCCTGCAGCCGTGCCCAATGGACCTGAGCGACACTCGCACTTGCCCTGGCTGTCCTCTCCATGATGCCTTTCGATGGATCGCCATCAAAGCTCACACCAAATACCTCCTCAACACTTCTGCCACCAAAATCCTCTCGTACCACCTGCTGTACCTCTTCCCAATCATTCTGCGTAGCGTCATCGAACATTCTCGCGAACATCTTCTGAAATTCCGGCGGCAGGATAGCACTCTGCATGGCGATCGCCTGCCCGATCTTCAGATACAGTCCACCATTGCTGCGCAACAGCTCAAAGACCCTCGTTGCGGATCGGGCATGCACATCCGCCACGCTGTCACCGATCCAAGGGTCGGGACGAAAATTGATCTTGTAGTCCAACGCGACAATCAGGCCAGAATAAAACGTCTTCAGGCATCTTGTAAGACACTGATCATATGCGTAATTGTCTATGCCGAGCAGTATGGCCACCGCAATGGATGTGCGGACAATGCGACGCAGCCATTGACGGGTCCGTCTGTATTGCTTTGCCTGACCGGGCTGGCCGAGTGATGCGGGCGATGGAGGCTTCAGCGGCTCGAAGGCAGAGCTCCGGTGTCGGCGGAGGACGAGCGAAGGAGTCGCATGTCGCGTGATGGTCTGCGAATTCCGGGAGGAAGGTGCGAGGGTGCTCGGGTCATGTTTGCGCGGGTGAAGTTGTTGCAGGTCTGCTGCGATAGCAGTGCGAGGTCGGAGGGTCCTGCTTGCGCATCGTCCGCATACTGGCGGCGCAAACAGGCGGAGCATCGCACTGACCTAGAAGTGCAGACCTGCTCGCTCCGAACAAGGATGGATGGGCAGGCACACAAGTGTCAGGTGTGGTCGCGTGAGCACGGCACGCTCTTTCAACCATGACGCCATTGTTATTATCCGGTGCGGGCTGCAGATCTCGGTACGCGAGATCATCCTTCCGATGGACGCGTGCCTTCCTAAAATAAAGAGCACCACTGCCTCGGGACAGCAAGCCTATCACGTCCAGCTATCTTCTCGACCTTCGATTTGACTCTTTCAGGCAAGACCTGGCCCTCTTCCTATCCAATACTTATAGCTTCGAAAATCGACGACCCGCCTATCAACATCATTCTACTGCGACCACGGTCCCGGACCCTGCTGATTTGAACCGAAGCAATCACAGCTCTTTTGCCTATCGACCGAATTTCCCCTGATCATCTACAGCCATTGCCTCCAAAACAACCAGACCATCGTCAATGGCGATCGCCGACGGGACTTTCCGTTCAACCGGAGCAGCTTGTTCGCCTGCCGCCCCGTCAAAGGAGAGATCAAGGCGACAAGCAATATATTAGAGGCTTCTCCATAGAAGTTCACACGCCCACGTCTCGCATCGACATTCTTCCACAGGACAGGGCCGACAATACGGCAGCTCTTCAATGGCGCCATTTCCGCGCATTCTCATGACGAACATCGGACTGATACCGATCATAGCATGCCAGTGGATTTCGGCGTTCTTGGTTTCCATCACTACCTCGAGTGCGAGTTGTGCTCAACAGGAGGCTGGCCTCGTGAGTGCGGATCTTATAAATACCGTTCCCACTACCTCAGGACGATTAGGCCTTTGCCTTCGTCCACGCAGAAAATAGCCAGGCTGAAGACCTTGACTTTCGACATCACAGCCTTGCAGAGCGGGAAGCCTTTTGTGGGTGTACAGATTCGGTCTCGTTGGAATTCTCGATGGGATTGCTTGTTTGATAGTTTCCATTGTGATGCAGATGCCACGTGATGGCTTGACGCCATCAGGACAATACATATAGTAAATCAAGATCAAAGAGGCGACATGGTCCAGGTAGAGAAGGTCGGCGCATATTTCTGGTCTTGTAAGATCGTCGGTCTTGCAATTGATACTGACGGCCGGATGGTGGCAGATCAGACAACGCTATGACATCCCGGCCATTGCAATCCAGAGATATAGTTATAGCGTCCAGTCCATTGATGCTTGGGCGGCTCCTGAGTAAAGATAGATAGCTCATTCATCCTCGTCAAGGTCCAAAACACGATAGTGGTCATCGACTTCTTTCTCGGCTCCATCGTAATACTTCTTACGCTTCTCAAATGTTGGTTTCGTCTTCTTGATGATTCCAGGATCTTTCGCGACTCGGCGAAGCATGGTCCCCTGAACAAATGAAAGCTGAGTCAAGAAACTCTTTGGAATACCATGATGCTCATAGAATCTTATCCTGCTCCCAACAGCGGCACGATAATCTACGAGCAGGCGGCGCATACCAGAGTTTGGTGGCGTATCAGGCCACACTCTCAAGATCGCGCGATGGCTAAATGAGACCTCCGAGCTGTCGATGCGACGCAAGGTTTCATCAATGGTTGTGCGCTTGAACCTGTCATCCATCAGCATGTCGCCTGCGACATAGAGTATCCCAAGCTCGATGCCCAGACGTTTCTTGAGGCCGTAAGGGCCCAACGCCTGGTCATCCAATGGGGTCACGACGTCCGGGACAAGCTCATCGGTATACAAGAAGTGCAAGTATGTCTCAAAGACCCGTGGCTCGACGAGCGGCACCTCAATAGGATCCTGCCGGTTTCCGCGCCAACGAAGTGAGCATGCGGCCTTGAAGAAATCCGAGCTGCTGCACAGGTGGTCCTTGTGCACCGAGAATTTGTGCTTTTCGCTGCCGACCAGCAGATCGACGGTCTCCGCATAGCTAAGTCTGTAGAGATGTCAGAGGGCACCGGGCACGAAACAGAAATGACATACCGAACGCGCTTGCCTGCCTGGCTATCGTGTGATTCGCCGTTGCTTTTGCGCTTGCTTGCAGAATCCCGCTGCTGCGTCCGATGTGTCATGTCTGCATTGGACAATGGGCTGGCCATGACGGGCTAGACAGTGCGACGTGTCGTGAAGGCGGCTATGTATGTAGTGTAATGCTTTGACGCGAATCAAGGCTCGCATCACCTCAACGACAGTTCTCCGGGTTGACGTGAAGAGAAGAGACTTGGATTCGAGCTTGAATCTTTTCCACGCCCACAGGATTTCGCACCAAGCTTGTTTGATAGGTAGAGAATCACGGGAAAATGTTCTTCAGCAAAAACGTCAGCGAGAAGCTATGTGAAGTGCATGGGATCTGATCAACACTAGTTTGAATGTTGTAGACAGCGCAGTGCTTTACGAGCGATGGCCGGCGGACAGCACTTCGTGATCAATTGACTACCAACATCGCCGTACTATATGATTGATCTTGGTACAAGATCAAAGACATTGCTATGACCACTCAGACTTGCCTGCGCTCCAAAGCAGCAGGAGAAGTACCCTGACCTCATTGCGCCACAGTCTCCAGAGCCTCCCGAGCGTCCTTCTGGAACGGCAGCTGCGCGACCATCTCCCTCCGCGAGCCGCTCTCAGTGAGACGGCTTACGCCCAAGATGCCTAAGTCTTCTGCCGGAAGCAGCGCTCTCAATTGCATCAAGATGTCTGGATGCCCAGCCACAGCCGTCGCAATAAAGTTCCAGACCTCGTCGCTCGGCTGGCCTCCACTTGCAACCGTGCCAACAGACCTGAACTCGTTCTCGTCATCGCCAATACCATGATCCTCGCCCTCATCACCATTGTTGATGTTGCCGACGTCGCATGAACGAAGGAACTCCAAGATCCGAGTTCCGCCCTGGGTGAGGCGAGGACCCACAGTGCTCGACGTGGGAGCTGCATGCAGGATCTGACCAGCAAGCGTCTCAGCGATATTGCCGAATGCATTCTCTTTATGCTCGGATGTACTGGCGGCTTGCATGCGGCGCAAGGCGGCAAGAACCTCTCGGTACAATTTGGTCCGCCGCATCTGCTCAGTATTTTCCATATCGCTGACAGCACCTGGCTCGTCAAGCGTACTCCTGATGACAGACACAGGCGCATTGTCGGTCTGCGTATCCAAGATCGGGTTCGAGAGATAGATTGGTGAGTATCCAACGTGCTTCGATTCGCAGGTACACCAGCTCTCGCAGCTGCACAAAGTCGGCGCATACTCATCGCCATCCTCAAGATCTGGGGAGTCGAGCAGGTCTCGAAACGCCTCCGGCGTCGCACTAAGCTCTGACAGCTCGGAATCACTGTCGTCGTACGCAAACATGCTGACGCTGCGGTGTCCGTTCCCGTAGATCGAGCCATGGCGGCGGCCCGAGAATGATGGATTGCTCGCCTCCGAAGATGGAGAGCAAGAACTGCTCAGCAATCGTGGGCCGGGTGAAAGAGTTGCGTCTGGCTCAGAGGGATCTGACGCAGGATGACCTTGTACCGGAGTCTGATTCGGCTCATTATTGTGCGTTGGGAAGTTGCACGCCATGTCTTCAGTCTGACACCTGGAAGTGATGGTCCGGTAGCAGCACTTCCTATGGACCGATGGCGGACTGGATCTAGACAATTGTAGGTCTTAGAGTAGGGCAGTGGAAGCGGGAGGTCTTCTGAATGAAATCGCCAAGCGATATTGAATTCGGTCAGTCTGTAATGTGTCGAACAGCGAGTAGATCCGAAAGCTCTTGGGAAAGCTGCCGTTTTCTGACTGACGAAAGTGAAGTGAGCCCGTCGGTTTCACAGCGCCAAACGCCGGCCTTCACATGCCTCATCCGCCGGCCCGCCCCGATTGTGCATTTCCATAGACTGCTGTGCTATGATCACCTCGAACGACTACCGCTCTTCCAGTGCTTTCACGTTGCCCGGTTGGCCTCATGAGCTGATCTCCCAACTCAGCTCCAGATCGAAGTTCCCTGCGAGCTCTTTGACCGCTGTTGACCATTTGGCGACAAGTGGGTGGGCATCTGCAATCTTCTCGAATGTTGTATCATCGGCTCTGTCCTGAGAATCTGGGACATGATACTGCCAGATACCATCCTCGCCGAAATAATCTCTGCCAAATAGCCTTTCCAATTTCAACTCTTCTTCGGCTTCTTCGAGCATGTGGCGCACATCTACTCCGCCGATAGCACACTGCTTCTTGGTGGAGCCAACACTCTCTACGGAAGGCAAAGCACGCCAGATGCCATCGAGCGCGCCTAAACACCGGCCAGCCTTGAGACCGATCTCAGCACCCAAATGGTATCCTTCATCAAAGCCTTCTTGCATATGCTTCTCCTTGCCTACCGCAATACCTTCACGATACCCGTTCGTTACATGCGTGCTTCTCAAGCGATTGATATCAGATGGGCCCTGATCATCTGGCCGGGTGGAGGCACCCTCATCTTCACCCTCGTCGCCGCTCAGCACTGGAGAGTTGGGCGCTGATCCAAAGACGTCGTCCAATGGGTCTTCGTACGTCTCAGCTCTGCTGTCGTGCCCTTGATCCTGCTGGCCCAGGGCGCCGTTCATAGAGATAGCGTCGTCCGCATCCCAATGAGGACGCGGAACGTCGCGCAACATGCTATCATGACCCAGCTGAACATTCTGTTGCCTGCAGAGCTGAGCGCGCGCGAAGCTCCACCCCGATGCGATGTCGGTGTCATATAACCAGGAGACAGTGTTGACAGTTCAAGGCGCGGGATTTCGGCAAAACGGCTTCTGTGCGAGCTCTCTCCAGGATCTTCCTTTAGACCCTGCAACCGTCTCGAACTCACATCTCAGCCAACACATCACGCGAACATCGTACAGACGCCAGCCATGAGACGCGACGGCCGTGTCTGCCATCAACACATCAGCGCATCGCTTTCGTTGAACCATCGTGACACTATCCGGACCCAAATCCCGACTATGGCAGCCGTATTTCTACGCCGGCTTGCCCAACGGTTCGGTATCCACAGCATTTCTTTCAGCCTCAAAATACCATCGCCGACACAGCTCCGATTGCAAGATTTTTCGGTAGACTGAGTCGGGTAGTGCCTGAGGGCCTGACGTGGCACAGAAGCGATCCATACTCCCGCCACGCGACGAGAAGGTGGAAGTTTTCAATTAGGTCAAGAACGATTTGTTTCCTGTTTTCTCTCTTTTGCCTGACTGCCTACTGATGGAGAATGACTATTGACGTTTCGCAACCGCGCGAACAGCAGGAACAGCACTGAGCCAGTCATTTCCGACCTTATCATCAACCCGTCAGTCCAGTCAAGACTGCCCTACTGATACGCCTGGCCGTGGTGTCAACCTTTGACATAGCACTCACCAAAGAACGGACTCGGCCAGGTCAGTCAAAGCGGCTTGAGACTGTTGGGCTGACTGCATTGAGCGTCTCGAGTGTCTCAAGGTGCAATGGGCACACACGATAAAAGCGAGCGGCAAATGTCGCTAGAGAGCCATGAGGATCATCTTGATGCTGAGAAGGATACGCCACTTGCATCTAACGAGCCTTCATTCTACGATTTCGAAGCCCAGAGAGTACCATCGGAAGCGCGCCGCCTACCTACAAACGCTTCGGATGATGTCCAAGGGGCGCCACTCGAAATATCGCCATCCCACTTATCAGTCCCAGCACAACCAGGCATACCGAATGGAGGCTTAATGGCTTGGCTACAGGTGGCGTGCGGCTTCTTCATGTTCTTCAACTCTTGGGGTCTGATCAATGCATTTGGCGTCTGGCAGTCGTACTACAGCACTACACTCATCCCAGATCAAAGCAACTCCAACATTTCTTGGATTGGAAGTGTGCAGGCGTTTCTCCTGTGCTGCTGCACCATCTTCGCAGGACCAATGTACGATCGTGGAAATGCGCGCCACATAATATGGATTGGAAGTTTCATGGTCGTTTTCGGGCTCATGATGGTTAGTCTCTGCGACAAGTACTGGCAACTCATGTTCGCTCAAGGAATCTGCATGGGTGTCGGAAGTGGTGGTCTGTTCATCACGAGCGTTGCTATCATCCCGTCTTATTTTTCGACCCGACGGGCCTTCGCTATGGGCATCACCGCATCGGGATCCAGCATAGGCGGAGTCATCTATCCAATTGTATTCGAAAGGATACGACCACAAGTAGGCTTCGGCTGGGCCACCAGGATCATTGGTTTCATCGCGCTTGCAACGCTAATACTGCCATGCGTATGCATCAAGATGCGCGCAATCCCCCCTCCCAGAAAGAAGATCATTGATTTCTCTGGCTTCCGTGAGCTGCCTTTCTGCCTCTTCAGCGCAGCAGCTTTCATAGGTTTCATTGGTCTCTACATCCCATTCTTCTACATCTCGGAATTCGGCTTGGAAAGGGACAAGCTGGGCCAGACGCCATCATTCTACATGATTCCCATTTTGTCTGCAGGGAGCACAGCAGGCCGCATCCTACCTGGTGCCGTGGCAGACAGAATTGGACCGATCAATGTGCTCGGCGTCTGCACGGTGATCGCAGGTATGCTTGGCTTCATGTGGAACGCTGTGGACAACTTGGGAGGCCTGGTTGTGTGGGCATTGCTCTATGGCGCCTTCAGCGGCGCATTCGTGAGCCTGCAGCCATCGACTGTGGTAAGCATCACGGACGATATGGGCATCGTAGGCGGTCGCCTAGGCATGAATACGTTCTGTGCTGCTCTTGGCATACTTATCGGCAACCCGATTGCGGGCGTAATCGTGGGTCAAAGGTCTTGGGTCGGGTTGCAGTGCTTCTGTGGTGGGACATTGCTGCTAGGGGCTGTGCTCATTGCTGCCACAAGATGGTCAAGAGTTGGCTTACGCCTGAAAGCCATGGCTTAGAGTGGGCGACTGGTGCATCTGAGCGGCTGTTGTCATCGTTTTGCGTGTGGTCCCCAAAGAAATCGACAGTATAGGGAGGAGCTTCCTTTCAGATACAAATTGGCCATTGCCCTTCGAGGGATTACATGTTGTTTTCGATCATTGTCCCTACCTCTCTCGCCAGTGCATCTATACAGCCAGATTCTTGTCGAGCGTGACAAATTTCACATCGACAGAAAACGTGAGGTGTTACGAAGTGAAAACGAAGGGAACCTACAGATGCATACCTGGGTTGCTGAAATATTCAAGGTCGATGAGCATCACGTCATCTCACGTAGTAGGTACACGCAATTCTTTTCGCGAAGACAACGATGACGGCGGTCCAAATGTGCCAATTCCACATGCATGTGTTTCTTGATATCACGTGTTTGCTTGAATTGAGCTAGTTATTTGCCAAATGCCACTTCACTAGCGATTGTTATTGTGATTCAATGCTATTGTCAGCTCAGTTATAAGTGATTCCTCCTCGCCGCCATCAACTTACCATGTTACACCCTTAGATTACTATAATATCGCTCCTAACAAGGTACTAAAATGGCTGAAGAATCTACTACTAGCTCACCTGAACCTAAGCTGCTACCTCTAGCGCTAGTGTAAGTTGTTTCCGCGCTTACAGCATACTCACAGAGGTAGTCGCTAACTTGTAGTAGTAGTTTACGCTGTCTAGAGACTAAGAATACCGCTAATTAGTAGTATAAGTCTGAAGAGAGCTAGTAGTACGATTACAACACTAGCCTCAAGGAGAAAGATGCCCTCCTACGCAAGTACAACATGGCCAGCTATATCATAGAGACTAATAAAGGCAAGCTAGCTATCAATCTATACAACAAATACACTAAGCGCGGTTATAAGTGTAGGGTCTAGTCCTAGCGTGATAATACGGCTTGCGCATTCTGTAAGCGCAACAATCACGTTAGATGTCGCGCTAATCGCTAGCATAAGCTGTTAATCAAGGAGAAAATAGGGGCAGTTAAGTTAAGGCTTACTACAATTAAACTGCGACTAGACGCATTCGATATGCGCATCGACGCGCGGCTTAGCAATATGGAGGGTATCCTTAGCAGTGCTAGAGACATTAATGATGTTAATGATAATAGTAACATGCGGTCTATTATAGCAAGGTTTAGTGTAGTTAAGGGGCGGTTAGCTATGCTAGTAGAGCACGTTGCTAGTCTTGTAGACTATAGCAATAGTCAGTTTGCCACAATGCGTGTAGAGCTTAATGCTATCATAGAGTAGATAGTTGACGTTAGTCGCACTGTTATAGACAGTGTGATCTATATTAAGGCGCTCTAGGGGGCTGTATTTACAGGTACTACGCTACTGCACTATACTAATGAAGAGCGCTATGAGCGCTCTAGAGGTAGCGTGTAGTAGCAGTAGCAGTAGTAGTAGTAGAATGGCGAAGGAGCTCGGGGGTTTAGCGTTGTTTAAACAGCGCTATCAAGTTAACTATGTCGACGCCTACTGCGACTTGGCTGTAAGTAGCATAATTCGATTTTTTATTCAACTCTTTTTTCAGTGACTATCGAGACATGTTAAATATCTTTTCAGCGATTTTGCTATCGAATATACTATGACTACGCAATACACTAACGCTAGACTAATAATAAACCTTTTCATTACTACGTGCTATTATAGGCATCCTTATAATTCACCTTCTTGCGCTGTCGTAGCTCATGTATCAACTCTGCAAGCTACAGTAGTAGCGGCTTGTCTGCCTTCTTCCTCTTACCCCCTTGCTTCTTAGTCTTTGCAGCTAGTAGCGGCGTTGTTAGTAGCGGCGTCTTTACTGCAGGGGGCTTCGTAGCTAGCGGCAGCGTCTCTAGCTGCGGAGTCTTCAGTGTTAGTGACGCTGTCATGGCTGTAGGAGCCAGATAAGGTCCTAGAGTTATACTAGTAGTAGCAGTAGTAGTAGAAGAACCATGAGTAGCCCTAGGAGCTAGCGACTAGCGCTCTTGTTTGATTATCGGCTCTAACTTAGACGCCTTTGTCTCCTGCTAATACGGTTGATACTAGGGGGTCGTTAGAACTGCATGGGTTCTAATGCCCGCCCTTAGCATGCAGTGACCCTGCCACATATGGCAAGGGGGTCCTTCGTACATATGTTAGCTCGTATGTCGTCTAAGAGGGATTAGTTGTTAACGTAGGACGCCCCTACGTCGCTAACCCTACGGTACCCCTATAGGGTTAGGCTTAGACATGCTTTCCCTAATTAAGGAGCGTCAGGGGTTATAAGTACCCTTAGCGCTACCTCTGCGATAAGCAGAA